>OX424576.1:71148934-71748934 GCA_949152435.1 Gastracanthus pulcherrimus
ATAATTTTGGAAAATTTACATAATTTTGGAAAATTTACATAATTTTGGAAAATTTACATAATTTTGGAAAATTTACATAATTTTGGAAAATTTACATAATTTTATGAAATTTACATAATGTCGGATAATTTACAAAATTATGGAAAATTTTCATTATTATGGAACATTTACTTAATTTTAGTTGAAAAATTTACATAATTTAGGAAAATTTACATAATTTTGGGAAATTTACATAATTTTGGAAAATTTACATAATTTTGGGAACTTTACATAATTTTGGAAAATTTACTTAATTTTGGAAAATTAACATAATTTTGGAAAATTTACATAATTTTGGAAAATTTACATAATTTTGGAAAATTTACATCATTTTGGAAAATTTACATAATTTTGGAAAATTGACATAATTTTGGGAAATTTACATAATGTCGGATAATTTACATAATTTTGGGAACTTTACATAATTTTGGAAAATTTACATAATTTTGGAAAATTTACATAATTTTGGAAAATTTACATAATTTTGGAAAATTTACATAATTTTAGAAAATTTACATAATTTTGGAAAATTTACATAATTTTGGGAAAATTGCATAATGTCGGATAATTTACAAAATTATGGAAAATTTTCATTATTTTGGAAAATTTACTTAAGTTTGGAAAATGTTGGTAATGGTGGAAAATTTACATAATTATGGAAAATTTTGATTATTTATTAACATTTAGTTATTTTAGGAAAATTTTGATACTTTTGGAAAAATTTGATACTTTTGGAAACATTTGATACTTTTGGAAAAATTTAATATTTTTGGAAAATTTGAATATTTTAGAAAAATTTGATATTTTTTGAAATTTTTATAATTTTGGTAAATTTACATAATTATGGAAAATTTTTATTTTTTGGAAAATTTACTTAATTTTGG
Organism: Gastracanthus pulcherrimus; assembly: GCA_949152435.1. Lineage (NCBI taxonomy): Eukaryota > Metazoa > Arthropoda > Insecta > Hymenoptera > Pteromalidae > Gastracanthus > Gastracanthus pulcherrimus. The sequence continues at coordinate 71,149,858 of OX424576.1, forward strand.
AAAATTTACTTAAATTTGGAAAATTTTGATAAGTTTGGAAAATTTTGATAATTTTGGATAAAATACATAATTTTGGAAAATTATGATAATTTTGGAAAATTTTGATAATTTTGGAAAATTTTGATAATTTTGGAAAATTTTGATAATTTTGGAAAATTTTGATAATTTTGAAAAATTATGATAATTTTGGAAAATTTGGATTATATTGGAACAACTAGATATTTGTGGAAAATTTTGATAAGTTCGGGAAATTTTGATAATTTTGGAAAATTTACATAATTTTGGAAAATTTACATAATTTTGGAAAATTTACATAATTTTGGAAAATTTACATAATTTTGGAAATTTTGATAATTTAAGAAAATTATGATTATATTGGTAAATTTTGATAATGTTGGAAAATTTACATAATTTTTGAAAATTTATATAATTTTGGAAAATTTACATAATTTTGGAAAATATACATAATTTTGGAAAATTTACATAATTTTGGGAACTTTACATAATTTTATAAAATTTACATAATTTTGGAAAATTTACATAGTTTTGGAAAATTTACATAATTTTATGAAATTGACATAATGTCGGATAATTTACAAAATTATGGAAAATTTTCATTATTATGGAACATTTACTTAATTTTAGTTGAAAAATTTACATAATTTTGGAAAATTTACATAATTTTGGAAAATTTACATAATTTTGGAAAATTTACATAATTTTGGAAAATTTACATAATTTTGGGAAATTTACATAATTTTGGAAAATTTACATAATTTAGGGAACTTTACATAATTTTGGAAAATTTACTTAATTTTGGAAAATTAACATAATTTTGGAAAATTTATATAATATTGGAAAATTTATATAATTTTGGAAAATTTACATAATTTAGGGAAATTTACATAATTTTGGAAAATTTTGATAATGGAGGAATATTATGATTATATTGGAAAATCTTGATAATGTTGGAAAATTTACATAATAGAAAATTTACATAATTTTGGAAAATTTTGATAATGGAGGAATATTATGATTATATTGGAAAATCTTGATAATGTTGGAAAATTTACATAATAGAAAATTTACATAATTTTGGAAAATTTACATAATATTGGAAAATTTTGATAAATTAGGAAAATTATGATTATATTGGTAAATTTTGATAATGTTGGAAAATTTACATAATTTTTGAAAATTTATATAATTTTGGAAAATTTACATAATTTTGGAAAATATACATAATTTTGGAAAATTTACATAATTTTGGGAACTTTACATAATTTTATAAAATTTACATAATTTTGGAAAATTTACATAATTTTGGAAAATTTACATAATTTTGGAAAATTTACATAATTTTATGAAATTTACATAATGTCGGATAATTTACAAAATTATGGAAAATTTTCATTATTATGGAACATTTACTTAATTTTAGTTGAAAAATTTACATAATTTTGGAAAATTTACATAATTTTGGGAAATTTACATAATTTTTGAAAATTTACATAATTTTGGGAACTTTACATAATTTTGGAAAATTTACTTAATTTTGGAAAATTAACATAATTTCGGAAAATTTATATAATATTGGAAAATTTATATAATTTTGGAAAATTTACATAATTTAGGGAAATTTACATAATTTTGGAAAATTTACATAATGTCGGATAATTTACAAAATTATGGAAAATTTTCATTATTATGGAACATTTACTTAATTTTAGTTGAAAAATTTACATAATTTTGGAACATTTACATAATTTTGGGAAATTTACATAATTTTGGAAAATTTACATAATTTTGGAAAATTTACATAATTTTGGGAACTTTACATAATTTTGGAAATATACTTAATTTTGGGAAATTAACATAATTTTGGAAAAATTATATAATTTTGGAAAATTTATATAATTTTGGAAAATTTATATAATTTTGGAAAATTTACATAATTTAGGGAAATTTACATAGTTTTGGAAAATTTTGATAATGGAGGAATATTATGATTATATTGGAAAATCTTGATAATGTTGGAAAATTTACATAATTTTTGAAAATTTATATAATTTTGGAAAATTTACATAATTTTGGAAAATTTTGATAATTTAGGAAAATTATGATTATATTGGTAAATTTTGATAATGTTGGAAAATTTACATAATTTTTGAAAATTTATATAATTTTGGAAAATTTACATAATTTTGGAAAATATACATAATTTTGGAAAATTTACATAATTTTGGAAAATTTACATAATTTTATGAAATTTGCATAATGTCGGATAATTTACAAAATTATGGAAAATTTTCATTATTATGGAACATTTACTTAATTTTAGTTGAAAAATTTACATAATTTTGGAAAATTTACATAATTTTGGAAAATTTACATAATTTTGGGAAATTTACATAATTTTGGAAAATTTACATAATTTTGGGAACTTTACATAATTTTGGAAAATTTACTTAATTTTGGAAAATTAACATAATTTTGGAAAATTTACATAATTTTGGAAAATTTACTTAATTTTGGAAAATTAACATAATTTTGGAAAATTTATATAATTTTGGAAAATTTATATAATTTTGGAAAATTTACATAATTTAGGGAAATTTACATAATTTTGGAAAATTTTGATAATGGAGGAATATTATGATTATATTGGAAAATCTTGATAATGTTGGAAAATTTACATAATAGAAAATTTACATAATTTTGGAAAATTTACATAATTTTGGAAAATTTACATAATTTTGGAAAATTTACATAATTTTGGAAAATTTACATAATTTTGGAAAATTTACATAATTTTGGAAAATTTACATAATTTTGGAAAATTTTCATTATTATGGAACATTTACTTAATTTTAGTTGAAAAATTTACATAATTTAGGAAAATTTACATAATTTTGGAAAATTTACATAATTTTGGAAAATTTACATAATTTTGGGAACTTTATATAATTTTGGAAAATTTACTTAATTTTGGAAAATTAACATAATTTTGGAAAATTTATATAATTTTGGAAATTTTATATAATATTGGAAAATTTACATAATTTAGGGAAATTTACATAATTTTGGAAAATTTACATAATTTTGGGAACTTTACATAATTTTGGGAACTTTACATAATTTTGGAAAATTTACTTAATTTTGGAAAATTAACATAAATTTGGAAAATTTACATAATTTTGGAAAATTTACATAATAGAAAATTTACATAATTTTGGAAAATTTACATAATTTTGGAAAATTTACATAATTTTGGAAAATTTACATAATTTTGGAAAATTTACATAATTTTGGAAAATTTACATAATTTTGGAAAATTTACATAATTTTGGAAAATTTACATAATAGAAAATTTACATAATTTTGGAAAATTTACATAATTTTGGAAAATTTACATAATTTTGGAAAATTTACATAATTTTGGAAAATTTACATAATTTTGGAAAATTTACATAATTTTGGGAACTTTACATAATTTTGGAAAATTTACTTAATTTTGGAAAATTAACATAATTTTGGAAAATTTACATAATTTTGGAAAATTTACATAATTTTGGAAAATTTACATAATTTTGGAAAATTTACATAATTTTGGAAAATTGACATAATTTTGGGAAATTTACATAATGTCGGATAATTTACAAAATTATGGAAAATTTTCATTATTATGGAACATTTACTTAATTTTAGTTGAAAAATTTACATAATTTTGGAAAATTTGCATAATTTTGGGAAATTTACATAATTTTGGAAAATTTACATAATTTTGGGAACTTTACATAATTTTGGAAAATTTACATAATTTTGGAAAATTTACATAATTTTGGAAAATTTACATAATTTTGGAAAATTTACATAATTTTGGAAAATTTACATAATTTTGGAAAATTTACATAATTTTGGAAAATTTACATAATTTTGGGAACTTTACATAATTTTGGAAAATTTACTTAATTTTGGAAAATTAACATAATTTTGGAAAATTTACATAATTTTGGAAAATTTACATAATTTTGGAAAATTTACATCATTTTGGAAAATTTACATAATTTTGGAAAATTGACATAATTTTGGGAAATTTACATAATGTCGGATAATTTACATAATTTTGGGAACTTTACATAATTTTGGAAAATTTACATAATTTTGGAAAATTTACATAATTTTGGAAAATTTACATAATTTTGGAAAATTTACATAATTTTGGAAAATTTACATAATTTTGGAAAATTTACATAATTTTGGAAAATTTACATAATTTTAGAAAATTTACATAATTTTGGAAAATTTACATAATTTTGGGAAAATTGCATAATGTCGGATAATTTACAAAATTATGGAAAATTTTCATTATTTTGGAAAATTTACTTAAGTTTGGAAAATGTTGGTAATGGTGGAAAATTTACATAATTTTGGAAAATTTTGATTATTTTGGAAAGTTTTGATAATTATGGAAAATTTTGATTATTTATTAACATTTAGTTATTTTAGGAAAATTTTGATACTTTTGGAAAAATTTGATACTTTTGGAAACATTTGATACTTTTGGAAAAATTTAATATTTTTGGAAAATTTGAATATTTTAGAAAAATTTGATATTTTTTGAAAATTTTGATAATTTTGGTAAATTTACATAATTATGGAAAATTTTTATTTTTTGGAAAATTTACTTAATTTTGGAAAATTTACTTAAATTTGGAAAATTTTGATAAGTTTGGAAAATTTTGATAATTTTGGATAAAATACATAATTTTGGAAAATTATGATAATTTTGGAAAATTTTGATAATTTTGGAAAATTTTGATAATTTTGGAAAATTTTGATAATTTTGGAAAATTTTGATAATTTTGAAAAATTATGATAATTTTGGAAAATTTGGATTATATTGGAACAACTAGATATTTGTGGAAAATTTTGATAAGTTCGGGAAATTTTGATAATTTTGGAAAATTTACATAATTTTGGAAAATTTACATAATTTTGGAAAATTTACATAATTTTGGAAAATTTACATAATTTTGGAAAATTTACATAATTTTGGAAAATTTACATAATTTTATGAAATTTACATAATGTCGGATAATTTACAAAATTATGGAAAATTTTCATTATTATGGAACATTTACTTAATTTTAGTTGAAAAATTTACATAATTTAGGAAAATTTACATAATTTTGGGAAATTTACATAATTTTGGAAAATTTACATAATTTTGGGAACTTTACATAATTTTGGAAAATTTACTTAATTTTGGAAAATTAACATAATTTTGGAAAATTTATATAATTTTGGAAAATTTATATAATTTTGGAAAATTTACTTAATTTTGGAAAATTAACATAATTTTGGAAAATTTATATAATTTTGGAAAATTTATATAATTTTGGAAAATTTACATAATTTAGGGAAATTTACATAATTTTGGAAAATTTTGATAATTGAGGAATATTATGATTATATTGGAAAATCTTGATAATGTTGGAAAATTTACATAATAGAAAATTTACATAATTTTGGAAAATTTACATAATTTTGGAAAATTTACATAATTTTGGAAAATTTACATAATTTTGGAAAATTTACATAATTTTGGAAAATTTACATAATTTTGGAAAATTTACATAATTTTGGAAAATTTACATAATTTTGGAAAATTTACATAATTTTGGAAAATTTTCATTATTATGGAACATTTACTTAATTTTAGTTGAAAAATTTACATAATTTAGGAAAATTTACATAATTTTGGGAAATTTACATAATTTTGGAAAATTTACATAATTTTGGGAACTTTACATAATTTTGGAAAATTTACTTAATTTTGGAAAATTAACATAATTTTGGAAAATTTATATAATTTTGGAAAATTTATATTATTTTGGAAAATTTACATAATTTTGGAAAATTTGCATAATTTTGGAAAATTTACATAATTTTGGAAAATTTACATAATTTTGGAAAATTTACATAATTTTGGAAAATTTACATAATTTTGGAAAATTTACATAATTTTGGAAAATTTACATAATTTTGGAAAATTTTCATTATTATGGAACATTTACTTAATTTTAGTTGAAAAATTTACATAATTTAGGAAAATTTACATAATTTTGGGAAATTTACATAATTTTGGAAAATTTACATAATTTTGGGAACTTTACATAATTTTGGAAAATTTACTTAATTTTGGAAAATTAACATAATTTTGGAAAATTTACATAATTTTGGAAAATTTTCATTATTATGGAACATTTACTTAATTTTAGTTGAAAAATTTACATAATTTAGGAAAATTTACATAATTTTGGATAATTTACATAATTTTGGAAAATTTACATAATTTTGGAAAATTTACATAATTTTGGAAAATTTACATAATTTTGGAAAATTTACATAATTTTGGAAAATTTACATAATTTTGGAAAATTTACATAATTTTGGAAAATTTACATAATTTTGGAAAATTTACATAATTTTGGGAACTTTACATAATTTTGGAAAATTTACTTAATTTTGGAAAATTAACATAATTTTGGAAAATTTACATAATTTTGGAAAATTTACATAATTTTGGAAAATTTACATCATTTTGGAAAATTTACATAATTTTGGAAAATTGACATAATTTTGGGAAATTTACATAATGTCGGATAATTTACATAATTTTGGGAACTTTACATAATTTTGGAAAATTTACATAATTTTGGAAAATTTACATAATTTTGGAAAATTTACATAATTTTGGAAAATTTACATAATTTTGGAAAATTTACATAATTTTGGAAAATTTACATAATTTTGGAAAATTTACATAATTTTAGAAAATTTACATAATTTTGGAAAATTTACATAATTTTGGGAAAATTGCATAATGTCGGATAATTTACAAAATTATGGAAAATTTTCATTATTTTGGAAAATTTACTTAAGTTTGGAAAATGTTGGTAATGGTGGAAAATTTACATAATTTTGGAAAATTTTGATTATTTTGGAAAGTTTTGATAATTATGGAAAATTTTGATTATTTATTAACATTTAGTTATTTTAGGAAAATTTTGATACTTTTGGAAAAATTTGATACTTTTGGAAACATTTGATACTTTTGGAAAAATTTAATATTTTTGGAAAATTTGAATATTTTAGAAAAATTTGATATTTTTTGTAAATTTTGATAATTTTGGTAAATTTACATAATTATGGAAAATTTTTATTTTTTGGAAAATTTACTTAATTTTGGAAAATTTACTTAAATTTGGAAAATTTTGATAAGTTTGGAAAATTTTGATAATTTTGGATAAAATACATAATTTTGGAAAATTATGATAATTTTGGAAAATTTTGATAATTTTGGAAAATTTTGATAATTTTGGAAAATTTTGATAATTTTGGAAAATTTTGATAATTTTGAAAAATTATGATAATTTTGGAAAATTTGGATTATATTGGAACAACTAGATATTTGTGGAAAATTTTGATAAGTTCGGGAAATTTTGATAATTTTGGAAAATTTACATAATTTTGGAAAATTTACATAATTTTGGAAAATTTACATAATTTTGGAAAATTTACATAATTTTGGAAAATTTACATAATTTTGGAAAATTTACATAATTTTATGAAATTTACATAATGTCGGATAATTTACAAAATTATGGAAAATTTTCATTATTATGGAACATTTACTTAATTTTAGTTGAAAAATTTACATAATTTAGGAAAATTTACATAATTTTGGGAAATTTACATAATTTTGGAAAATTTACATAATTTTGGGAACTTTACATAATTTTGGAAAATTTACTTAATTTTGGAAAATTAACATAATTTTGGAAAATTTATATAATTTTGGAAAATTTATATAATTTTGGAAAATTTATATAATTTTGGAAAATTTACTTAATTTTGGAAAATTAACATAATTTTGGAAAATTTATATAATTTTGGAAAATTTATATAATTTTGGAAAATTTACATAATTTAGGGAAATTTACATAATTTTGGAAAATTTTGATAATTGAGGAATATTATGATTATATTGGAAAATCTTGATAATGTTGGAAAATTTACATAATAGAAAATTTACATAATTTTGGAAAATTTACATAATTTTGGAAAATTTACATAATTTTGGAAAATTTACATAATTTTGGAAAATTTACATAATTTTGGAAAATTTACATAATTTTGGAAAATTTACATAATTTTGGAAAATTTACATAATTTTGGAAAATTTACATAATTTTGGAAAATTTACATAATTTTGGAAAATTTTCATTATTATGGAACATTTACTTAATTTTAGTTGAAAAATTTACATAATTTAGGAAAATTTACATAATTTTGGGAAATTTACATAATTTTGGAAAATTTACATAATTTTGGGAACTTTACATAATTTTGGAAAATTTACTTAATTTTGGAAAATTAACATAATTTTGGAAAATTTATATAATTTTGGAAAATTTATATTATTTTGGAAAATTTACATAATTTTGGAAAATTTGCATAATTTTGGTAAATTTACATAATTTTGGAAAATTTACATAATTTTGGGAACTTTACATAATTTTGGAAAATTTACATAATTTTGGGAAATTTACATAATTTTGGAAAATTTACATAATTTTGGGAACTTTACATAATTTTGGAAAATTTACTTAATTTTGGAAAATTAACATAATTTTGGAAAATTTACATAATTTTGGAAAATTTACATAATTTTGGAAAATTTACATAATTTTGGAAAATTTACATAATTTTGGAAAATTTACATAATTTTGGAAAATTTACATAATTTTGGAAAATTTACATAATTTTGGAAAATTTACATAATTTTGGAAAATTTACATAATTTTGGAAAATTTACATAATTTTGGAAAATTTACATAATTTTGGAAAATTTACATAATTTTATGAAATTTACAAAATTATGGAAAATTTTCATTATTATGGAACATTTACTTAATTTTAGTTGAAAAATTTACATAATTTAGGAAAATTTACATAATTTTGGGAAATTTACATAATTTTGGAAAATTTACATAATTTTGGGAACTTTACATAATTTTGGAAAATTTACTTAATTTTGGAAAATTAACATAATTTTGGAAAATTTATATAATTTTGGAAAATTTATATTATTTTGGAAAATTTACATAATTTTGGAAAATTTACATAATTTTGGAAAATTTACATAATTTTGGGAAAATTGCATAATGTCGGATAATTTACAAAATTATGGAAAATTTTCATTATTTTGGAAAATTTACTTAAGTTTGGAAAATGTTGGTAATGGTGGAAAATTTACATAATTTTGGAAAATTTTGATTATTTTGGAAAGTTTTGATAATTATGGAAAATTTTGATTATTTATTAATATTTAGTTATTTTAGGAAAATTTTGATACTTTTGGAAAAATTTGATACTTTTGGAAAAATTTGATACTTTTGGAAAAATTTAATATTTTTGGAAAATTTGAATATTTTAGAAAAATTTGATATTTTTTGAAAATTTTGATAATTTCGGTAAATTTACAAAATTATGGAAAATTTTTATTTTTTGGAAAATTTACTTAATTTTGGAAAATTTACTTAACTTTGGAAAATTTTGATAAGTTTGGAAAATTTTGATAATTTTGGATAAAATACATAATTTTGGAAAATTATGATAATTTTGAAAATTTTGATAATTTTGGAAAATTTTGATAATTTTGGAAAATTTTGATAATTTTGGAAAATTTTGATAATTTTGGAAAATTTGGATTATTTTGGAACAACTAGATATTTGTGGAAAATTTTGATAAGTTCGGAAAATTTTGATAATTTTGGAAAATTTTGATAAATTTGGAATATTTTGATAACAGTGGAAAATGTTGATAATATTGGAAATTTTTGATAAATCTGGAAATTTTTGATAACTGTGTAAAATTTTGATAACTGGAAAATTTTGATAATTTTGGAAAGTTTTGATATAGTGGAAAATGTTGATAATTTTTGAAAATTTTGATAAATCTCGAAAATTTTGATAACTTTGTAAAATTTTGATAACTAGAAACCTTTGATAATTTTGGAAAATTTTGTAAATTCTGAAAATTGTTAATTTGAAGACGAAATTTTAATTTAATTCTGTAAGTAAATGGCGCACGACTCAAAATGTGACTCCCCGTTAGCCCTATATGCTTCAAAGAGGGCCTTACATGCACTTGTCAAAGAAAGTACGTTGTGTAACAAGGGGGAGGGCAACTTCTAGCGAGAGCGAGATGATTTTAACTCGTATAGATATTATTCAGAATATAGAAACTAGATGAGATTATAATGTCCAAAAAGTATGTTTGTCGGGAAAACCTACCCACTTGACAAGAATTTCCTTTTTGCATGTCTTGATTACTCAGTCAATCGTGTATTCGTTCACGTTGAACTTTTTTAATTACTCGGGTAAGTTTTCTAGCACCAGCAAAGTCTGCTTCGTTTGCAGCGTTAACGGGACAGATACACATTTAAATTTTAAATTCATTGATAATACATTTTAAGGTAAAACTAAGGCGCTCATCATATATTACCCAAGCTTTTCGGTAGATTTGAACATTTTATCACACTATAACTAAAAATTTATATATATATATATATATATGGGTGGTTCCATGTCACGTGAGCATGTCCAAAAATAAAAATGTCTGAAACACTACAAAAATGTTGGTATGTGTACCTAGAGTATGTAAACTTTTGTAGACTTTTGAGAAAAAAGTGTAAGAACATTTTTTGGTCAACATAAGGTAAGAAATATAAAAAAAAATTCATTAGACCCTGTTGTGATATTTTGTGATTTCATGCATTGTGACATTAAGATATATTGTGATATTAAGATTCTAGAGAATCGCCACAATTTCTTTCAAAATAAGTATCTTAAAATTTAGTTTTTCATATTTCCCTTAATTCTAGACTAGTTAGAATATGGTCTCAAGCTTAATATAATTTTTGCAGAATTTTTTAATAGCGCACTTTTTTCGGTATTTCTTCTTCATAAACCCATGCATTGTGGTGTAATATTCAAATTCTAGCTGATCGCCATCACATTTCTCAAAGCAAAAAATCTTAAAAGTTAATATTTCATGTCAGCTTTCATTCTAGATATTGTGCAAAATGATCTCAAGCTAAATATAATTCCTGCACAGCTAATAAATGGTGACTTTTTATTAGTCACAGAATGGAAATACCGAAATAAAGTGCGCTATTTAAAAGTTCTGAAAAAATTATATTTAGGTTGAGACCATATTCTAGCATGTCTAGAATTAAAGCAAATATGAAAAACTGACTTTTAAGATTTATTATTTTGGAAAAAATTGTGGCGATATTCTAGAATCTTAATATCACAATATATCACACTGCATGAGATCACAAAATATCACAATAGAGTCTAATAAATTTTTTTTTATATTTCTCAACTTATTTTGACCATAGAATGTTCTTACATTTTTTTCTCAAAAGTCCCTAGTTTTTTTAGTTAAAAATCAAACAATGTTGGCAAATGGAATTTTTTTACGTACTCTGGATACACATATGAACATTTTTGTAGAGTTTCAGACATTTATATTTTTCGACTTGCTCACTTGACATGGAACCACCCATATATATATTAAAAACTGTTAAAGGTAAAAAATTTCTTTTTTTTTTAGATCTACAACCTTATCGTGTAGAATTTATTTAGTAAATGAAACCAAAACCTCAATTAGGAAAAAAATTCGCTGCCAATTGATTGGCACTTAGCTTCCTCAAACTTTATAAATTGTTCCAATATGAAATTATTTATTCTATTTAATACTGTGGTGAAAAATAAAAATAGCAAGTCTATTGATTTTTAATATGTCGAGAATATAGCAGAAGCATAGTATATTTTATGAAACAATATTGTTAATTAAAATATTTTTTAATATATATATATATAATGCATACTATTTTTACGAATAAATTTAAGATAAGATGATAACATATAACTAGGAAAATCTTAGAAATGTTTATTAAGTGTAATAATTCGAGTTAGTTATTCAAAGGAATTTGTTCAAACTCATATTAACTGTGAACTCTAATTTTAACTCAATTAAATGTTATTCCTTACAAATTTAATTGGAACATAAAAAATATATTGATTAACTAAAAAATGCTCTACAGTCTTCTTTTATTTTGAAAGTATTTAATACAAAATTTTTTTCTTACAAGTTATTGGAGTAAACGCAAATTTTTGTAATAAAAAAGAGAGTATTTAAAATAAAATTAAACAAAATTTATTTTAAAAAATTCAAGAAAATTTTTCAACTGTAAATAAATCTATGTCAAAGTATAGCATTTAAAAAGCCACATAAAAAGTTTTGCATATCAAGATACATTTTTTTCAATTGATGTTCGGGACGTTTTCACTTGCAGCGGCCATTATATTTCATATTTTTGCGCGCACTATGTTTCTCTCTCTCGCAAGATCTCAAGCGCTCGCTCGCACGATTTCTTGCGAGAAATGACACATGTGCGCGCTTTCTCCCACTCTTCTTCCTTTCTTATTTCGGCAAAGCGAGAGCAAAAACTAATTATTCTCACTGAGCTCGCTCTCTTCCGGCTTGACCGCGACTATGGCAAGTTCAGAGCCTTTACGCGCATTACGGCGCCTGTTTTCGTGACCGAGTGTAAAGTCTACTATATTTAATTATACACTAATAAGTACATATTAAGGCAACATGTAGATAGTTATTATTAAGAGAAATAAATGCTCATTTTACTTTGTGATATTTACATTAAAATCAGGGTAAATCCTAAAGTTATTCTTCTAAAGGCTCCGCATCCCTTTACCCGCCACACGTGTTCCGGGCTATCTATTTTAAGTCTCCTAAATCTGCACTTTCGCACGACGCTATTACCGCGCTTGTAAGCAAAGGACCACGCCAGAGTAAATGGAAATCGGCAACCGGTCAAATTGTCTGAAAATGAAATATGTTATAGTTTATGGTATGCTAAATAAAAGTTCTCATGGGTCCAAGACCCAATAATGGCCAGTTTCGGCACTAAATGGCACTGAATATCAGCGAATTTACCTATCTACCTACCTAACTACTTCCACCTACCGTGATCAGCGACTATGAAAACACTCAAAAATGAATCAGCAATTCTTAAGAAGACTACTTAGCTCTTCCTGACCCTGTTAGGGGCACCTTATTGTACATTTGACCCCAGATTCGGAATCAGCTACCACGAAAACCCTCGAAAATAAAGTCTTCAGCAATTCCCAAAAACCTCGAGAAACCGACCATTAGGTCGGTTTCGATGAATTGAATGTGAACAAAAGCCGAAACTGGCCATTATTGGGCCTTGGACCCTGTGACGGTCTCAGCCGTTTATAATAAAGAAATTGTTTTTATGCTTGTGTGAACGTGGTTCGCGTACTGACCCGAGCCAAGTGACTGGAAAAAACAGTTATTAAAACCCCCTTATAATTTTCTCTTTCGGTTCCCCACTGTGTTCCCGGAGCCGCCTAGTTAGGACCTCCGTAAATGCAGTTTCCTACGTTTTGATTTCTTATCTTGGTCCGGCAAGAGCGCTAACTATCCCTCTTGCGAGGCGAGAGGCAAAACCCTGTCACAAATACTCATGGATTATTACGGGAAAAACCCCGAAAGGCATACACTCGAGCGGTGCGCTGACCACTCTAGAGTGCGCGCTTTCTTATTGGGACTTGTCAGCGCGTGGGCCCCCTCGATAGATATCAAGGAGGGTTCGGCGTTGGGAAAGGATAGGAAGAAACATCTACATGAAAGTTTAACGTTTGGTTAATAATTTATTTTGGACTATATTATTTATTACATATGGTTAGTGGGAGAGGGAGAGAGTGAGACACGGGTAAACGTAGACCTAAGCGCGTTAGCTCTGGCCACGGGCAGCGCTACCATTCTCTCTTACCCGAGGGAGCACCGTTATAGATAGCCCAGCGTGCCTTGAGTTCTGAGAAGAGAATGATGATTTGCCCGCAGATCGCGTCTCCCTTTATACCCGCGCTGCGCGTCTGTGACGTAGTTCTCCGTTTCCACTACTCTCTCCTTCTTCTCTCCCCTCTATTCTGCTCAAAATTCGCGCGTTTCTGCACGCGCCGCCAGACTTTTCGCATATTTGTGCGTCCCGCGTAATTACACTATGCTTTTATTTTTTCTTACATACTACCGTATCTATTCCGGCCGTCACAGTGCCCCCCAAATGAAAATTTTTTTTCTTTTCATGAGAAAGAAAAACAATATTCATTTGTGTTTGACGGCTCCCGCTGGCTCGCTGCTTATAAATAACAATACAACATATTTATATATAAATATACAAATAAATATAACAAAAACTTTTTTTTTACCTTATTTTCTGTTTATTTTTCGTTACACGAGTAATATAAGTATAAAATAATTAGTATAGAAAAACAAAAACACCCCTTTAATTTTTAAAGATTCTTCAACCATTAATCGAATTCTTCTATACTGCCCTCGTATATGTCTAGGGTTGGTTCACCAGGTACCTCTAGATCCTGCAGAACGTCATCCACCTCGTCCTGCTCACGGTACAGCCGGGGTATCTTCGGGATACTTCCCTGGTCCTCCTGTCGTGAAGGAATGTTCACCTGCGTCGGCACGCCGCCTTCTCCTTCCTCTAGCAGCGCATCTACCCAGGCGCGTTCTTCTGCAATCTTCTTATCTATGATTTGCAGCTGCGCCTGCAGCTTCCATGCCTCTCCCTTTTGTCGGGCTGCAGTCATGGGTTGTGGCTATAAGATGCGTTCACACCGAATGGCCTTCCTCATGGGTATCGTCCTGGTGTACCCAGTGCGCAACTGGATGTCGCGTTCGCTGACCAGCGTCTCCTGGTCACACACACCAAACTGCTCGACGCACGTTGCCGAGTCGCGGATCGTAACCGTGATAGACATGTTTACTCGGCTGCGATTGATTTTGATACTAAAATTCTATCACGCCTTTCCTCGCCTCATAGGCTTGGTTTTCTTCCCCTTCTTTGCCAAAATTCGCATCAGCCTTCGATCAGGTGTTTTTCTGTAGTTTTTCGTTCGCATTTACGCTGCGTGGAGACTCCCTTTGTTTTGATTCCTCGAAACTCCCGTCTTCTTCGTGGATCTCGGATGCCCGTAGTATCTTCTCGGGTATGTTTTTATTTTCCTTTATTCTACCATTCTATACAGCTTTATTTCATTTTATTTGTTTCTCTAGTGTTTATAACATTCAAATAGTGCTTGTATAACCAATTGCTTATCTCAATATTTTGAGGTGGTTTAAATAATAATTTTTTAATTAATTAACTATCCTGTTTGAATGTTATATTTATTTATATAAAGCTTGTTGTACTTCTATGATCGTTAATGTGGTCTAATTCGCGGTACTTCTTTTCACTACTTTATTTAAATCGTAAAATATTTGTTTTGACAGACTACTTTAAAATATGCATAATTTTTTAATTATTGATTTGTTGACTAGTGTGCCAAATTCAAGGTGCCTCTTTTATTCTACAATGTTATTATGCATATCATTTACGTTTTATTTTCTAATACATTTCAAGCCTCCTTTATTCATAATACCTCTATGTGTTTTGTCTCTTTGCATCCTCTGTGCCCCCGAAATTTTTTTGCATGTCGCACACAGAGAGAGACATAATAAAAATCTTTCCATTCGATCTGGGACACAAAAAATTCACCCACGGCTATGTGTCTACGAATAGCGCTCTGATTATATTACTACTTAGTCTATTTACAACATATATATTTTTAATTAAACTTATAAGAAATTAAACAATATTCATTTCTGAGCAAATATTGTATAAATTATTTATCATTCTTTTTTTTCTTCTCTGTAATATGGTCTTAAATTGTGCAAATGGAATTTTCTTCGCTCTTTTTTTAATACCGGATCGTATAATAAAGTGTTTTTTTTTGCGTTCTTTTTCGCTGCCCTATTTTTTTAAATTTTTGTGCGCGTATTCGCGAGCCAGCGAGATTGCGCGTTCGCGTGATATACCATCATCCACTTGTGGTATTTTTATATATTTTTCCCAAATTCTAGTTGGCTTAATGCCTAATTGCAGTAATATCGGCGGTTGATTTGTCGTTTCATGTGGCATTTCATTAATAATATTTTGGATTACTCGAATATGTCGAGCCCACCCGCCGTGTTTTTCTTTTACAAATATGCGTAAAAATCGCTCCAATTCACGGTGCTCGCGTTCAATTATATTGATTTGAGGGTGTCTAATTGATGAAAACCTTAATCGAATGTTTTCTTGCTTTAACGTATCAATCCATGTTTTACTAGTAAATTGGGTTCTGTGATCTGATATTATCGCTTCTGGTTTGCCATATATTGGCATATAATCATTTACTAATTTCCTAATCACGGCTAACGTGTTTGCTTTTTTGAGTGGGTAAAATACCACATACTTACTAAAAACATCTATGGTTGTGAGTATATATTTTACCCCTCCCGTAGATACGGGTAAGGGTCCAAAAAAATCTATTGATAAGAGTTCTCGCGGCTTATTTACGAGAATTAGTTGCATTATTTCATTATATCTTTGCATTAAATATTTAGTTTTTTGGCACTTATCGCATGGTTTTAAAATTTTCGACACCTTTTTCTTAATTTTTTGCATAAAAATGTTCAAAAATCATCTTATATACTTTGCGTGCTCCCACGTGTCCATAAAATTCGTGCACCTCATTAATTAATGTTTTTAGCCCTCCCTCTGGTATATAGATTTTTTTCCGGTCTGGCGTGATTTTACATAATAAGTTTTCACGTATTTCACATTGCTTTTTGCTTTTTTCATCATTCATTTTCAATTTTTTTCTTATTTCTGACGCAAAAACATCCTGATTTTGATATTTATCGATATTTTTACAAAAGTTAATCAGCGCTCGGCTGGGTGTCGGCCCAGTTATTGCTGCTATGATAATTTCAGATTTTTCTACTTTATTTGGCTCCAGATCCGTAACTCGACTTAAATAATCCGCCACTGCGTTCTTTTTTCCCGGTAAATACTCCGTATCAATTTCAAAATCTTGGATTGCAAGGTTCCATCTTTGCAATCTCGCATTACTGTATTTACATGTTTTTAAAAAAGTCAGAGCCTCGTGGTCTGTCCTAACTAGAATTTTTACGGCCCCCCGCAAGAACGTATCTAACTTTTTTAAAGCCCATACGAGAGCTACCATCTCTTTTTCCGTCGTGAAATACGAACACTCGCTCCCCTTTAAAGTCCTACTGACAAAACATACGACCTCCTCGTCTCCGTTATCATTTAATTGTGATCAAACGGCAGCACACGCGAAGTCACTAGAATCAGACGTAAGGATGTAAGGACGCTTCGGATCAGCATATCTTAAGATGATATTTTCATCGAAGGAAGTTTTTATATCCTCAAATGCCTTCTGCTGATCCGTAGTCCAGTGAAAACCTATTCCTTTTTTTAATAATTCTATAAGCGGTTTTGTGTATTGTGAATAGTTTTTCACAAATTTCGTGTAAAAATTCACAAAACCTAGAAAACTTTGTAGCTCGCGCACGTTCGTAGGTCGTTTAAAATTTCTTATCGTTCTAATTTTTTCCGGATCCGCCGGATTCCTTGTGCCGAGATGAAGTGCCCAAAGGATTCTATTTCTACACACATAAAATTTGATTTCTTAAAGATTAATCTAAGATTATGTGACAAAAGTCTCTCGTAGAGTAATGCTAGATGATTTAAATGTGAATCAAAATCTTTTGACTTAATTACCATATCGTCGACAAATAATACTAAAAAGTAATCAAAATCCGACGTACTTTGGGCTAGACCCCTTATTAATACAGAACCACTAGTCTTAACCCCAAAGGGGACGACGTTGTATTAAAAAATATGGTTTTCGCATTTAAACGCGGTGTATTTTTTACACCATTACGTGAGTTTCACCTGCCAGTAGCTACACATAAAATCAGAAGTGCTGGTGATCGGTTTTCCCGCACATCTTTGCAGCACTTCATCTATTACCGGTGGCCCTTCATAATCGTCCACTAATCGTGCATTTAATTTTCGCGCATCTAGACATAATCGTACAATACCATCCTTCTTCTTTACGACAGCTACAGGGTTGATATACGGGCTGCTCGAGCGTCTAATAATTCCTAATTCTAACATCCTATCGATTTCCCTTTTTACCTGTTCCCTATATGCTAGAGGGATAGGATAGGGTTTTGTGTAAAAAGGAGTATAATCTTTTAATATTAATTCATGCTCGTATGTAGTTAACAGGCCGGGTTTTTTTTCAAATACTTTTTTATACTTTACTATCAAGGATTTTAGTTTTTCTTTTTGCGATTCACTTAAGTTATCACAAGATTTTATTTTTTCATCGATTTCACTGGTAGTGATATCGTTAGATTTTTCGTAATAATCCGTGTAATCTACGTGATTCTCATCGAAATATTCATTTGGGTCGCCCTCGTTTTCGAGGTATTCGCTCATTTGTTCTATGCGTAGAGACGTATATTCGCCTAGCACGAACCGTTTATCTGTATAATTGATAACACCATCCTCATGGTTTATTTTAAATAGTATTTGATCATTTACCGTGCCTATTAACATCTTCAGAGCTTTGATCGTATCATAACCTATAATATAAGGTTTTATTAATTTTGGAATTATAATGAGGATCAGTTTAGTTTCCAAACCCCCTACGCTAATTGTCAGACTAATTGGACGTTTTAATAAACGCGTTGATTTTCCCCCCGTTGCCCCCTTTATTATTTTATCACTTATGGATAAAGTCGGACACTGTTTAAACACCGCGAAATATTCGTAATAAAATTCCTTGGAGATCGCGGTCACCTCACTACCAGTATCAATCAGAGCTTTTACCCCGACTTTATGCATACTTATGTCGATTTCCGGGCAACACGTAATCTCGATATTGTCTCCCTTCGGTTCTATATGATGTAAAAGTGTTCCCCTGGGATCTTCTACCATCGAGGATATTTTGAGCGTACCAGTTACGTCCTGTTTTTTTTGTTTTAATGCCGATTCCGAGACACTAGACGTAACTACTACTCGTTTCCCGACTCCGGGATGTCATGTTCCCCATTTACATCAATATCTAGCACGTTAATCTCTGAAGCGGTATTATTTTTATTTTTTCCTCCTTGAAAACTCCGCTTTTCCCAATTTCGTCCTTGTTTCAAGTTCGTCGGATTATAATCGCGCGATTTGAGTTGCATTTATAGTTTTATTTTGCCACGGTTTTTTATTATCGTAATTTCCCGCCCGATTATTGCGGAAATTAAAATTATGAGACGTATTGTCGCGGGTACCCGTAAAGTTCCCGGTGTTTTTTTCTGTTTCCGCTGGATATGCGGCCGTGCGGTCATTTTTTGAGCGCTGATCATCGCTATCAAACTCCGCTAGAATCTTTAACAGTTGACTTCTACTCTTTATCTGTTGGCCCATTATAGCTAAGCGGACCCTCTTATCGAAATGATTTGATGATGATCACTTATTTTTAATATAACCTCTTCCTCGGTGTAATTGAGCTCTAATTCCTTAATTAACCCAAACACGTAAATTGCATAATTTAAGCGGTTCATAGCCGTGGACGCTTACCATTGTCCAAATTCTACTTTGCGTTTAGCCGCCCTTTGCACGCCTGCATTCCAATATTTTCGACCTCTCCCTCCTGTAAGTACCACCAATTATGCGCGTCTTCTGTAAGAGCTTGGGACACGATGCCTAAAGTGTCCCTTTCGTCTGGTTTTATTAATAAAAAATAATTTTCTAGTTCAAATAAAAATTTTATTGGCCTCTCTGATGGTGAGCCTTTAAATTTTGGAATATTCAATTTTACTTTCCGCGATATTTAATTTTTTCCGGTATTCACAGGGCTGGTGTGCGGATTTTGATTTTGATTGAACATCTCCTCCACATTTTTCATTATTTCTTCGCTTTTCGCGCACATTTCATCAACCCGTACATTCACATAATTTTTTATTTCCACGCAACCGCTGTCTTCCACGACTAGTTTATTCAAATTTTCAAATTTTGTGTAAAGTTCTGCATTTTTCGCGAGCAATGAGTCATTTTGCCCTTTCAGAATATTAACGCGATTTTCCATGTTTCCATTTCTTTCTCAAGCTCGTCTCCGCGTTTTTTCCCTACTGTCCGCTCTTCTTGCATTTTTTGTACTAAGTCCGATAGCGCATTTATTCGAGCGGTCAAATCGGTATTAATAGTCTCTATCCGCGTGGTGCATAACAATGGTGATCCTAACTCGTCGGGATTTTTAACGAATTTCCCCACTTTATTCGCGAGTTCGTTCTGCCTCTCATCTGAGTATTTTAATTCCTCCGATACGGCTTTTTCCCAATCCCTGTGATTTTTTTGCTCCTAATCTAAGCTACTTTCGGGGTCGGTTGTCTCTATATCGGTGAGCAACGCTCCCGATAACCTTTTATTTCGCGGCATTTTCGAACTTTATTTTTATAATGAAATAACGCAACTTTTCTAAATAAATTTTATTTTTATCCTAAACTTGATAATATAAACCAACGAGTTCATAAAAAATGGATTGCCCTTTCTATCATTATTTTATATTTAGCGTATTAAATAACCGGGTAAGCTCGTCAATTTTTTCATCCCTTTGCTTAAATGCTTTATCAATTTTGAAAAAATTTACCATTACGGTTTTAGTTAACCCCCCAGATGTTTCCGCATGTTATATGATTTTAATGTTAATTTATTTGAAATATCTATTCCTTCATTGATTGATTTTCCTTAATTTTGTATATCCTGACGCTGGAGTACTACTATTTGTTTTAATTTTTCGTTTTCTGTTTTTAAAGTGCGTACTTCATCGTCCAGAATAACCAGCCTTTCTTCGCGCTTTTCGCCAATCACGATCATCCGTTTAATAATTTTATGAACATCGTTGATTCGCGAATGGATGCGTATCTCAGCAAACGACCCGTCTATTTCCGGTATCATTGATTATTTTGTTTTTTCAGTCACTTTCTCGGGTCCCTGTCCGAGTACCAATGTGACGGTCTCAGCCGTTTATAATAAAGAAAATGTTTTTATGCTTGGGTGAACGCGGTTCGCGTACTGACCCGAGCCAAGTGACTGGAAAAAACAGTTATTAAAACCCCCTTATAATTTTCTCTTTCGGTTCCCCACTGTGTTCCCGGAGCCGCCTAGTTAGGACCTCCGTAAATGCAGTTTCCTACGTTTTGATTTCTTATCTTGGTCCGGCAAGAGCGCTAACTATCCCTCTTGCGAGGCGAGAGGCAAAACCCTGTCACAAATACTCATGGATTATTACGGGAAAAACCCCGAAAGGCATACACTCGAGCGGTGCGCTGACCACTCTAGAGTGCGCGCTTTCTTATTGGGACTTGTCAGCGCGTGGGCCCCCTCGATAGATATCAAGGAGGGTTCGGCGCTTCCAAGTTGGGAAAGGATAGGAAGAAACATCTACATGAAAGTTTAACGTTTGGTTAATAATTTATTTTGGACTATTATTTATTACATAAGGTTAGAGGGAGAGGGAGAGAGTACCTTGTGAGACACGGGTGAACGTAGACCTAAGCGCGTTAGCTCCGGCCACGGGCTCCGCTACCATTCTCTCTTACACGAGGGAGCACCGTTCTAGATAGATCAGCGTGCCTGATTTGAAAATTTTACAGAATAATCTTCTTCATTGTTCTAATTACCTCAATTTTTTTCAAAAAAGTTCGATCATATATTTCAGAGAAACCACCGTTTAAACAGAAAATTATGTTTTCGTGAATATCAAAAGAAAGGAAACACCTTATCCGGCATTTCAGGTAGAAAACGATGGGTAATTTTATGCTCTATGAAATGAATTGTCACTGGATCGATGATATTGTTTCTAACGTACCGGCATACCCAAAAAAACAAAAATTGAAATTCGATAAAAATCAAAAACGAATTCGAAAAGCTAAAGAAATTATTATTGTGCCCTTTTGTTGAAAAAAAAAAACAAACAAAATGAACCCTGCACATTAAATTTTATCGTGGATTACTCGAGATGTAGATGCATACATACATAGACACATGCACATCCATATGGCCATTTTCTAAAAATAGTGTATTTGATTCCTTATGTCTCAAAACATGTTTCTAATATGGTTTTAGAAAAACTTTTCTTTTACTATCACAATGCTTCCTCTTGGTGGAAGCCAAATTTTCTCAAAATGCAGATAAAATTCAATTAATAGAGGCCTGCATTGTATCATTCGTACTCTCAATAGATAGGTAGATACTTGGCCTGGATCATCTTACATTATTTTCTACTACAAAAATGTTGTCTTTTTTTGCAAGTTTCGTAACAAAAATTCTGGTAGACCGGATTAACAGTGATGCCAATTTAGTGAATATTTAGAAAAGCATTAGCTTTAAACAATTGTAAATCTAGTTAAACGCAACCTTTTCAAAATTTCCAATATAGCAATTCAATGTTTTTTCAAGACAAAGAAAGTGAGACGTGGCAGGATTGATAAGACTGAAATTTTTAGAAACGGCAAAAGTCTGAACATAATCTAAAAATTAGAAAAATGCGCATGCGCATTGATGCTTACCAATTCCTTTACCAATGCCTTTAAGCATTTACGAACCGGACAAATTTTTGCCTGAAAGTTGGTCAATAGATGAAGAAATCCTTTTTTTAAACGATAAAGAAAGTTACGATTGAAGCTATGTTGAATTTGTTAAAAATATCATGTTTTTGGCCAATTTCAAAAATTTTAAAAATTCTATGGGAAACCATAGTAAATAAAAAGGGTTTTTTTAAGGGCTTCCTTTAATATGCGCAAAGAAAGCGCACATGTAGGAGAGATGAGAGAGGCACGGACAGTACAACGCGCCACAGGAGGCTAAGGCGATAAGCAACGCAGGTAGAGACCCATTCTCTTTCGACGTCGCTCGAGCCGTGAACAGCATCGACACGCTCCGAGCCCCGAAAACTACCAACTCCAGGGAAAATGGCGGATTACCCGCCAAGAACGAGAGAGAGCAGCGTCTCATAATTAGCTAGTGCATACGACTGTGCCCGCGACCGAGAGGCCAAGCAGATCGGCAGCACCGCGGAGCCATATGAATGTGTGCAGCAGCGGAGGCGTACCACGTGTTGGTCTAGGAAGGTCAAGTGAGTTCGTCTGTATAATATTCTCTTTCTCTATCCAGTGGGAATTATTATTGGTTTAGTGTGAAGCGCGGAATTGAAGCGCATAAGCAAAGTAAAGTGAATTGTGTAACGAGCGCACGGAAATGCGCAAAGTTGTTAACCGCGATCTCCTTGCTGATCTTGCTGTACACGAAAGTATAAGAATGAGTGCCGTGAAACGACGCGAATTAGCAAAGTATAATAATTCGAATCGGAGTAGAAAGTCGGCTCGATAAAAGTCGAATTGCGATAAGCGAAAGTGAGGCGAGGAGCGGTAGTGATGCAAAAACTCGCACATAAAATTTGTACAGTTAGTGATAAGGTTTTGTTATTAATAAAGATGACGACGGGCGAAACTAGCCCACAATACGAAGTCCAAATAATAAATGATAGTTTCATCATTTTCACGACACGCACCGGAGAAACAGCAGTTAGCCGGCTGCATGAAGCAGAGCAAACTGCATTTGGTGATACTCTGTATCACAAATAATGCAAAGCATTCTCGCGACTTGCATTTTGTAAGGTGAGGTTTTGCTGAATGAAAGGGTTTTTTCTCGGGTAACTAAATTAATGATTCTGACTGATCAGAAATTCGGTTTTTGATTTAAGAAATAATCTAATAATCACCCCCCCCCCCTCCCGCCAGCTAAATTCAACGTCACAATGATGCCCAACTAAAAGGATTGCAATAACAATAAATAAGTAAAAATGAGCATGCTGGGTAGGACTAACATCACAATAGCGCTCAACAAAAACGGTTTATATTAGCAATAATTTGAAAAATCAAAGTGCACTAACGTTCGCTCAGGTGTAGGCAGCATAGTATTAGAGAAATGCAAATTTTAAAATTAAATTGAGTTAATTAGAAATGAAATGCACAATATGTCAAAATTGCACTTATCTATGTAGCAGAAAATAAATAGATAAAAGCGGATATTAAATGAAACCATGAGTGTAGCTACGTAACAATGTGTTCAACAACGAATAAATAATTATAAATAAATAAAGAATAGGAATGAATTAACAATAAATAGAGATTGAAAATCTAGTTGCATCTGCGAGCGAGGACGGGTTTAAATTCAAACCAGTCACCGCTGCATATGTTGTGCTCTCGGTCGCGCACTTCTCCTCGTAAGCGAGGGGCGAGGGATGACATCCCGAAGTGTGTAGTTACGAAAGCACTGCCAGTCATCGGGCAGCACATTGTGAATCTGTGCCACTCTTCTCTGGATAAGGGCGTATTCGTGGACTTCGGAAGAAAACACGAGTAGTGCCGCTGCACAAGTGTGCTACACCATCGTCAGCGTCGGATTTTCATCCGATTGTACTTCTCTGTTTTCTCTCAAAGGTGTTGGAAAAAATCATGCATAATTAGATAACGGCGTATATGACCAAAGCTAAACTGCTCGGCCCCATGCAGTTCGGCTACAAATAGAATAATTTGACTCAAACTGCTCCTCGCAAAATAAAGGAAGACGATAGGGCAGGAATAAACAAAAGACTAGTAACTCTACTCTTACTATTCGACTACAGTAAGGCTTTCGAGTCAAAACTGCGAGCCCTAGGGTTCTCCAGGCATGCTTTATTTTGGATAAAATCATATATATTAGGTAGAGAACAAGCCGTTGTAACGCGCTATGATACCAGGTTATCTTGGTTGTCAACAAATCTCGGAGTGCCTCAGGGATCAGTGTTGGGATCCTTGCTTTTTTGCCTTTACATCAATGACATCAAAGAGCTTTTTGTTGACCTCAACAGATCTAGATGAACAGGATTTGAGACCCATAAGGCACCTACTATATGCTGACGACCTACAGATATATACTCAAATAGCCAGAAAACATCCCTGATGGTGTGGAGATTCTATTTCGTGATGCTCGAGCGGTGGCTAATTGGGCTGAGGGTGTTGCCCTGAGACTGAATAAGACAAACATTAAGGCCATTGCTTTCGACTCGTATAAGTACATTAATAGTCCTGAGTCACAAATTATGCCAGAAATCAGTCTGGAAGACGACGCCTTCGTCCCCTTCTCGCAAACCATTACGAAACTGGGTGTTATCCGAAATTCTAAACTCACGTGGAAGCCACATGAGGACATGGTCGCAAAACAGGATAATAGGGTACAGGACGGTATAACATCAGATTGTTTAGAATGTATACCACCCAGGATCTACGCAAACACTTAGCAATGGCTCTTGTTTTTTCACACCTTAACTGTTGTTCTGTAGTGTATCTCGACACGTCACTAGAACTACGTAGCCGGCTGCAAAGACTGCAACATTCATGTGTGCGATATGTTCTAGGTGCTAGCAAGGATGAGCACATCACCCCTTACAGTGAAAAATTAGGGCGGACACGGACTGGCTCTAGAAACGCGGTTTTCATGACGATCACCGCCTACAAAATAATTAACATTTACGAACCTGTTTACCTGCGATCGCTATTCAAAAAGAATGAATCTAAGTGCTCTGTAAGAGATGAAGCAAAAGAACATGCACAAACATGCACACTGAGATAGGACGAAGATCTTTCCAAGTACAAGGTGCGTATTTGTGGAATTCACTCACTTTTACCATTTGTACTCTACCATCATTAATGACCTTTAAGGTGGCAATTAAAAAATACTTTCTCGTCGACCACTATTAATAATAACACTAATAATAATAATAATAATAATTATAATAATTTTAACTCGAATAGTAAGAATAATGACAATGTTAATAGTACTGGCAACATCCACGACGTAAGTAGTTTACTTGCTCCGAATGACAAACGCGTTAATACGAATAAAAATAGTAATAAAAATAGTAATAAAAATAGTAATAGAAATAGCGAAAACATCGATGAAGCAAGTGGAGCTGTATCACTCCGACGTAGCACGCGGGTGAAATCGGTCGATGGGGAGCCATGCGCGGCAGCAGCATCAATACATGTACATATGTAATTAGTTCGAGTATTTATGATGGTAACGATACTAATAGGATTGATGTTGCACACATTGTGCTGCACGGCGTTCTCTCACGGATTTGGAAAGAGGACATTATAAGCATCCGCCTGCTTCGATCGGATGAGCGACAGCCCGAGTTACCAATTCCCGCAAAAGATGGGGGTAGACGGTCGCCGTGGGTTATTACCCTCTCCAATAGTGCATTAGCAGGGGAAATTATGGGTGCGAAGAAATTCATTGCAAGCTTCCTTACGAGAGACGGAGACACCTCGACTCTTGACCAGGAAACTAATAATTTAATAATAAATGCTAAAATCTTCATCAATGAGCTCCTAGACAGAGACTCATTTTTAAAATTCAGAAGCCTAAAGGCCCTTGCGATGAGGCTTAATTTTAAATATGTATGGCATAGAGGGGGCCGTTTCCTGGTCAAGAGACGTGATGACGATGTCTCTGATGATTTTTTCTCAGCAGCTGATCTTCAAGCACTATATAATCTTTCTATGGGATAAACTCAAGCGAATCGGAGGTAAAAAAATTGTGTAATACAGCAAATAGGAATTCAGCAGTTATCACCACTGCTTCTCTGCTTCTAAATAAACCAAGACTACCGCTGCGGAATGACTAGCCAAGGGCACTATTGGGGGGGGGGGGGGGGGGTGCACGGTAGGTGATTGAGAGCAGGTTTCGTCAATGCGACCTCTCTTTTAGGACACATTGAAATCCTCAGACAACATCTTTCCACTGGTCCCGCCTACCATCTCTTCGGAGTTGCTGAGACTATTCTTGCATTAGACCCGATCGTAACAAATTCGGAGGCGGGTTAGTCTTCTATATTCATAACACCTTCAAAGCTAACCATCTGTGCAGTTCATCGACTACACAGGAGGGAAAGCCGCTTATTCCAGAATATATCATGCACAGTGTGCAGCAGGGTAGTCTACCGCCCGTCTTTTTTGCAGGTATTTATAGACCACTTTACGTCCCGTTTCTCCAGAGCTCTGATGTTATCGATCAACTCACCACGCACACTCAAGATTATAGCCACAAAATAATCCTGGGCGATCTGAATGCGAATTTACTCAAGACGTCAGACGATGCAAAATTTGTTAGGCGACTTGCTGATGACCTTAATTTTCGTATAGTAGACCATGGCGCGACTTATCATCTCAAAGATTCTCACACATGGATAGACGTAATAATGACTGATGACAATGACATAGTGCTTAGTAGTAGAAATCAGGCGGCGCCTTTTCCCAGTCACCACAACATCATAGAGGTTCAGATTGGGGTTGAAACTACTGTGACCCCTGTAGCTAACTCGTTTAGCTATCGGGATTTTAAATCCATACAGCAAGACGACCTCCTCTTTCATCTTGCTGACTGTGATTGGTCGCCGCTTGATTGCTCAGATACAGACACCGACTACCAACTTGAATGCCTCAGCGTCAACTTCATGGCTGCGATTGATAAAGTACTACCTCTAAAGAAATTTTCACTGCAAAAGAAAGAAAATCCCCCATGGGTTGACGCTGACCTTGAGTATCTGTACAAGAAATGAGACGCTGTACGAAGACGTTATACACGGACCAAAGACAGCAAACTATGGCAGGAGTGTCAATCTCTCGCGTCTGATGCCGAACAACGCACAAAAAGCGCGCGGGACATTTTTATACAAAACCGTATCTTTGAAGCTCTTGATACAAAGAAAGACATATGGAAAGAACTCAAGGGCTTGGGACTCCTACCTAAAACAAGAGAGGAGCTTCATGGTTTTTCACCGGATAAGCTTAATGCCCACTTTGCTGGGGTGTCGGTCTCTCATAGTGAAAGTGACGAAGATCTTGACAGCATCCTGGCCTCAGCCAGTGATGACGGCTTTGTTTCCAGAGAAATCACCTTCTCTGGCGTAGTCCTGGCTGTTACCCATTTCTCGTCACAGGCTCGAGGTCAGAACGGCATCTCACAAAGTGTGGTGGCCAAGGCTCTTGCGTTAGTGGGTCACCATGTCATGAAGACCATTAATTCCTCCCTCTCAAATGGCATTTTCCCGAGGACTTGGAAGGGTGTTCACCTTGTGCCTTTGAAGAAGAAACCAGTTCCATCTTCGGTTTCTTATTTCCGCCCATTGCGCTGTTAAGCTTCCTTTCCAAGGTCCTGGAATAAATTGTCCATGACCGAATTACCGACTTTCTGAGGACAAAAAATATTCTTGGCCCGATACAAACAGGTTTTCGACAACATCACAGCACTGAGACAGCACTACGTAAACTCACCGAGTACATCAGAACAGGAATTAATAGTAAAAAGAAACTGTTGACTATTTTATTATTATTCGATTTCAGCAAAGCATTCGACATTATTTCACATTCAAAGTTGCTGCGTAAGCTGTTACGCATGGGTTTCTCCAGGAGCGTTCTCCTGTGGCTTAAGTCATACATTACAGATCGTAGACAAAAAGTCATTACTAATATAAATGAAGAATCAGATTGGCTAACCACCAATCTCGGCGTGCCGCAGGGCTCGGTCCTGGGTCCCTTGCTCTTCAGCTTATTCATTAAGGGAGCAAACCACCTTTAAATTGTCAAAAAATCGTTTTTTTTTTATTTACCTTATTTATAGGAAATTTCCGGTAGAATAAGCTCCCGAAAACCGTTTTAAGATATCATAATTCCTTTTAAAGTTACAATATAAATACTGAGACAACTTTTTTGCCGATTTTGCATAAATTCGGTATTTTATCAATTATTATTTATAACTAAATGTTTGATTGATTATTTTATTTAGTTATAAAGCAATAAAATATAATATAATTGGAACCAATTTTAAGGCTAGAATCCTTCAGCGCCACTACAGGTAAATAGTTGAACTTACATGCGTTTGAGATAAAGGTCGATAAATCAGATCGAATTTTTGACTAACCTTACACGTACATTTTTGTTACTTTTGACAGTTGGCTTTTATGTTTACAAACCACCTGTTAAACACAGCTAATATTTTTATTGTACTGAACTTATACAGTGTTTTAATTGCATTTGACAATTTGTGAATGTGTGTAAATCAGTGTAGTGAAAATGTCTTCTAAAAGAGATAAAAAAGGAAGACTCACAAAAGAAGCCAAGACTATCCACCAGCTCAGCGAGGAAAATCCAAAACACAGCTAGTGCTAGAGACACCAGTGATACAACAAACAGAATCATTGACACTTCAATTTTATTTTCTAAACTTAGAAGTGTTCTGTGTTGTAATCGGTGCCATGGCAGTGTTCAATTAAGTGAATCTGGTGTGCAGGGTCTTGGTTTCAAAATAGATATTGTGTGTAATAAACAAAGTAGGAGCCAAAGGAAATGCATATGAAGTGAACAGAAGATCTGTGCTGCCTGCTCGTGCACTTGGACATGGACACGCTGGCCTTTCAACTTTTTGTGGGATTATGGACCTATGCAAGCCAGTTGCCCAATCGGCTTTTGATGAAATAAATAAGCAAATGAGTGAAGTGTGTGAAAGTGTCGCTCAAGAGTTTAGTATGATAAGTACAGTTTACTCAATTTATTCATTTTTGTGTTTTTTTTTTCATTTCAGGTTATTCAAGGAGGAGGAAGACTCATGGGACTCCACGCACCAGAAAATATTGATGTACACTGCTGCAGATGTTTGTCTGCTACGTTGAAAAGAAGAAAAAAGTAGTTCCACTTGATAAGATGAGTATAAATTATATCTATTAGAACTTGTAACTTAATTGTTAAATAACTCTAAATGTTGTTTTTATCAATTTCAGCTTACTGTCCGTAAGATTCCAAGTGAACGCATGGACAGATTGGGCTCAAAATTTATGGAGATACTCATTATAGTAGTACTTTTCATATGAGCGTAGGGATTTTGATTTGAACGAGTAGAAATTTTTGTACATCTATAAAAGTGATAAAATTATTAAAAAATAAGTGTTATATTGACAATGTTCATATAAAAAAATACGTCTACTCGTTCAAATCAAAATCCCTACGCTCATATTAAAAGTACTACTATAATGAGTATCTCCATAAATTTTTAGCCCAATCCATCCATGCGTAGACTTGGAATCTTACGGACAGTGCTTAAAGTCTTCGAAAACAGTCTGGTTTGCCATGGAGGCATAGAAGGTCCAACGAAGGTAAACAATATACAAATTGGTAGGCTTTTATGTATACTTTCAGGAAAAAAACCTTTATTAAAATAAATATCAAAATAAAAATTCTTAATTAATTTTTTTGTTTCAGATTTTAAAGGTGGTGTGCCCCCTTAACGACCGAAAAGCTCGTAAGCAGTTGGCATGTGCATTGGTATTAGTTTACCTAGATTGCTGCTCAGTACTTTATCTTGATGTGTCAGGCGAGCTTCAGGCACGACTGCAATGTTTACAAAATTCATGTGTGATATATATATATATATATATATATATATATATATATATATATATATATATATATATATATATATATATATATATATATGTGGTGTTAGGTGGGACGGGCATATCACTCCTCACAGGAAGTGCCTGGGCTGGTTAGATATTAAGGCAAGGAGAGAGTATTTTATGGAATTGCTGCTTTATAAAGTGGTTGTTATGCACTCATAAGGGCCTATATTCTTTTAGGACCGAAGGTACACGCCTCTGTAACTTGTTCCCCTGCAGTGTAAGGTATCTGCCATCACTATGTAAGTTTAAAACGGCATTAGGTAGGCATCTTAAAGAATTACACGGTGACAAGACTCCGTAAGTGATTAAAAACTTGTGATTGTATTTTTGTGTAGTCTTAATTTATTTTTAAGTGTTAAGTGTGAAGTGTGAGTGTAATTATTAGCGTGAATGATTGTATGAACAAAGGAAGAATGTAAGGCGTTTTATATTTCGTCGCGATAGATATATGTGCAACATAAATGTGTATGTGTATATATTACTGTTATCTATTTATTTGTATATTATTAAGTTGACGATACAATAGGCGATAGCGCTGACTTAGGATTAGGATATGTTAGACTATAAATTGACGACCTGTGATTGTGATCTAAACTTTTAAACTGTAATGACTGATAATGTGATAACCAATTTTAACCAAATGTACATACAGCTGTAAATTTTCGTCATAATGACGAATAAAAAGTCTCTCTCTCTCTCTCTCTCTCTGCTCAGTGGTTCTTCTTGATGAGTCAGGGGAGCTCCAGACACGACTACAACGTCTACAGAATGCATGTGTGAGATACATATGTGGTGTTAGGCGGGATGAGCATATCAACGCCTACAGGAAAAAACTGGACTGGTTGGATCTGAAGGTGAGGAGGGAGTATTTTATGGGGCTGCTGCTTTACAAAGCTGTTGTCATGCGGCAGCCACCGTATCTTACTGCCCTCTTTGAAAAAAACCAGGCCAGGACTTCAAGTAGGGATGGTATGAAAGAGCTCTCGGTTCCGGGGTCGCGCACCGATAAAGGCCTTTTCTCATTCAGAGTTCAAGGTGCGCACCTCTGGAATTCGCTCCCGAGCAGTGTGAGGTGCCTGCCATCTTTTTGTAAATTTAAAACGGCGTTTAGCAGGCACCTTAAGCAATTACATGGTGAAGAGTATGTACAGAGGTGAGTCGAACATTTATTTAAGCTTTTTATTTATTTTGAATTATTTATTTATTTATTTAATTTATTTATTTATTTAAATTTATTTATTTATTTATTTAATTTATTTATTTATTTAAATTTATTTATTTATTTATTTATTTATTTATTTATTTAATTTAATTATTTATCTGGTTTATTTATTTATTTATTTAAATTTATTTATTTATTTATTTATTTAATTTATTTATTTATTTATTTAATTTAATTATTTATCTGGTTTATTTATTTATTCGACGTATTTATTTATTAATTTATTTATTTATTTATTAAATATGTTTAGTGTTAGTTAGGTGCGAATGTATTTATTAGCGTGATTGTAAAAAGTGTTATGAATGAGCGTGTTTTAAATTTAGACGTGATAGTATACGCAAAGATTTAGCAAAGTATGTGTATGTATTCTTTTATATTTATATGTTATCTCTATTGTATTTATTTTTTATTCTATGTATTATTATTTTTTGACGAAGCCTTTTCTGTAATATCTGACTGTGACTAGTTCATTACATTTAAATTTTATAAACTGACGAACTGATAAAGTGAATTATTATTTTTTTTTTTTTTTTTTAACGTCGCCATGTTTATGCTTCCATGTGGTGCTAATCGACGACGGGGGTCTGCGGTGTGTTTGGAAACAAAGCACATGTAATTTTTACAGAGGTGCTTGTATCAATCGGCAGAGGCTAGGATTCGAACCCGGGTCACCGGCGTGGGAATCCGACACTCTACCGACTGAGCCGCCGCAGGCCCCTGAATTATTATTTTAATAAGAAATATGCAATAAGTGAAAGTTAAGATAACAATTATATTAAATCGACTGATATTTTTAATTATAATTATAACTACATGTACATGAAATTGTAAGATTTTGTCTTTTGATGAATAAAAAGTATATCTATCTATCTATCTATCTATCTCTCGCTATCTCTCTCTCTACCTCTCTCGCTTGTACACACTCTGTTGTAAATATTTTTCAAAATAAAATTAATGCTCTATTTACACCATCAACCTCTAGTATTGCGACTGTGAAACACTATCCCTTATGCTTGAGTGCTGCTAGAGTATTGTAGATAGCTGGATGCTATTTTATATTGAATATTTATAGCGGATTAACAATATTATTTACACTTTTGAATGTATTCGTCAATCTTGGGCTGAGCAGCGGATAAACTTATAGCCAATCAGAGCGGACATTCATCAACGAGACATATGTTGTATTTCAGTGGAAACCTGTAGATAGATTCTAGGACAAAATTATTTCTTGCAGTTGATCCAGTGGAACGAGAGTAGGTTGCGAATGTGGAGCAGCCTTTGACACCATAGTGGTGTTAACTTTTGACTCTTAAAAGGGTACTGTATACTACTCACACTACGAACGTAAGAGTGAGGTTTCATCTGTCATTACACTAGTGACAAGCCTCGGCTCTGTCAAGCTAATTGGGAGCTGTATACTACAACTATAACTCGATCTCAAGACGGGACTATGGATATTCTCAATGGTAGCTAGATTTATAATTGGCGTGTGTAAAACATTTTGTCACTTTTCTTGCTCGATCAATTTCTGCATATTTTGGGCTATACTCGCAAACTTTTCCTTCCTTTTTTATAGCAACTTTACACTTGCTTAGAACACAATGCATAAATACAGATTGTGAATAACAAATTCATAATCATAGTAAAACTTAATTTTAGACTAGTAAAGCTTATCGGTCTTATGGCAATCTTTGGGTAGAAAAATCATTTAGAGGTTAAATCTTTATTTAGATCTTTTCTCGCTCTTTCAATTTTTCCTACATAGTTTAATCGAAATGTTCCATTGATGTTAACTTTTGTAATTCGAAAGGCTTGGAACTTAAAGGAAAATACCAGTCTCATGTAGGTTGCTGATTTTGAGGTTAGTATAGTACGAGATGCATCTACTGGGTTGATGTATTGCTATTTAGCACCTTGATTAAGTGCTCATTTGCCTATTTTGGTTTGCTTTCTCATTAGTTCTGAATTATTTACGGTCATACGACACAATTTAATTCTGCATTGCAGAATCTGTACGTCGATTTACAAGGATTTTTGGATTTAGTCGCACATTAATACAGGGAGTATGCACTCTGTCGCAATATTTATAATTTGTTTTGCATTCACTTTGCATCCCAAGATTTTATTTGCTTTGTTTATTTATATTGAGACATTCTATTACAATTTAGTGGCTTTTCTCATCTTTGCGAAGTGCCAATGTTCGAACGGCTGCAACTTGGATAGCAGGTTAATCTTTTCTTTATCGGACTCAATAAATCTTGAGTTTTACATCTATAAACTGTATAAGTATATGTTAGATCAATCAACTTGGTTAGCAAAATGAATCCATCAATAGAGAAACAGTTTCATAGACAAAACAAAATAGGGAGCTTGTTCGAAAATTTTAAAAAGACGGGTAAAGCAAACATGACACAGGGAGCTTGTTCTACTCGCATGAAACGTTTAGAGCAAGTTTGGGAAGACTTCGAGGCAGACTACATCCTTTTGTTAGACAACCACGATATAGATGCAGATGATAATTATTTAAAAAATAACATTTATGATCAAACCGAAGAGACGTATCTGAATAGGTTAGAGATTTTTTGATAAATGATCAGACTGATCGTCAACGGGTGAAAATTTTGAAAATACGTAGATAACGGTGAGAGATTATTATGATAATAATAGGTTGTTAATCATAAAGCTTTTATTGAAATTCTTCTCGATAAAAGGAATGGAATGTGAATCAGTCAAAGAAATCAGTAGAATTCGTACAAGGGCAAAGAAAATTTTACAAGCTTTGAAAATGTTAGGTAGCCCTACAGATGAGTGGGATTATATAACCGTATTCTAGATGGTTACTAGACTAGTAGGAAGTGGTTACTGGACTAGTTGACTAGTGACAAGTTGGAGGAAAAAGTAGCTAAATCAGTAGCTCCTATGCAATTTCCTTATTATGATTCGCTAAACAAATTTCTAGAAGTAGAGCGTTTAGCACTGGTTCAGCTGGAAAGCGCTAAACAAGTTTCTCATACGAAAGGTTTCTCTCAAACTTCGGAAAGTTCTTCAAATTCGTTCAAAAATAAATCACTCATAATAGAAATAGGGACTCAAAATCGATTCATCTTACCCTAGAAGGGAATAGAACACAAAACTGTGCCTTGTGCAACATAGCACACTTCACAATGAATTGTAAGGCCTTCAAAGCCAAAACTCCAATAGAGAGGAAAAGGATAATACGAAGCAAACATTTATGTTTCAATTGTTTTGCTAGTCATCAGGCATCAATTTGTAAAAATTCTAAGAGGTGTCAAAGTTGCGCTGGCAAGCACCATACGATGATGCACTTCACTAGCAACGACTTTTCTCAAATTATGTCGGCGGTGTCTTAGAATGCGCCTACGGTTCATTGTGTATCTGAGATAGTTCAGGAAGTGGCTACTTTGCAGCACATAGCTAGACTTGATTCTAAAGTCCTGCTCTCTGAAACGGGCGTAAAATCGGAAACTATTCTCTTACTACAGCTTGAATACACGCCCAGTTTAATGACTGCAGTAGGCCCGTTCGAGTCTTAGTAGATCAAGGGGCCCAATCCTCCTTTATTACAGAAAGGTTGTGTCAAGCTTTGCGGTTGAAAAGGTAACCGGTCATAGTTCCAATTACTAGTATTGGTGGGGACGAAGTATTCATGTGTAAAGGCAAAGAGAACTTCACCATAAAACCACGTTTCTCTTAGAGATTTTGCTGTGATGTCACAGAGTTTATCATTCTTAAAGTAACAGTGTACAATCCTGTTACCGCACAGATTCGGGATTGGGATCATCTTAAAGGATTAACGCTAATTAACGCTAACTGATCCAAACTTCGGACAGCCAGACAAAATCGATATTCTCTTAGGCGGAAAAGTACATGCGCAAAACGTGGAAGAAGAGCTTCGGAAAGACGATCCCAAAAACTCTCCAATTACCATACTTACCCTACTCGGTTAGATCATTTTTGGTTCAACCTCTTTTCAAAATATTGAAATTCCATGGGTTAGTATCAATTTACAAACCAGTAAAGTAGAGCTTAATGCACTTTTATGAAAATTCTGGGAGGTCGAAGAGATTCCACTTACAGGAAAATTACTCACTCATGAGGAACAAGAGTGTGGAAATTTCTACAAGGCCACAGTTATCCGAAATAAAGGGGGGGAGGTGGTTAGGCTGCCTGTCAAATCCGATTTTCTGACTTCAGAAACATTCCAGCTAAAAAATCCAGATTTCAAATCCTGTTATGTAGAATCGATTCGAAATTCTTTAGCTCTCGGGTACATACTAGGCCAGGAGAATTAAGCCCGAAACCTAGCAAATATGACTGTAACGTACAGGAAATTAGTTATTAGTGGAATTCGCTCACAAATAATATATATAATGAAAATAAAATGTTTCTCCGGCTTAAAAAGGTGTGCTAGCTACAGGAAAAATCGAGAAGTGAAAAAATACGCAAAAATCGCACTTATTTTTGCATATTTTCCTATATAACTTTGTAAATATGCAATTTAGGGAAAAAAATAATACGAAATAAATTTGTTTGTTATAAAATTCTATACAAGACAGAAGTGGTTTAAAATGCGTACATATGAAATTTTCGTTGCAAAATAGTCATCAAAGTCGAAAAAAATAGGTAAAAAGCAAGGTCATTTTCAAGCGTTCGTCTCACAGCTAAGAAATTATCCAAATCTACTGTCATTGCGGATTTTAGTACTTTAAAATAGTACAAAATGAAATCCCAAAACCCGATCCAAATCGGTCTGATAGTTTTAACATGAGACATTTGTTAAGTAATTATCGTGTAAAATATCATAATTTGTTTGCGTCAATTCTGGGGTTAAAGTTTGGCACTCTGATTAGCGCTAATTTTTTTACACATACTTGGACCTCTTAACTATCACGTAGAATCGTTATAATACCAATTTTCTTTTTTAACGACTTCTGGAGCGAATTTAACAGTTGGTAAGATTTTTACTTTATAAATAAATTATTTTTCGAAGCGGTATTTCCCGTCAAAAAATATAATGAAAGCACCTAAAAAAAGTACTCGGAAAGACGCTTAATTTGAAAGAAAAAACGTTGAAATCGAACATATAAGTTCTGAGATATCAACTGCCAAAGACGGTAAGCGTTAGCTGCAAAACTATGTACAACGTAACAACAACAAAAATTGATTTTGGTAGGTTTTTTCAAGAACTTTTCAAAGACGTTTTTATAAATATTATCGCACGGGTGCTTTTTGTAGGAAAATTCAATGAATATCACCAAGCCGACCATCTGAGCGGCAAAACAAGAGGGGAGGGGATGAACTGCGGAACTTGAAATCGCGCGTTCAAAACGAGCGAGCGCGCTTCAGCTACAATATCTCGGCTTCTATGGCATTAATTTTGATGATTCTTTTTTTAAATCGATATACCGAATCGAGAGGAGCTTAATTTTCCGGGTCTCGTTGATTAATTATGGATCCCTACCAATCTTTTGCAAGTACTCGTAATTTGACGTTTTTATATGTTGCTAATAATTTATGCTAATAATAATTTCCATACTAGGTACCTAGTGTTCACTACAAATATGTATTAGTTTAAATAATTACGTAGTAAGATTGTTATAAATAAATAAAACTTATCTTTCATCCTTGATATATTAGATTATATGGGTATAAGGTCTTGAAAAAGAATAAAAACAATAAATATTTTAATGTTATAATATGTATTTAATATATATCTATATTTTTTACATTAATCAACATATTTCGCTTTTTTACATGGAATTTGTTCAATGTCATCGTCACTGTTTTCGCTTTCGGAAATTAAATCATCTAAAATCGTCGTTAATAGCTCGTTATTTATATTTAATTCTACATCATTATCGGTGGCAGTTTCGCTTTCAGTTTCATCTAAATCTATATCAGAATTGGCAACATTTTGTTCGCTATTTCTGCAAGACTGCCCGTGACACCCTGCGCAATAATCAGAACATTTTAATCCATGTTTGACGCAACTACAAGATTTGGTACAGCCCTTCGTACACTTACAACTAATATCTCTTAAAATATTTTCAGGTACTAATAAATCATTTGTAAATATTGGCTGTAGCTTATCATCTTTAACGGCCCAACCCCACTGCGC
Organism: Gastracanthus pulcherrimus; assembly: GCA_949152435.1. Lineage (NCBI taxonomy): Eukaryota > Metazoa > Arthropoda > Insecta > Hymenoptera > Pteromalidae > Gastracanthus > Gastracanthus pulcherrimus. The sequence continues at coordinate 71,187,861 of OX424576.1, forward strand.
TGCATATAAAGAATTGCCGAGCCACTGCTGTACTTGAAAATATGCTCTAAATGAGTGCTGCGCTGCCTCCAATTCGGTGGGTGGCAACATCGCTAAATTGAACGTTTTTTTTGTAGAACTATTTTTAAAACATAAATATCTTAATTCATTTAATTTTAAATTACTACTTTTTTTTCCGCCATACATAGCTGCAATTATTTTCTGCCCTGCACTCTCAATTTCTTCCTTGTTTTCATTCGGAGTATTAAAAACTAAAGCTTGATCAATTAAACTTACATTATTTTCTAATAATTTTATAATTTTACCTTTTCCCTGTTTATAAAAAGCCGAGGTCGTGTCACATCCAGTAAAAGCATGAATGAAACCAATCAAATTTCTCAAAGATGAGTTGATGAAAGCTGTAGATTCATACAATCTTTCAGCTGTTTTTCCTTTACTTGGTTTTAAAAAATATACTTTTTTATCTATAGTCGCTCTTTGTGCTAAAATTACTAATACATCTATATCTTCTGCTATGATCACGGCTGGCTTCTCATCAGTGGATACTTTTATAGCTGTTTCAACAATAAGAGTATCAGTATCTTCATAAGCTTGTTCAGTGCGGAAACCAGCCACTTGTAATTTTTCACGCAAACATGAAATCAACCGATTTTTATTACGTTCGTTTGATAAAAATTTCTCCTGAGCTACTGTTACTGTCATCGACAAATCAAATTGAATTTCTGTACATAATTGCCTAGCTTGTCTACGCTGTCTTTCTGCGCCTTTTGTACTATTTTTTAGTTTTCAGGATATCCGTCGAATATAATAAAGCTATTCACAGCATAGTATTTCGTAACGTAAGCTACATAACGATCAAGAATAACATCAAAAATTTCTTTTTGTGGCCATACAACTTTGTGCAATAAAAACTCTCCATCTATAACATGACAGCAGTCCTGCATTAATGGCTCTTCACACATAGGTTGAAAATGATCATACAATTTTGACTTTTCAGTTTTACGCATTATACCATTATCAAAAATAGAAAGTGGATACGGTACCAGTTCATATTCAAAACAATCTTTTAATTCTGTTTTACCCTCCATTGCTATAGCGATCCTTTGAAATATTAATGTAGGATTAATGATGATATTTTCATTTTTCAATTTGATAGAATGAACGGCTTGAAGAGGCATGACTCAATTTTTTCTTTGAAATTTAAGCGCATTAAAATTATTCCCAAAAATATTATTCATCATTTTTAAGCCAACTTCTAGAGCATTATGACAGTTAATATTTTCATTACCTTTGACTCCCGAGCTTAGCGAAATAATTGCATCAGAAACTGCAAATGGCTCATGAAAAGAAAAAAAATCGAATAACAACGCTAAATCGGCAGTGTCTTGCTTAATTCGCGTTACAATATGATTGCATTGAATTACTGACATCAATAAGAAAAGGCATTGTCAAAATCCACTTCGCTAACACAGAATCTGTGATCCCTCTACCATGCATGAGCCCACCACTGCTTTTCATGGAACGCATAAGAACTTGTTCGATAGACATATCAGACCAAATGCCACTCCAAAATTTGTCAGACCTTCTGATAGTAAAAAAGCCCTGTGTTGTAAATTTTTTATATTCCAGTGGGTCCATTTTTTTTTCAAGGTCGTACATGTCTTGTAAATAAAGTTGGCAAGATTTTGCGTATAAGTAGTGCCCGCTTGCATGAAAAAAAGGCAACATTTTTCGCACGCTTTCAAGATGTAAATTCCAATTACCCATTCTCTCAGCCTCGATAAATTGCTTCATTATAGTGACCATGTCAAAATATTGCAACCATAATTTTGAGGTTGGCCCTTGCTGTTTCAGCTGTTTAATGTGAAGCAAAAATTTATTATAAATATGAAGAAACCGTTCTTCATTAATGCCATCTAAAGTACTATCCTCTAAAGTCAGTTTGTCATCTAAAAATGTATTTTCATCATCTGTTAAATTAAAAGAAGATAACATTATTTTTCCCAAAGCTAAGTGAGCAAGAGTATGTCCTCTAACAGCTCTGGAATAAGCATGACCACTTAAAATTTTGTCAACAGAATTTTCTGCAAAAATCTTACAAAACAGTTCTTTAAGACCGCTTCCGTCCATTATAAATTCAATAGCGCCCATGAACGACATTAAAAGGTGAAATCCACCTAGTCTAATAATCACTGATGATAACTCACTCTTACAGCATTCTAATATTTCTCGAGCTTTGTAGTATAAGGGCTGATCGAAAGTAATAAAGCAATGTTTTTGGGCTACTTCGTGACTTTTTATACGAGCTTGATGCAAGACAGTATAGATCGTGTCATAATTGCTCGGTTGCGCATTGACAAAGGGCAAAAAAAGAATTTTGCTTTTTTCATAACTTAAATTGTGTGTGATAGACTCCATGTAACCGTTCCAACCTGGGAAATTAGATGAGTATCTTTGCTTGCCATAAAGCCACATAAAATCGGTATGGGATAATTTTATGTCTAGAGATAAAGGACATATTTTATTTAGATCTTGAACAACAATATTTTTCATCCCTGAACGAGTAGGTTTATGAAAGATTTCTAAATCAATTCTACCAAACGTTCCAATAATTTCAGAAGATGTTCGTGCGGATAATCTATCAATAAATTTATCTGAAGAAACTGAACTATGCGGAGTAACGATTTGAATGCCACCCATGGCATGAAACGTATTGCGCCCATCGATAGTATTGATATTATGGTCTGCGTTATCGAAAACAAATTGAGTGTATGCATTATTATACGCGGTCTGTTGCGGATGAGCTAATAGAGAACTTTCAAATAATTGCGTTTCTTCGTACGAACAACAAAATCCTAAAGAATTCTAAAAAAAATTGCATATTTACAAAGTTATATAGGAAAATATGCAAAAATAAGTGCGATTTTTGCGTATTTTTTCACTTCTCGATTTTTCCTGAAGTTAGCACACCTTTTTAAGCCGGAGGAACATTTTATTTTCATTATATATTTTATTTGTGAGCGAATTCCACTAATAACTAATTTCCTGTACGTTACAGCAATACCAATATGTAGTACTCCTGGCCTATACGTCCTGCATCCTCGGACAGCTTAGGCCTGGAGAGGTGTTTTTTCTTGCTACACCATGCTGTTATCAAAGAAAGTAGCACGACCACGGAGTTACGGACGGTATTTAACGCTTCGATGAAAACAAAGAAGCGATTTTTGTCGAATGATTTGCTTCATGTTTGTCCAAATCTACTGCCAGAATTGACGGATTTAATAACTAAATGGCATTGATTTTCGCATGTCTTTGTAGTAGATGTTGAAAAAATGTTTAAAGGGTCAGTCTACAATTTTTTTTTCGAAAACCGATTTTTTAAAAACCACAGATTCTTGTGGTAAATATATGTAGAAATGCTATAGAAAATAAATGAGACAGTTCGAGAACAGGTCGAAAAATGCAAAACAATGAAAGGATCTCGAGCGCGCTGGACGTATACTTGGAGCGTCAACCGTACAGCTGCTATGTATACCTGCTTCTCCGTCAATTTTAACCCCCCTGCGCAGAGAGCCGAGTATACTCGTCCAAACCGCACGTCATTTTTGTAATCATTTTGTATCACAAATTTAAATCTTTACTTTGTTGGAAATTTACAACCTCTCAAATTGAAGCTAAATAGTATAGCTATTATTTAGAAAATGTTACGAATTTCCAGAAAATATTGTTACAGACTTACATTCGATCTAGTCCATATACACGAAAATAAACTTCTGCGCAGGAGGGTTAAGCATCCTCCAGCTTTCGACAAAGAAACGCAAGAGCTATTAAAGCCTGTTTATAAGGATTTATCTTCTGATGATTTGCTCGCAAGATGCATCGTTGCCAATACGCAGAATAATAACGGAAGTTTCAATTCATGTGTTTGGCAACTAGCTCCGAAGCATATGTTTGCGGGCAGAAAAATTGTTGAGATTGCTGCACATTGTGCTGCATATACGTTTAATGAAGGATTTCAACCTTTATTGGAAATATTGGTGACTATGGGCGTCTCAGTTGTCATCGAAGCTCAAAATCTAACGCGGAAGCAAGACGAAGCGCGTATTTCGACTTCCACTCGGCGCAGCGGGGAAGCTTCTAAAAAGCAAAGGATCGCTATCAGAAACGCTCGAATGGAGGAAAACCAATATTACGATGAAATTGAAGGATTAATATATAGAGCAGGCATCACTGATTGACGTAAGAAACATCATATTATCGGATCAAAAAACCGATGAAACTGAACCGATCAAACTGAAATTCTTAGGGTGTATTCTGCACATGTATAGCTATGGTTCGAACTAGAATTATAATTATTGGTTAATATTTACTTAATTTTTGTAAACAATTTACATTAAAAAATGGTCGAAAAATTCAAAAGTCCGCTATTTTGATTTTTATAATTGGGTATGGATAATTATAGTTCGGACAATAGCGACAAGTTTACTTTTCAATAATCCTTATAAATTTTTTATTTCAGATGCTCCAAAGTTGAGTTATCGTGTCAAACACTTTGGAGTAGGGGCAACTTCAGGCAGCCATAGCAGCAAGATTTTCCACAAAAAAAAATTTTATAGGTTTTTAAGATCTTTTTTTTAACATTTAAACAGTTTGAATTGATAAAATAAATTCTTGTGAAAAAATAATTCTTGATAATGTCGTCGAAATGGTAGACTGACCCCTTAATCAAATTGTTGTATATCCCGACGATCAGCATTTACAAGCTATCTTCTCGCATGTAGAACTCTGCATCAATTAGCGGAAGATGAAGGGTCGCGGTATCCATTAAGAATGCGACCCAACAGAAAACAAAAGGACATTATAAATTTATTGACTACGGGAGATTTCAAATTGAGAAAATGGCTTTCCAAGAAGGCAGATTTAGTAGAATGGCTTCCAAGCTATATGGTAGCCTCAGAAAACTCCTTGAGAATGGATGTATGGTTTTCGGTGCTAGGTATCAGTTGGTATCCAGCAGAGGACTGTTTTCGTTTCAAATTTGATGTATATCCGCTGGTAGACCCAAACACAAAACGTTCAGTTTTATCTAGAATAGTCAAAATGTATAATCCTCTGGGATGGATTGCATCAGCGATTGTAACAGCCAAAATCTTAATGCAGTCGCTTTGGGTGTTGTCAAAGGAATGGGACTTAATCTTGCCGATAGAACAGCAGACTTTGTAGAAAGAGTGGCATTTTTCACTTAGCTCAGTTTCTGATTTGAAGATTCCCCGTTGGATAGGGATATAATCGAATTCACAAAGTTATGAAATTCATAGTTTTGCAGATGCATCAAAACGAGCATATGCTGCAGTCGTTTATTTAAGGATAATTGACATCGAACTTCAGCTTTCGCTGCTAGGAGCAAAAACAAAGGTAGCACCAATTAAAACGCTCTCAATTCTGAGACTGGAACTCTGCGCCGCTTTGCTGCTCGCTAGACTCGTTCGTAACTACGCCAATACATTCAAAATGCCGGAGATAGTGGTTCATCTTTGGTCAGACTCCCGAGACGTTTTGTACTGGACCGGGGTCATTCCCTCGAAATGGCCCGATTTCGTGGCCTACAGATTCTCAGAAATTTACACTTTGCTTCCTGACGCATTCTGGCATCATATTAATTTAGCAGATAACCCTGCAGACATTGCTTCACGCGGTGGTTCCATCGAGGATTTAGTAAACCGTCAATTATGGTGGAAAAGTTCAAAAAGATTATACAAAAATACATCAAGCTGGGATAAATTTAATGATTTAGATAATACACGAGAATCTTCAGCATCCTTGCAGTAATCTCAAGGACAGAATTCTTCAATTAATGCTTCAACTAAAAGGAAGATTCAATATCAGATTTGGGATCTGTTAGAAAACTACTCTTCACTTTCAAAGTTAATTCGAGTATCCATTTACTTTTTTCGCTTTATTAGAATGTTGCTAAAAAAGCTTCTCTAAAGAAAAGTAGCCGTAGTGCAACAAGAATTTCCTGTCTATTTAGAATAGCAGATTAGTGGAATAGAAACTCGTCAGAGAAACATAATCTGGAGCTCTCTTACTCAAAAAACATTTTATGTCGAAGAGATCAATATTCATTAAAATGGAAAAGAATTAGCCAACTCACACCCCTGAGAAAGTCTGCACCCGACGTTAGAAGGTAGACTGATTAGGGTGGGCGGACGTCTGAAACACGTGATTCTTAGCGAGGATGAGAAATATCCGATAATTTTAACAATGAATTGTCCGTGGTCCAAAATGCTGATCGAATATTATCATCACTTAACGTTTCATGACAGAGCACAATTAACTCTCGCCTGTATCAGACGGATGTTTTTCGGTCACAAAGGGCAAACTCGATGTCAAATATTTTATAACCAATTGCGTAGCTTGTAAAAGGTACCGTACCTCACAAGGGTACCAATTAATGGGTATTCTTCCCGAGCCCAGCATACAACCTTCAGAATCATTCAGGTATTCAGGGGTGGATTATGGAAGTCCCCTTTGGATATGTACTACGGATTTTACGAGACATAGAGGCTCCAAAGCCTACAAAGGTTACTTCGACGTATTTGTATGCTTATGTACGAAAATCGTTCACTTAGAGGAACAGCAACATTCTATGCTGTCTTTAAGGGGCAACACCACTCTAGAGCCACGAAAAAAGGCCTAACTTTGATAATTATTTTTGAGGATATGGGTAAAGCATTCGGGTTTCTTTTTTCACGATTTAATCAAACACATATTGAAGTATAAAAAGTGTCTCTTTTATTGAATTTTCAAAACAAATTGGCGGCGTCAGAGCTATTTTCAAAAACGTCTTTTTTTATACCTCCACGGGCGAAATCGTAACTCCGAAAGTATGAGAGCTAGGACAAAAAAATAATTTTTTTCTTAAAGTATATGTTATTGACTATAGAAGTACATAGGTTTTTTTTTAAATCAATTTTTAAAAAAATGGCATAAATTTTAAAAAATTTGCAGAGGTTCTTGCATCAGAATCTTCAGTGATCAAGGAATAAATTTTGTCGGGGTTGATTCAGAATTAAGAAAAATGTATCAAAAGGGATTGGAATTCAGTAAATTTGTCGCTCGGGATCTAAATAAGGTAGGAACTGAGCGGATTTTCAACCCTCCAGCTGCACCACATTTCGGGGGCATATGAAAGGCAGTTGTCAAACCTGAGAAACACCATGTCAAGCGAGTTCTTGGCGAGACGAAACTCACATTTGTAGAATTTTCAACTCTCCTCTATCAGGTAGAAGAATACCTGACTTCTAGACCTCTGATGTATTTAACTGACGATCCTTCTGACCTATCAGTCCTCACACCTGCTACCTTTATTATCAGAAGACAGTCCGAGCAACCTTCGTTACAAATTGGGGATCTAGTTCTCATCTGCCAGAACAACCACTCCTCCATCACGAAGGCCGTTGACAAGAATCATAGACGTGCACGGTACGAAGGATGGGCTTGTACGTGTAGCTACGGTATGAACCGCTACTACAATGCTTACGAGACCGATTGACAAATTGATCCTACTGATTCCAGAAGAAGAAGATGCTTTGAAGAAAAAAGAAGATAATTCTAAGAAGGCAGATGATTTTCATAATTAACATTATGATATATTTTGAAAATTTAAATAAAATTTATTCATAAAACTTACCTTTAATCGGTTATTTTAACTCATTGAAATTGAAATTAGAGTCAACTTCGAAGAATCAATTCAAATACCCAGAAAAGGATTGTACGTAATCGTTTTTATATTCTGTCGACCCCTTTTGAGCCGTATACCATACGAGTTTAATTTGACCGAATGAATATTTAAACGCTGACCTTACAGAAAATCAATAAAATTCGATAATAACTGAATGAGCCGTTTCTTCCAACATATCACATTAAAGAAGCAATCCAAATGGTCTGAAAAATTCTAAGAGTTCGTGTTTATACTCTTGCGACCCTTTTTGAGCCTTGTACCGTAAGAGTTTAATTAGACTCAATGAAAATTTAACCACCTGCCTTAGATAAAATATGATAAGATTCGATAACAACTTAAGGGGTTTCTCTCAGCATATCATACTGAATAAGCAATCCAAATAGTCTAAAAAATTCTACGAGTTCGTTTTTATACTCTTGCGACCCTTTTTGAGCCTTGTACCGTAAGAGTTTAATTTGATCGAATGAAAATATAAACACTGACCTTAGATAAAATATTATGTAAGGATGGAAGGATCAATCAAAATAGTCCGAAAAATTCTACGGGTTCGTTTCTATACTCTCTCGACCCTTTTTGGACCTTGTACCGTAAGTGTTTCATTAGACCCAATGAAAATTTAAACACTTACGTTAGATGGAATATAATCAAATTCGATAATAACCGAATGTGCCGTTTCTCCCAGGATATCACACTAAAGAAGCAATCCAAATGGTCTGAAATAATGTTTCCGGATTCGTTTTTATATTCTCTAAATATTCTTCAGCCTTGTACCGTAAGAGTTTAACTAGACCCAATGAAAATTGAAACACGAACCTTAGATAGAATTCAATAAAATTCTATAATAACTGAAACAGCAGCTTTCCCATCATATCACACTGAATGATCAATTGAAGTTGACTGAAATAAATTCTACTAGTTCCGTTTCATAATCTTTCGACCGGTTCTTAGCCTTATACCGTAAGAGTTTTATTTGATTGAATGGAAATTTAAACACTGACCTTAGATAAAATTCAATAATATTCTGTAACAACTGAAGGAGCCGTTTCTCCCAGCATACCACACTGAAGAAGCAATCCAAATCTCCGACTTTGTTTTTATATTCTCTAAATCTTTTTGACCCTTGTACAGTAAGAATTTAATGGGACTGAGTTAAAATTCAAACACTGACCTTAAATAAAATACCAGGAAATTCGATAACGACAGAAATGTCAGTATCTCCCAGCATATCACACTGAAGAATCAATCCAAATAGTCTGAAACATTCTACAGATTTGTTTTTATACTCTTTCTACCCTTTTTGAGCCTTGTACCATAAGAGTCTAATTTAACCAAATAAAAATTCAAACATTCACCTTAGATATAATACGCCAAATTTTATAAATACTGAAGTTGACGTTTCTCCCAGCATATCACACCAAGAAATCCATTCCAATGTTCTGGAAAGATTTTTGGGGTTCCGATTTTTATTCTTTTAACCTGTTCGAGCCTTGTACCGTATGACTTTAATTTGACCGAGTGAATATTCAAACACTGACATCATATAAATTTCGACAAAATTCGATAACGAATGAAATGGCCGTTTCTCCCAGCATATCACATTGTACAATCAACCCTAAACCATTGAAAGAATGTCTACGAGTTCGTCTTTATATTCCCTCTATCATTTTTAAGGCTCGAAACGTAAGAATTTAATTTAACCGCATGAAAATTTAAAAACTGACCTTAAATAAAATACGAAATAATTCGATAACGGCGGAACTCACCGTTTCTCCTATCATATTACATGGTGGAAATGGTCTGAAAAAAATTCTGGAAATTCGTTTATAAAATTCTTTTGACCCTTTTCCAGCTTCGATTGGTAAGGGTTTTTTTATAACACGTGAATAAAAAATACCATTTTCGGCACCTATAAAGTGCAGCGAAAATAGAGTTTTCTGAGCGTCAAATAAAGGGTAGCGAAAATACTTATTTTCGGAAGCGAAAATGAGTATTTTCGGAACCCTTTATTTATTTTTGCTCCATTTCCTTAATAAAGTGGACGACTCGAAAAACTCTATTATCAATCCACTTTGTACACGACAAAGAATGGCCTTCTTTATGCACTTGTTATAAAAAAATACGGTACGCAACTTGGGGCAAAAGGGTATTTTTGGATACTCGGATAATAATTTTGAGCACTCGTGCTCAATCATCATCCTCGCTTGGAAATACCCATTTTCGTCCCTAGTTACGTAATATACTAAAAAAGGTTCAGGAGTTACAAAACGATGAATTTATTATCATTTCTCTATGTATTTGGTTATAACTTGTTAGTCATAATCATTATATATCTTATACTATTAGACCTTATGCACATAATAAAATTGTTTAATCAATATTTGTGATGTTATAAACACGATTATTGTCAATTGAAAAAAATCATTAAAAATGTCGAAACTTTTTTTATTTCCATCCAATTTTAATGATCGGTGTCTTATTTTATTCTTTGAATATTGATTGAAAATTCGACCAAAAGGAAATTGCAAAATAATGTATGGGTACTACATAAAAGCTAACTGTTATAAATAATAAGCATTTGCATAGCACTCAAAGATTATTTTATGCCCATCTTAACGATAATGACCACTTTTTGCCCTAGAAAGCGAGACCAAAATTACACTTTTTGCCCGCAAAAATGATTAGCGGGAAAAAAGTTACTTTGTTCTCGCAAATAACTTTTTTCCCGCCTGTGCGGGAAAAAAGTGACTTCCCTAGAAACTAGTCCAAATTCCTTTATATCATCAAGTTCTACCAATAACCCTGATTTTCGATTGTCTCTTAACGATATTGTCTTTTGACAGTCGATTAATCCCGCTTTCCAAGTCAAAAAGTGGCCACAGTTGAGATGGGCATACAGTACTATAAGTAACTCGAGAAAAAAAGGCAATTTTTCCCTTGCGTGATGCGACCCTCGCTTCGCTCGCTCGGGCAGTAAACTCAACCGCGGGATAAATATTCGAATTTTTGCCCTTGTAACATAATGTACTATTAAAATATTCTTTCGGTCAATCTGTCAAACGACATTCAAAGAACAAAATAAGACCCCGAATATTAAAATTAGATGTATAATAAAAAATGTTCTGTATTTTTAATGATTTTTTTTTCATTAGGCAATAATCGCGTTTGCAACATCACAATTGTTGATTAAATTTTTTTGTATTTACATAAGCTTTACTATCATTAGGTATGAAATAAATGACACTAACAAGTTTGTAACTTCTGAGCCTCCTTAAGGGAGCACACTACCTATGAAACCCAAGAACAAAACTTATTTGTATGAGTCCATAAAAATTGTTCCTTTCAAAAACAATCATTCTGAATTTTTTCTTAATTATTAATACTTAGTAATACCTTTAATTTCACCGTAGAAAACCTCAAAATCTTGATCCAGCATGTTATATTCCTGTTACGGGACACTCCTACCACCTGTGTGTATACTGCGTATATTGTGTACCATTGGGAAAAAGACCTTTCCCCCATTGTGTACACCGTATTTTTCGTCAAACATGTACTGATAACGTGTTCTTTTATGCTTATGAAGCGAAACTAAATTTGACCGTTCTTCGACACGGTGCAAATACACGCTTGTTAAACTGTAAAATCAGCCTACTAGGGTGTTTAGGCGCACCTAAACATGTGGTATCATCCGAATGATACTTGATGTTTAGGGAGGCCTAAACCCACTTAGAGCTGATTTTAGAAAATGTACGTTTGGTCCTGCTATAGCGGGCGCAATAGTCTTTTCCGCCCGCTATTTTCTTCGCTTTTTACAATTTTTTTAAACTAATATTTTGTTATTATTTTATGAAAATAAGTTTAAAGTTTTAATAATTTATATCAACCGAAAGGAAATTACGTCAACTTTATGAAAACGTACATATTTTTGACAAGTTCAACGTATAAAATACAAAAAAAATGTTTTGTCGAATTTTAAAATTTTTTAAAGATTAATATTTTTGCTAAAAATTGAGTTTAATATTATCCATTTAGCTTAAAAATGAAGTCAGTTCTAAGTTCAAACATATATAATATGTCTGCAAAATTTAAGCGCGTGATATGCTTACCTTGAAGAGTTATAGTAGATACAAATATTGGTTTCATACATACATACACACAGACAGACATTTTTTAAAAACCTATTGTAAACCTGTTTTTATTACACAGGCACCTCGAAAACATCGAGATTCATCGAAGTTCTAAAAAATTTTTATCATTGTTGCAAAGCTTTCTCTTTGAGAAAGCAATAATATGGTTCTCTTTGAGAACCAATAATCTAAATAATTGGTTGACAGTAAAAGTCTTAAAACGTGTTTCATATACGGTCAATGCGATAACTTCGGAATGGCTCATCTGAAATGAAAAATTCAAAAAGATTCTGTTAGTATACAACTATAAGCTGTACTTGAACGAAGGGTTTAGCAAAATTTTGATTCAATAAAAAATGGTGGCACGCTTATCAAAAACTAGATTTTTTTCACGTTTACATTTTATGACATAAAAACAAAATATTTTATCAAAACAATAAAACCTTCGTCCAAGTACAGGCCATTGTGATAACAAGCTTGATGTGTGCAAAATTTGAAATATCATGTTTACCGCGAGGGCATTTTTCGAGAAAAACGCGTTTATAGTTTAGAGTGTACTAATTTATAAATAAACATTGATATTTTTCAACTTACATTGAATCATCGATTCCAGGGGCATAATGTAAGGCATAATGTTCTGTCTCTGCAGCAGCCTCTAAGCAGTCTAGTAGGCAGATGCCTACTTTTAAAACACATGAATAATATCTGCAAAACTCGCTAATGCAAGCCGCGCACGAGGGAGTTCACTCGAGTTTAGATACATCAAACACGCCGAATTTTACAAATAATGCTCCCATTCTTATGAAATTTTGTGTAGATATTCTTGAGATAATAAACTTTGAGAAAATGTAATTAAAAAATCGATTTTTTAAACCAAATTACTAGGTATAACCTAATAATAAGGGGAATACCTAATACTTTAAGGGGCATATACAACTTTAAATTTTTAATTAATTGATATAACATTTTAAGGTAAAATTAAGTTAACACAATTAAGCCCACACTCATATCATAATTTTCAACATAATAAAATCTTGAGAACGTCGATTCAATCAAGTAGCGGTAGCCCAAGAAATATAGAGGTATTCATAGAAATATATAGGTTAGCTAATCAAAGGGACATAACGTACTTCAAAAAAATTAAAAAACTCTTTTTTAATTATATTCTGATAAAATGTTCAAATTTACCGTAAAAAATCAGATAATATATGATGAGTGACATATTTTTCCCTTAGAATATATTTTCCATTAATTTACAATTTAAAGGATCAATTCAAATAGATTTAAAAATTTTTACGAGTTCATTTTCATATTCCCCCGACAATTGTAAAAACTTAGTACTGTATGAATTTCAGTTGACTACATTAAAAATCAAACACTGTCATCAGATAAAATATGAGATAATTTGAAAATTACAGAAATGATCGTTCGTCCAACACCGTAGTATCTATCCAAATGAACTGAAAAATCTTCTACGAAATTGTACTGTATGACTTTTTTTGTCTTAATCAAAGGGTAAAGGTTTTTATCTTAATCAAATCAATGTATTAGCTTTTTATAGAAATGCTCCCGCTGCGAGCAAATAGCTGAGCATCGAAAATACAGCGCAAGCACATACAGACGCGCGCACAGGGAGGCAGCGTATCGGGAGACACAGCACATATACTCATTCACACACTCACGCCACTACTCTCCGCAATCGCAGGAAGAACGCGCAGCAACAAGCCGCTCGCGAGAGCAAATCGCGAAGTAGAGAGAGAGGGTAGGAACAATAGTTAAGGGACGGAGAGAGAGGAGCGCGGGAGGAAAGCGAGGGAGCGTTTTCGAGGCTGGAATCAGATATGTACTATGTTTAACGTACAACATCTCCCCTGATGGCTATCCACATGGCTCCGCGTTAGGCTTGCTCTAACCAGTCCTTTTGGGCCGGTAATCACCACCACTTCATTAATTCTATATATTTTTATCATTCACCCATAACTTTTTTTGTGGCCCATTTCCGGCCCTGGTCAGACCAGGAGGATCGGCCTTCGGAGCATACGAATAAAGATACGCTTGGTCAACGCGGCAGAAAACTTGTCACCCATCCTTGCCTTCCGACGCCCTCTTACTAACAAGGTCACCCGTGTAACTCAAGTGTTCGGCGAGGCCACTTAGTGGGTGTCCAGCTAATCTAATCACTCTACTGGCTTAGACTCTGTCAGTACGTCGGCTGAGAATGCAGGTCTCTATCGGGAGCCGAGAACACCCAGGGTCCACAAGATTTCACGCTCTCATCTGAGCCTTCTTGCACAACCCTACTCTCAATGTAGGTACCAACCAACTGCCACCATGAATCTAACCCTTACCGACTTAATTTTGACGGTCTAGCCGTCCCAAGACTAGTCTCGGATCGGAATTCTCTCCCTCTCAGTATTCCTCACCCTCCGGTAAGGTCTCGACTGGTATTAGATCGATGCCATTTTCGCTCCATATATACTAGTTTTATCAAGGCTTCACCTAGTGCTGAGAATAGTGGCAGCTCAGGTTCCTCCTTTCGAAGGGAACTCTACCGCCATATATCTTTGCTGGTGCCTTGGGTTCTCGTCAGTGGGGGCTGAACCACTTACCATCTGACAACGCTACAAAGGGACCAGGTCCCTAGGCGTGGCAGCACGATGCAGCCAGATCGAGGCACGAAGCAGCACGCGCGAGTGCTACTAGCTCTATCGCGCACCGTCCGCCTTGGAATACGATTTACGGTATACGGGAGGAATGAATGCCGGTCCAAGATAGACGCGGGAGCAGTAGTCCAGCCCAGCATTTCCACGACAAGGACGGAGTGCGACCGACCAGTACCTGCGAGCCACAGGCAAGCGATTCACCGAGGAGCCTGAATCTGGTTCTGCGACTACCGAGCGACGATACGGACGGATGGAGGGATGATGGAATGAGTGAGTACAGTGTAAAACAATGCTCTCTCTCTCTCTTTCTCTCTCTCCTCTCTCTCTCTCTCTCTCTCTCTCTCTCTCTCTCTCTCTCTCTCTCTCTCTCTCTCTCTCTCTCTCTCTCTCTCTCTCTCTCTCTCTCTCTCTCCGTGAGTATTAAGGACGCCTCTTTGAAGCTCCTCATTTAAATCTTGCCTACAGATTTCTCAAACTCCCGTGGGAGTCCAGATTGATTCCAGACTAGTCTGAATCCAGCCAGCTCTCGTTTTAAAGAAAAAAAGCAGCTCGGCACATCATTATTTCGCCAAAAAGGATTGTTTGTCTTCAACACCTTTTCTTCATCGGACATCGCTCCTTCCTGCCATCTTGGTCAATGTCAACGTTCTCATCGCTGACCGGATCCGCGACCGTCCTGCACCACAGCCTGGCAGTAGTAACAGCTGCACGGCTTCTTACCTGGCGCGAAATCAACTACGTCTCATCGCTCTCCAAGCTACACTCATCCATCATCGTGCTCGTCAGCTGCTCTGAGTGACCAGTGCGTGACAAGCGGTGATTAGACTCTTGTGTAATATTGTAATTTGCGTATATCAATAACACGCATCTTATCTAGTATCAAAACAGCTTCTGTGTGTCAGTGTTTTAGGTGCGAGCCCGCGACTTTGTTTTTTGCCTTTAGAAAATCGCGATTAGTATCATAAATGCACTTATAAAGACCAGCGTAGTTTTGCATATTTTCTACACAGCTCCTTTTGAGGTTAGGTGTTCGCCAATCCTCATTATTTTTTGCGCGCGATCAAACCTAAGTTGGCAACACTGCGCGATCGCGATCAGCCGTCAGTCATCAGGTGGCGCCACTTCCGAGAACGGTTATCGTCCGAGCGCATCGTGGTGCTGTCAATCACCGATAGATCGATCCTCGATGACAATCTCGGCATGTATTCGTCATTAAGCACCCATAGTTATGAACAAATCTCTTTGCGCTAAGTGCGAATTACCGATAGAACGAGGAGAATCACGGTCCGTGCAGCGTGAGATCTGCAAGCGCATCTATTACGCTAAGTGCATTGATTCCTCTCCGATTATCTGTCCTTACATTTGTTCGTGCTGCGCGGTACATAATTGCGCGATTTCACCACCTTTCACTGTCGCCCAGCGCGTCGGCTCGCCGATACCTGTCCGAGAGCGCGAATCTGCGTCACCGACTCTTACGGATTTCAGTATGTCTCGCAAGCCCAACCCTGAGTACCCGGATGCTCCCGACTTTTTTAGACAGTTTATCGAAGAATTTAGGGAAGCAAATTCCGCAAATCCGAAGCACATGCTCGCAGCGAATCTGCGATCAAAGATCTAATAGATCGCGTTGCTGCGCTAGAAAACAAAATCGTAGAATCTAAAAACAAGCACCGCGCTGAGTTCACCACGCTGCGTTCAGAAATTGCTTCGATATCTCACAGTATAACTGCTACGGATTCGTACGAAGTTATTATTTCACGTATCCCTGCAGCATTAAATTGTGCTATGCCCCAAACAGCTGATGTCGTATTAAACGCTATAGGCCTCACGGGCTTGATCAATCATGTGCTTGAAATACGTGAATGGCGCCGCAGTACACAAACTTCCTCGACCGCCGCAACCGGACCCTTTCAAGCAACCTCGCAAGGTGCCGCTCCTCCAACAGCCGCACACGCTGGTACTTCTGCTACCTCTTTCACGCCCACAACTGCACTTGAACTCAAATTTATGTCGCCGACCGTCCGTGATTAAGTACTTAAGAAAGCGAGCGCTCTGAATACTCTTGATGCCCAAGCCCTATATGGCATTGGCGGGCAGGGAAAAATATACATTAATCCACTTTGTCCGAGATCTGTCTACATTCTTTGGCGAAAAGCTCTAGCTGTGTATAATAATTTAAATTATGCGCGTCCAACGATTAAGAATTAAATTGTATGCATGAAAGAGACCCGCGATTTTCCGCCAATTCCAATTTTTTCTGCTGAAGATCTCGCGGCACTACCGCCCAGAGTGATTCCACCACCTGGAAATGTGCCGACTAGTAAGTGACGGCCTCGAGCTCAGGGGGTCAGCAGAAAGTGTAACGATTCAATTGTCATTGGTCATATCAATGTGAACAGGTTCGGTTCACACTTTGCCCTATTAGAAGAGTGGTGCACTGATCACCACTATGACATCCTCGCCGTCACTGAAACGTTCCTTAACGACGTTCCCGACTCACATTTGGCCTTGGACAAATTCAATATGTTTAGGGCAGATAGAACCGGAAAAGAGGGCGGAAGCGTAGGCATTTATCTACGAAACTCATTTACTGTTAAAATTTTGGTGCAATCTAAACCGGAATACGACAAGACACCGGAATATTTAATTGTAGAATTAATAAATGCCACTGATAAAATACTTTTTGCTGTTGTCTATCGCCCGCCTAAAGCTGCCTATCCTGTACATTTTTTCAATCGCCTCTCCACCTTTCGCCCACACTATTCCAATGTCGTTATCACCGGCGATTTTAACACGAATCTCTGCCTAAATAATGCTGCCTCTGAACATCTACTTAACCATATTGAATCTCTCTCACTTTCCCTAGTACCCTCTGAGCCTACGCACCATGTCCTCTGGCATGATCCTCCGGTTCACACATGGCTGGATCTTTTCATCGTCAAGGATATTACTTCTGTTCTGAATTACAAGAAATCTGACGTTCCGTTTATAGCCGGCCATGATTTCATCGAAATCAGCCTTCGATGCACAAAGCTCCCGGTTATAACCAAGACTATAACTACACGAAGTCTGAAAAACATCGATAACGATGTACTCGCCTCGCATCTAAGAACTAATCTCTCACGTCTACCCTTATATTATCCCTACTCTCTGAACTCTTTCCTGGCCACTACTTCCTCATCCGGACTCGTCCTGTGACACAGCCAGACAGACATCAGCGACCGAGCGCGCAATCACCATTGCACTCATATCTGCCTACATGCAGTCGCGCCACTCAAAACTATCGCCTTATCCTCCAAACGGAAACTGTGGGTTTCTCCCGCTATACGAGCCCTAATGAAGCAACGCGACCGGCTTTACCATATTGCTCGCTCCTCAGGCCTCGCTCAGGATCTCGACCGCTTCAAATCACTGCTATTTGAAGCCTCAAACACACTTGACACAGCAAAGAACAATTTGTTTGCAAACAGACTCGACAGAGCTCCGGTTCCTAAACTCTATTTTGACGCTGATACGTTAAACACGCATTATGCTCGCACTGTAAATTGCTCACCTCCACTCGACGAGAAAGACTACCAAACGATTCGTGACCGTCCATATAATCCATCAATCTCGACTTACTTTGATTATAGCCCGGTTTCCCATGCAGAAGTTAACGAAGCCTTCCACGGTGCCTTCTCAAAAGCTTCCGGACTCGACGGGCTAACCGTAAAAATGCTCAAAGCGACTCTTCCTGACCTACTCGACCCACTCACGAATCTCTGCAACTCATGCCTAATAAACGCTGCATTTCTTGCGTCTTGGAAGAAAGCCCTTCTAGTACCTCTCTCAAAATCAAAGACACTCTCCGCACCGTCCGACACTAGACCCATCGCTCAGCTTTCTGAGCTCTCTAAAGTATTAGAGCGTCTGGTCCATCGCCAACTACTAGGCTACCTCGAAGTCCACAAGCTCCTCGACCCCAGGCAGGCGGGGTACAGACAAGGTCACAGTACGCAGACTGCCCTTCTGGGTGTGCTGGATGATGTTAGACATGCGATTGACAAACGAATGATAACTATTTTGATCTTGTTTGATTTTTCTAAGGCGTTCGACACTATTCCTCACGCTCTGCTTCTCGCCATACTTCGCGCTGTAAATGTTTCCGACCGGGTTCTAAGGTGGTTTTTCAACTACCTTGCAAATCGCTTGCAAGCTGTGATAAACGAGGGCGGCACTGTCTCTGAGTGGCTTCTCTTCGCCATTTACATCAACGATCGTCCAAAAGTAATTCGATTTTGCAAGTATATGATCTTTGCTGACGACACGCAGCTTTATCACCACTGCTACCCGTCCGACCTTCTCCAAGGCCTCGCGGCAATCAACAACGACGCTCAAGCTATAGCTCCGTGGGCGAACAAAAATGGCCTCCATTTGAACCTCGCTAAGACCAAAGTCATGATTCTTGGTAGCCAATTCTACACGTCTTCTATAGATATTGACGCGATCCCCAAACTCATCATCAACGGTCACCCCATTTCCTATGTCCTTGAGGCACGTAATTTGGGTGTCTGGCTAACCCCTGCACTCGATTAGCAACTTCAAGCTAAGCACGTCGCTAAGAAGGCATACGGAGCTCTATATACACTAAAATTCTACCGAGGTGCTCTCTCGAAAGAAATTAAAAAGCATCTAGTTGAAACCCTAATTCTTTCCCAATTCGATTACGCGTGTGTCGTCTATAGTGACTTGGATGATACACGGTGCTTAAAACTTCAACGCGTGCAGAACGCATGTATCCGCTTTATTGTGGGCAACATTCTTCGCCGAGCACATCTCACCCTATACAGACTCGAATTAGGCTGGCTCTCCGGTCGGAGACGAAGAGAATACCACTGCGGCGCTCTTGCCTACTCGGTGATCGCCTTCAAGAACCCCAACTACCTCGCTGCTAGGTTCACTCGACTAAATGTAGATGTAGTTCTGCGCCGCTCAGAGCAAAACCCTCCACAGGTGCTAGTCTACCTCGCTCCCCGCACCGAAGCGCTCAAGCAATCTTTTAGAATCCAAGCCTCCACCCTGATTAACTCCATATTTGTTATAGACTTCTCTTCGACGTCGATTATGACCTTCAAAACATCTCTCCGAAAAGCGCTCCTTGGCCGCGACGTGTCTGATTGGGAGGATCGTGTGCGCAACGAGGGAATTTTAGTATAATCTAAATTTTAGTATATTCTGTAAATGTCTAATAACCAACTCACGCGGGAGTCACTGTTTTAGTTATCTGTTTCTGTTTTAGTTAAGTACTTTTTATTTAGTAATTCATTAGTTACTTAACTATTACGGCACTCACTCGAATCCTGTTTTGATTATTGTACCGTAACCATATAAAATATAAAATGTAATTCTGCGAATTCATCTCTGTATTATGTATAATATGTAATTATTCTACGAATCTAGTTTGTATAACAATTATTTGAAATTCAACTAAAATTACACTGTCAAATGTAATCTATAATCCATCTATTGTATTTTACTGAGCACCAGACGGGGTTCTACCCCAAAGTGGAATAAAGAAAAAATCAAATCAAATCTCTCTCTCCCTCTCTCTCTCTCTATCTCTCTCCCTCCCTCTCTCTCTCTCTCTCTCCCACTCTCTCTCTCTCTCTAAGGTATTAACAGCAACAAATTTTTTTTACCCATTTTGTTAATGTTTGATTTTAGCAAAGCATTCGACACCATCTCCCATACAAAACTACTGCGCATGGATTTCTCCAGGAGTGGCTTAAGTCATATATAAAGGGGAGATGACAAAAAGTCGTTACTAATACAAAAGGGGAATCTGGTTGGCAACCACCAATTATGGCGTACCAAAAGGCTCAGTCCTGGGACCGTTGCTCTTCAGCCTTTACATAAACGACATACAAGACGGGATGAGCATATAACTCCCTACAGGGAGGGTCTGGACTGGTTAGACATGAAGGCGAGAAGGGAGTATTTTATGGGGCTGTTGCTTTATAAAGCGATTGTCATGCAGCAGCCACCATATCTTACTGCCCTTTTATAAAAGAACCAGGTCAGGACTTCAGGTAGGGGTGGCATGAAAGAGCTCTCAGTTCTAGGGTCGCGCACCGATAAGCGCCTATTCTCGTTTAGAGTTCAAGGTGCGCGCTTCTAGAACTCGCTCCCAAGCTGTGTGAGGTGTCTGCCATCATTTTGCAAATTTAAAACGGCGTAGGGCAGTCCTAATTTATTATAAGTGCTAAATGTTAAGTATGGGAGTATTTATTAGCGCGAATGATTGTAAGAATTATGGATGAATTAGTGTGTATTTTATATATGACGCGATAGATATATGTACAATTTGAATGTGTGTGTATATATTTTTTGTTATCTTTTTATTTTATTTTTTGTGTATGACGAAGCGATCTATGATGAACTTTGTGACTTTTGACTATATAGTATTATATTAGGTTTTATAAATTGACGACCTGTGGTAGCGAACGAAGTTTTTATTTTATTTTAGAAAAATCAAATACAAACGTAAATAAGTGTCTAATAATGTGATAACAAATTTATAAATTGACTGATTTTTTTTACCAGATGTACATACAGTTGCAAATTCTCGTCTCTGATGAATAAAAAGTCTCTCTCTCCCTCTCTTTCTCTCTCCTTCCCTCTCTCTCTCTCTCTCTCTCTCTCTCTCTCTCTCTCTTTCTCTGTAAATACAGCATAACGCATCCCATATCGCTCCGCTTCAAAAGTCTGCCTACTGCCGCATATTGCATCCGGGCATATTAATTTCAGTTGACTTGTACGCGTCAAATTCCAAGCTTCTGCCTCACATAAAAACCACCTCAGACGTGCAAGGCTTGCATTTTTATCTGCAATTAATTGTCAACCGCTGCAACGCTTATTGAGGTTATTTTTCTGACTTGGCTTTGGTTCCATTTACACGTATTGCTTGGTGCGCATGCGTCCGTGACCTTCGCATTCTTGAAATTGGGCCTTGACACGTGGAATTGCGGCTTAATTCGTGGATATACCGCAGTAGCAGCGCATCGTTCTCCACAGCTCTGAACATGACTTGGCATCACCGGAGCTGACACGAATACACTCGAAGCACACACATATCTGCGGACGGCAAACCACCGACTGATCTGCTTCACAGCTGTCATCGAACCGAGTGAGTGCGAGATAGACTGCGTATCGATATTAAAGGTTTATGAATCGTAATGCCTAAACTTACTCGCTAAACACCTACGGTACATAATTACTCACATACCTAGAGTGTATTACATATTATAGCTACACAAATTATTTGCGTGTCTACCATAAATTAAATAAGCGTCGTAAAATTTTGTGAAAAGCGATAATAGCAGCGAAGTACCGCGCGCAAGTACAGAAGGTTGTTAATAACAAACTCTTACTTACCCGTTATCAGTATCTACGATAGTAGTGCCTTGGTTAGTAATATGCTATATTATTTTAATTGAGTTTTTAATTGAGTTATTATATCTGAATTGCTCTACGATTTGTATCATACAGTTTGTTATATAGTTTTGTATTGCATGCTTCGACTTACAGAACCAAGCATTACAAATATCTTAGTAAAATTTAAGAAAATTCACATATTACAATAAGCTAGGCCTAGATATTTTCGTAAATTTTTTGTTACTAAATTACGGTAATTTTAGTTATATTACACATGCATAAGTGCAAAAAGTGCAAAAGAAAAATTGTTTTCAAACATCGTCAATGTTTTACCCAAAAACTAAGAGAGATATCGAAAAAACAACAAGAACAGTTTCTATTTGCGTTTTCACGTAGAATACGAAAAAATTTTTTGTTTTTCAAAATCTCGATTTTTTTACTTTCCTGTCCGCCATATTGGATCCGCCATCTTGAATTTTCAAAATCTGACCTCGGATTCGGATTCAGCGCGGCTCGGGACCCTATGAAATGTAAACAGTTTCCCCGCACCATAGCTGTAACTCTTATGTACACGAAAGGGTTAAGGGGAACACCTGCTTTAGGAGGTCCAAAAATCGATACCACGATATTCAAGAATAAGTACACAAAGTTACAAAGTCCAATTCTAAATATTTCCGAAGATACAGAACCGAAAGCAGGGGGCGTCGAGCAGGTGTGCGAGTGCTCTGCCAGATTCGAGCGGGCGCTCCGCCCCTCTACTCCGAATTTTATACCTGAAAAGGATCTACGATGTTTCAAAACAATATTTAGAGTTTGTAGTAGTGACGTGTTGAGCCATAATACGGTTTATTGAAATATAAAGGTGTCTAATACCCCTCTGAGTACGTGTTTCTACTTTGTTTCTTCTAGCATCAACGGTTAGTTTTGTTCTGATTCTTGGCGGGCACACGTCGTAAGAATATCATGGTAAGTTATCCGAAAGATGAAAAGTCGACCTCCGAACGTACTTCCAAGTCACGTGAACGTAAATTTCACGGTAATCGATTCACAACTCGATCAGACGATGAACAAGCAGTAGTACGAGAAAATTGTCAACTGCGAGCACCGAAGATATAATTGTTAATCCACTTCATTGTTATAGAATTATTGAATTTTTCAGTTCTTCATGAGACTACTGATATTGTAATCTGCAGATTGTGCAAACAAAACGTAACATTTGCAAAGAGTGAACGTCGAGGCTTAGGTTTAAAATTGTTCTATCCTGTATGTGTGGTCGAAGAGAAATCGATTCAGGACTGTTGATAAATACCGATTGCGAAATAAATAGAATGTAGAAAATGGAAGAACCTAAACTCATTTGAAAGTGTCCAGCGATGGATCCTGGATAAAATGTGGCTATACTTCATATTTGTACTGATACTATGAAGTTATATATACATTTTCAGCTATTTACCTCGTAGATTTACAGTTATTCTAGGAAGTGTGTTAAATTTGAATAAAAAATAGGATTACGATGAATGTCATCCTGAGGCGCACCTAATTTTTGAACCCGGATGAAATTTATTAGGATATATTATTTATAATATATACAAAAAAGTGTCCATTTTGTTTTTCTCTAAAATTTATTATTCATTTTTAAAAAATAAAACATTATTGATTTATAATTTTGTTAAAAAGACACTAGTTTTACAATAATTTTACGAGTAATGGCTTTTAATAATAAAGTTGTTCAAAATAATTTCAAAAACAATATTGTCCTAAAATTTTAGCCGGATTTATTAATTTGATGTGCTCCAGGATAAAATTAAAGTCTAAAAGACAAATTAGTGAGAAAACAGTGTTGTAAACTCACCATAAATTTAGAAAACTATTCATTATAAATATATCTTACATATCAATAACTCTTAGAACAAATCTGATAAGTATGATAAAGTATTTAACCTGCAAAACTTGAAGCAATAAATTATTATTCACTTCCTGAAAAACAATAAATTACATTAGTTTTAGAAAAAATGACGTAAAATAACAAAAAGATCTTTTCGTAAAGCGTTTGTTTTTAATTGAAAAGAATTTAATACCATCATAAAAATATTTTTACTTGATGTGTTAATAGTTCAACTGACTTATTATAAAAACGTTCTATAAAAACTACGAATATTCCACGCACCCACCTTTAAATCACTATTTTTAGTGTGTTTATTTGTTAGAGACATGATAATATGAAAAGTACCCACACGTTTGGGATTGTATTCTGATTGCAGGTGGGTCCATCTCCTTACGGGTGATGATCCTCATACCTCCCCAAGCCTAAATATGAGAGCATCCTGATTTTGATGAGGATACGGTAAACTCATCGCCAAATACATTTCGGTTTCCTAGCCACACCTTAACGCCTACCCCTTGCAAGGCAGCGCGCCTACGCTGGCTTCATTGCTACGACAGAGAAAAGGGAAGAAGGCGAAGAGCTAAAAAAGTGAAAGAAGGACAGTTTATAATAGAGATACTTTATCTTCACTTTAGTTTTAGACATTAAACATAACTGTCTCTCACATGTTTCAGTTAGTGCTATACCAGTATGGGCTATAAAACAATAATATACTGTCCAATCAAGAATCATTGTTTCTGCCCACACACCGCGTTGAAAAAGTAACGAAAATTAACCCTAAAGATTAAAATCAGACATGCGCGTACACTCACCCGCACATACAAATGCGTACCCACACATACGTACGCGCATACACACTTTTTTGTAAAACCTGTATTTACTGTATACTGATTCAGTAACCTCAAAAATATCGAAATTCTTTAATTTTGAGATCACCAAACTAGGCAGTCAATTTGCGTGTATTTGTTTATAAGAACTTTACGTTATTTATTATAAGATAATATGATACGACAGCATCACTATGTATTTACTGTAGTATTATATTATTTTATTATACAACATATTATTAAATATTTTATACTAATCTTAAGTTATAATGTATCCATCGTATTAATATTCGTTATTCTATTTTGTTTCAGATTCTAGCATTTCAGATCACGTTAATAAATATTTAACATATGATATGGGACACTATTATTGCACAAGTAACTTTCAAATAATGATTTGTAAGAAATTAAATTTTCTGTTTCTACTTTTATTGACTGCGAATACTCCGATTATAAGTTCAGAGGATGTAATACAATCAGTTAATAACATAGATAGTCAGATATCTTCATCTTCAACTTCATCGATGTCTTTCATACCTTCAGTTGCTGGTATCGTAATGAATGTTGGTTCTAATCCAGTACCCGTGAATAGTAATATGGGATATTCTATTTCTCGATCTGATTCAATTGGTATAATATCTGGCCGATGTGAGGAAATTACTATTCCAATGTGTAGAGGTATAGGATATAATTTTACAGCCATGCCTAACGAATTAAATCATGATACCCAAGATGAGGCAGGACTCGAAGTTCATCAATTTTGGCCTCTTGTAGAAATTAAATGTTCTTTGGATTTAAAATTTTTCTTGTGTTCGATGTATACGCCAATTTGTTTACCAGAGTATACTAAACCTCTTCCAGCTTGTAGAAGTGTTTGTGAGCGGGCTAGAATGGGATGTGCTCCCCTAATGCAACAATATGGCTTCTCTTGGCCTGAACGTATGGCTTGTGAAAGATTACCTAATCAAGGAGATCCAGAAAATCTCTGCATGGAACAAGATAACCGAACAAATTTAGTTTCCACTGAAATAATAACACCGGCATCATTGCCAAAACCTACCAAATTACCTAAAAGTATTCAATCAATGAAATGTAAACCTGGTAAAAATCAAAAAAATTGTCAACACTTACATGGAGATAAAATGAAGGACTGCACGTGTCGGTGTAGACCACCTCTCATATCGTTAATATCCTCTACACCTATGCAAGAAAACGAAGCAACTAACAGTCTTAATTCTCTAAGAGTTTACAGCGCAACAGGATTTATAGTAATGCAAAAATTAGATATTATTGGCGTTACAGATTGTGTGTTGCCTTGTCAAGGAGCATTTTTAACAAATGAAGAGAAAAGTTTTGCAACAGTATGGTTAACTTTATGGAGTGGATTATGTGCAGCAAGTACATTGGCCACTGTCACTACATTTTTAATAGATACTCAACGGTTTAAATACCCTGAAAGGCCAATTGTTTTTCTTTCAGCGTGTTATTTTTTTGTGTCTCTTGGATATTTATCGAGAAGTATTTTTGGACACGAACAAATTGCATGCGATGGCAATATGCTTAGATATGGAACTCAGGGTCCTGGAATATGCATTACGGTTTTCCTATTAATCTATTTTTTTGGAATGGCATCATCTGTATGGTGGGTGATTTTATCTTTTACTTGGTTTCTTGCAGCTGGTTTGAAATGGGGAAATGAAGCAATATCTTCATATTCACAGTATTTTCATTTAGCGGCATGGCTGGCTCCCACTGCCCAAACGTTATGGGCTCTTTTATCTGGTGGAGTAGCTGGTGACCCTATAGCAGGCGTGTGCACTGTAGCTCCTGAAGGAATAAGAATATTTATATTAGCACCTTTGTTGATGTATCTTCTATTAGGAACAACGTTTTTATTTGCAGGATTTGTAAGTCTTTTTAGAATTCGTTCTGTTATAAAACGTCAACCAGGCGCTAAAGCTGATAAATTAGAAAAGCTGATGATTCGTATAGGAGTTTTCTCCGTATTATATACAGTTCCTGCAAGCGCAGTACTTGCATGTCACCTATATGAAACAACTTTAAGAATTGAATGGCTTAGTTCATTAGCCTGCCCTTGTAAACCACGCGTAAGACCTTTATATTCTGTCCTAATGCTAAAATATTTTATGGCATTAGCTGTAGGTATTACGTCTGGTGTTTGGATATGGAGTGGAAAAACTATAGACTCCTGGCGTCGATTGTGGAAACGTTTATTTGGTAGAAACCTAGATGTTACTAGTAATCTAACAGGAGCTACAGGCACCGCTGTAATTGGAAATATTACTAGTAGTAAAGTAATTGTAGGTCGATCAATAGCTCCACAATACTCAACGCCTTCAGTGCCAGGAAGTACATTATTGCATCAAAGTAGTATTACAAGTGCTTCTCAACATCATATTCATCATCACGTTCTTAAACAGCCTCCACTTACGCATGTATGACGGCATCAGTTGGCGGAAGGTGACATAAATACTACAGGTTGTGAGCATCAAGAAAGACCTTCCGCCTTAAGTAATTATGGGCCAATTTAGCCAGTCATTCTAATTTTCAAGAAACTAAAAATAACGTATTACTTCTCGCCTTCTTCAAGATCTCATACAAAAAAAAACAAGTTCAGTGACTCAAGCTCGTAAAAAAAATTTTACAATATAGTTGTGCATTATACAAGCGTAGTCCAAAATTTAATTTAATATATTTAGACCAATGGATAAACCATGTAGGATGAATGAGTAATAACTATTATTAGGACGCCTGATTTACGTCAAAAAGTGAATAATGGTATTTTAGAAAATGATTGTTTAAGCTAATTTAAAAAACAGATTTTTAGATGTCTATCCTTCATGGTTGAGCTATGGATCTAAATTGAGTTAATGCTAAGCTTAAGATTGACGTATTTATAAATAATCAATATGACATTTGAATTATTACTTAAAATAAAGTTATACACATTTTTATTAATTATTGTTTTAGTTGACTTTATACTCTATTTGAAGTACGAAAATTCATTCTTTATTTAAAAACTTTATTTAATATAAAATTCAAAATCAAGATTGTGTCGCGCCCAGTCTACGGTTAACTTTGAGCTTAAACATTTCTTATAGATTAACCCATTTCTTCCCAAGCGGCCATTTTATAGTCGATTGGTTTTTTGCCTAAAAAATTGTCGAAAAAAACAATAATAATAACCAATAGCACTTCTCTGAAGTAAAAATGGCGGTTTGAATTTGATGAAAAATCAGAAATACATTTTTTAACATTTTGACATGCTTGTTTAGAATAAAACGGGTTCAACGATGATCTTGATATGGATTCATGTTGCAAATGATATTATTGTTCAAACATTTGATGTTTCCAAATTTTCCCGAAAAATTTTTCAAGATGGCTCCTGTGACATCATGAAATAATCGGAAACTTCATATTTTTTTCAAAAATTTTTTAATTTATACCATTGCTATATCTCGAAAATGAGCCATTCGATTCAGCTTCAACTAATCCCAACAATTGCCGCCTAATTTGCCGTTAACGATCCAAGTACTCAAATACCCAAAAACAATTTTTATTTGAATACTTAGAATTTTTTTAATTACTGTGGGTCCGCTAACTTAAGGAAAGAAGCTACCGATTTTTGTTAAAAAATCGATTCTTTTTTTAGTAGTAAAACGCCTTTTTAACCCTTTTTCTTTCTAAAATAAAAGGTTTTACGCGAAAACTAATTTTTTTCGATTTATTTGAAGTTGGAGATTATTTTTACACTTATCAAAATTCCAAAATTTTTGTCATAGTTTTAATGATTTTTTTGTATATTATACCTATAAATTATAAATAAATGTTGTGATGTAATTTTTATTTGTAGGGTGTCTTATACTTAAAAATAAAATTTTAAGAATAGTTATATAAACAAAAATAAAAATTTAAAGATCTTAAATTATTATTTTACTAGTAGTAGAGTTTTAAAGTTTCGCGCGTGTTCCGTTTCAAATATCAGTGTAGCTGGTATAGCATATCTTGTATATGACGATATCTATTTTACCGACGGAGCGATAATCGCATGTTTACTTTTATGAGGAAAATATTTTGTCTTGACAGTATAAACAGTGGATCAAGAAGTATATTATCGTATTACAAATTGATTAAAAAAGAGAAGTATTATAGTTTTTAGAGAAATGTTAAATATGAAGGCACATTACCAATTGTCTGGTTAATTACACAATTCTGAAAGATATGTCTTTAATTTTAATTGTTGTACATGTTTAAATTGTTTACACTTTGCAAGTATACTTTTTTATAAATTTTACTTGAGTGGTATAAAATTTTTCAGTTTATATGAGTGTAGAATGACATATTTAATGTCTAAATAGTTACTTCAATAAATAAAAAAGGCATAGATATGACGCAGGTAAGCAATTCAAAAGGTATTAGTAAATGCATTTTTTCAAAATGGCTACTTCAAAGGGTGGTGAATTTAGGTAAAACCAGTCTAAAAAGTCATCTTTTTCTATATTATAACATGATATGTAAAAAAAATATTTTTTTTTCTTGAATTAAGAAATTGTAGTGTTTGCTGTATCTTCTTCTCTTAACATCGCACTTTTTAAAAAGCGGTCCATCTAATTTAACTGCAACAAATCCCAAGAATTGCCGCTTAATTTGCCGTTAATGTTCCAAGTACTCAAGTACCCAAAATTGGTCTTTATATGAATTCCTAGAATTTTTTTTAAATACCATGGGCCGGCTAACTTAACAACGCGATATCTCAAGAAAATGTCATCCGAGTCAACTGCAACTAGTCCCAACAATTGCCGTTTAACTTGCCGTTAATGATCTAAGTACTCTAATACCAAAAATTGGAATTTATATGAATTCTTAATATTTTTTTTTCAATTACCGTGGGCCAGCTAATTTCACAACGCCTTTTAAGCGTTAATTATTTGTTTTATAATTAATAATTGTAGCCTGCTACACGTGCTCCACCTAGTGTGCAAGCGGGGAAATGCTGGCATACGGGTGGGGCGTATTTGGCACGGTCTCGTGCAAGAGAAATTCAATTGAGTCAAAATAAAAAGGATGTAAATCAAACGTATTTAGCTATTAAATGATTTTAAATAAACTTTCCGTGCATGAGCCTACTTGGTGTTCTTAAATTTTGTTTGACATGCCACTGTGCGAAACCCGTAAACAAAGGTTATGTACGCTTGTTTTTGAATCGGCGACACCAACGCTGCGTGCGCAAGTGCGCCATACGTGCCGCGCTTCAGCTGCCAGTAGTGCCCCGCTTAACACTTCTTTTAAAATCAAGGATAACTTTTTTATTTTTCATCATACGGTAAAAATAAAACCAATGCAATTGAAGTTCGAAAGCTAAGCTTTTTAATCAACCGATACGTAAATATGTATGAACATTATTTTATACCTAATCCAACGATTGGAAGCAAGTTGACGTGTGCATTTCAGAGGTCGAAATTTCTACTTCAATTTTTATTAAATATTGAAATTTTACAAGGGTCAAGTAATTTAAAAAAGCGTAATGGGCTAAAGATTGAGATATGAAAAGAAAAATACAAAAATATTCGTTTAAAATGCTATAATTCTTGGAGCTAAAGTGACCCTGCCTGCCAAGATTGCTCCACTCTTCCCTACCGCTTTTTAAAAAGAATGTTGTTAAGTTAGCAGTCCCACAGTAATTTGAAAAAATTCTAAGAATTGAAATAAAAACAGTTTTTGGGTATTTAAGTACTTGGATCGTTAATGGCAAATTAACCGGCAATTGTTGGGATTAGTTGCAGTTAAATAAGATGGACTGCTTTTGAAACCAGCGTTGTTAAGTTAGCGGGCTCATGGTATTTATAAAAAACCATTGCCATTTCATTGACACTTAGCTTCCTCAAACTTTAAAAAATGTTCGAATATGAAACTATTTATTCTATTTAATACTGGGGTGAAAAGGAAAAATGACAAATCTATTGCTTTTTAATATGTCGACATATATACATTAGCCTATCCCAAAATATTAAATTAACGAGTTTCGTATCACCCAATCCCTCATTGTATTATTTGATACTTTAGCAGTTATCCTAATCATTTTCAGATTATTAAATTAATATTTAGAACTAAATATTAATTCAAAGTTTTCTTATGAAGTTTGACCTACATTTGGCATAGCCACCTGACATGGGGTTAAGTGCATAGCTGAACATTAAAAATGCGCGTTATTTCAGTAAAAAATGGTATCTATGCTTTGAATCATAACACTGCAAGTTTTTTTGCTAGATAAATGATATAGTACGATAAAAAAGTTGACTAAAAGAGCTTTAATTGAAACTTTGAATCATATAAAAATATTGTTCTGTTGCAAAGTTATGAACAATCATAAATGATGACGAAAAATGCATGAAAAACTACTCAATTTGAAGAGCTGAACATCCTCAAACTTTCAAGCATTTTTCGTCATCATTTTTTATTTTTCTTAACTTTGCAACAGAATAATATTTTTATCTTATTGCATCATTTCTCTAGCAAAGGAATTGCAGAGTTATGATTCGAAGTATAGGTATCATTAAATTAAGAGCAAAGTTAAACTTTCCTCTCATCTTGAAAAAGTAAAAAATGAACTTGAATGTTTATAAATATCACGAAATATATAATAAATATTCCAGGTACAAGCTCATTTATTATTCTTTTTAGGTTATTAAATTTTATTTGTGAATAAAAATGTTTTATCTAATCAGTTATATGTAGTTACTTTGCACATGACAGATTTTATGACAGAAAAACCATTTTTTCTTAATTTCGATGGAATTTCCTCCTTAAGGAATTAAATCCAGGTCAAAGGCTCCGTGAGCCGAGCTGACTGTATAAGAAGCAACTGAACCTTTGGGTATCCAAGCCACAACGGGCTCTTTGGCACAGAAACTCTTTCCACTTGTATTTTATTGCTGTGCCTAAAACGTTTATGGCTTGGTTGTACTTATGCCGCACCTGATATTACATTATTTTTCTATGTATACCTTTCTCATTTTCTTGCATTTTCAGTCCCTAAATAATGTATTTCCGAAATTTTTTTATTAAAATCGCTTATCATATTGCTACATTAGGTTTTTGTAAAGATTCGAAATAAAAATAAACCTATTAAGGTACCTTAAATTGCTATCAAAGATACCATATTTTAACAAAATTCGCATTCACTTTCTTCGTTATTTATGTACTTTTTACTGCGCAAAAAAATTTATCATGTTATTTGTTTTCTCAAAAGTACACATGCAGCAAAGTATTTTAAAAATTTAATAATATATATATATTCATTTTAACTGTGAACCCAAATTTTAACTCTATTAAATTTTATTCCTAACAAATTGTATTGAAAAATAAAACGTCAATAATATTTTGATTAACTAAAAAATTCTCTACAGTCATCTTTTATTTTGAAACTATTTTATACAAACATTTTTTTTACAATTTATCGGAGTACTGTCGAACCTCGAATACTGATCTTGGTCGGGAAATATAACCTCGAAGATTGCTCGAAACAATTAACTTTCCTTCCAGCTAATGACGTTAATAAATCGAGGTTCTATGTAGCTATAAATTATAGGGTAACTTAATATTGCCGTATGGACATAAAATTAGGCATTGAAAAAATCGAGGTAACAAGTTCTTAAAAATTAGACGAGCAGTGTTTGAGGTTTTGCTGGTGCGTGGTAAATTACTGTTCGATGGAGTAATGTTCGAGGTTCGACTGCAAAAGCATATATTTGTGATAAAAAAAAAATTATTAATAAAAAGATTTTACGCACACCTATTAGACAAAATTTATTTTCAAAAATCTTTCAACTATAAATAATTCTATGCCGAAGTATAGCATTTAAGAGGGGCCCCACTACCATTTTCCCTAAAATTTCCCCTTGCTTATGAAATTTTTTAAATTTTCACAAGTTTATATAACCAAAAATGATAGCTTTTTGAAAAATGTATACGTATTTTACCATATATATATATATATATATATATATATATATATATATATATATATATATATATATATATATATATATATATATATATATGGTAAAATACGTATAAATTTATACGTATATATATACGGTAAAATGCGTATTAATTTTTCAAAAAGCATACATATATACATATATATATATATATATATATATATATATATATATATATATATATATATATATATATATATATATATATTGATATAGAACGAAACATTCATGATTTTGTGAATCAAAATGAGGTAGATTGCCAACTTTCCTGGTGCACGGAATTTTTTATACAGTATTGAAAAATTCCAACTTAGTTTTTATACTATTTTGAAAATATTTGCGCCTTCTCCTCAAAATTGAATACAAGTAACCATAATTAAAAATGAGAACACATTATTTAAATAAAGAAAACAGTGTTTTTACGTAATTTATAGCTTTCTTTCATAAATAATTATTTTTCATTTGATCTAGATCAATATATAGCACCTTAGCGATACACAAAATTTTTCATAATGCTAAAAAGTATATGTCAAATTAATTTCAAAAAGTTTCTATAAAAGCTAATGCACCTGGAATGTTTTAAATAAAGAAAACGAAAATTGCAGAAAAAGCTGTTTTTGTTAAAAAAAAGTACATTTACCTTAATGTATAGTCGTACTTTAAAATGTCATTTTCAAACTGAATATTTTATGAAAATAAAAAATGCGATGAGTTTCTGTGTTAAGAAAGGTTTAAAGAATAGAAAAAATAAATTAAAACAATCAATTTTTGGCAAAAATGGTAAGGATCCCCCTTAAAAAGCAACTTAAAACGTTTTGCAAATCAAATTACATTTTTCTCAATTGACAATAATAAATTTTGCAACACTATAATTGTTGATTAAATTTTATTCATGAATATAGTAAATGCATTCTACTTTGCAAAATAAATTTTGTTCGTACTTTTGTTTGAGTTTATGAACAACATATTAATTTACTACAATAATATCATAAAAATGAAAAGACGGTATAAAACAAAAACAAATCGATCAATCTTAAATTTTTTTTTATTTTAAATCTTCATAAAAAATAAAAATAGAGCTTTGAATTGCCAAAAATTACCACATGATAAGAAAAAAAAGCTATTAAAAATTTGTTGAAAAAAAATGAATATCATCAAATTAAAAAAAATGTTATAAAAAATAGAATCGATGAATCTTAAAAATTCTTCTTCATTTTAAATCTTCATCTAAAAATATAAACAATGGTCTTAGAATGGTAAAGAAATTACCGCATACTATTCAAGAAAAAAGGTATTAAAAATTTTTAAAAAAATGAATATCATAAAAATGAAAGAAGTTATAAAACAAAAATGAATCGATAAATCTTAAAAAAATTTTGATTTCTAATCTTCATAAAAAAGTATAAAATTAGCATTGTTCGATCAAACATTACCACGTAATACGCAAGAAATCTACGATCAAAAATTTTTAGAAAATGAACATAAAACAGAAATGATTTGATGAATCTTGAAAATGATTTTTTATTTAAATTCTTGATCAAAAGACGAAAAAAAATAAGCGTTCATTGGTAAAAAAATTACCGTGTAATACCCAAGAAATAAGCAAACAAGAAATTTTTGAAAATAAATATAATCTCGAATATCTCGAATAATGAACGTCCTCATGATCTGAGCGAAGAACTTAGCCGACAAATAGTAAAAAGCTACCATTTTGGAATTTTTCAGAAGGAATAATGCCGTTTTACTCAAGTTATCGTTTGCTATAGAAAATCGATTTTTTTTACAAAATGATTTCTCAATCATAGAAAAATAAAATATCTCAAAAAATTTACAGAATAATCTTCTTAATTGTCCTAATTACCTAATTTGCACATAGGCTCACTAACTTAATGTACGTGTTTTACGTATAAAAAGAATTATATATAAAGCTTGTTAAGATTCTATAATTTAATAATAAAGTATATTAAACAAGGGTGCTTGACGAACTGGAAAAAAATGTCAATAAAATCGCGACGCCAGAAGCGTAAATATTGTCCTTTTAAAAAAGATTCTACTTATATTGTACAATAGAATTTTCTTTATTTTTCAATCAATTTTAATATTTTGAAGCTTATTCTTCTTTAAACATTTATCCTTCCTTAAACATTTAAACTTAAACATTTTTCCTTCTTTAAACATTTATCTACAAATTCACTGTTTAAAGATTATATTTTTTTATCCTTAAGTATAAAAGACTGTTAATATATAAAAACGTTTTTTATGTAAAAACTTATAAACAATTATTAGTCTTTTAGTCTTTTTAATTTAATCTTAGTCTTTTCTCCTGAAAGTTAAATCAATAAAGTATTTTTTAACGGTGGATTTGTAGACAAATATTTAAAGAAAATAAACCCCGAAATATTAAAATTGATTGAAAAATAAAGAAAATTCTATTGTATAAGTAGAATTTTTTTAATTGACAATATTTACGCTTCTGATGTCACGATTTTATGAAAATAATTTTCTTCCATTTCACTAAGCACCCTTCTTTAATATACTTTATTATTTAAATTATACAATCTTTACAAGTATAATTTTTCTTTCTAGTGGTCAATTAATAATAACACAACTACCTTAAAGGAGCGATCCACTTGTAAACTCTAAAATAGAATAAATTGTCATAAAAATTTTTCTTAAAGGGCAATCATTCTGATACTTCTTTTAACTGTAAATACTTGATAATATATTTATATTAAGCTGTATAAAACCTCAAAATCTTGACCCATACGTGTCATAATCTATGGTCATTGTCAATACCTTATTTATTGAAGGAACTTTGCGACATGTACGATTCCACGTGACTCTGTAAACTAGAGTTTTTTCCCGGCAGTTGACTTGATTTCTTTTTTTTATTTTTTTAATTAACGTCGCCATGTTTGTGCTCCCATGTGGTGGTAATCCACGACGGGGGTCAGCGGTGTGTTTGTAAACAAAGCACATGTAATTTTTACAGAGGTGCTTGTATCAATCAGCAGAGACTAGGATTCGAACCCGGGTCACCGGCGTGGGAATCCGACACTCTACCGACTGAGCCGCCGCCGCAGGCCCCATTTGATTTCATTTAGTTTGACTTCTTTCGATTTATATTAAACTTAAATGAACAACTTTTTCGTTAAATTTATGTTTTACTATTATTCTTCATAAAAGAATTTAATTGTTTTAATCTGATTGATACAAAATTTAGAAAAATTGATTTATTGAAATTTATAATAAAAAATAAATTTAACGAAAATGTGTTTCACTTAACCCATTAATGCCCATTGCTAAGGTCTGGTCACGCGAACGGTTTGAGATTTACCCAGTACGGTGGCGTTTACGCAGGCTCATGGATTTTGTTGGCCGAATATGTTTGAACAATTTGCCTAACCCTTTAATCCTTTATTGCACCGAAGTCTCCCGGACAGTTTTTTCTTGAAATTCAGTCTCTAGGGTTTTTTTTTGGATCACTAATTGCGAATCTGCAGTTAGATTTTCAAAATTCAACATAGCGGATCCAATAATGTCGACCGTTTTAAAAGAAAATTTTTAATCCGAAAAAATGGAATGCAGAGCTTTTTTTGCGTAGCTGATTGCGAGTCTGATTTTTAAAATTAAAAATGATCAATCCAATATAGTCGACCAAAAGATGTACGATTATTAAAGTAAAAATCTTCTTTTGGGTGTAATTCTGGTGTCAATTTTTTAGTCACGGTAAAATGAGATATATTTTCTTTACAAACCATTTGCAAGTGACCAAGAAATTTTTATATATATTTTTCATAGTGTTTACCGGACTAAACACGATCACTTTCACCAACGTAATTACGGCCACGATACTTACTTTTGGCTAGAAAAATGCCTGTAGCTTTATTTTAGTATAATAAAAATCATTTTCCGCATAGTATGTGTATATGGGCATTTCTCAAAATAACGTCCAACTTCGTTCTTTGTCAATTAATTCATGCCATTTGTAATAGAAAAAATTTCAATAAAATCTTGCATTAGAATAGCCAAATTGTCCACTCTGTAGATTTTCATAGATAAATTTTGTAAAGTACTATATAGTATATTCTTTTTTATATCTAATAACCCGTTGCTGTACAATTGTGAGATATTATTTTCAGTATGAAATAAATTATTTCTTGTTTAATGCCATTCTACCAGGCTCTACATTTATCGACGGATTTTGAACATAAATTATTCAAAGAGTTTTTTTAACAAAAAAAAATAAATGAATCTATTTTTGAAATATAAACTATAAAACATTATTTTCAAATGTTATGTTAGAAAAAAATAAAGAAATGTTAAAAAGTTCGTAGTGTATTTTTATTATGTATCAACACTATCGATATACGAGGGTTGTTCAATAAGTCCTTAGAAACAGATAGAAATACATTTTTTTTTTATTTTTCAACATAATCTCCTTTTAGCTCTATACATTTTTGCAAGCGTCTTTACAAATTTTTTAAGCCGTCCAAAAAGTAGGATTTCGGAAGCTCCTCCAAATAGGCATTTGTTTGGGCGGTGACCTCGTTCAATTTTTTCAAGTTTGGAAATAAGAAAAAGTCAATGGAGGCCAAATCTGACGAATACGGTAGATGTTGTAATAATTCGAACTTTAATTTCATAATTTTGGCCATTGAAACTGCGCAGGTGTGTACCCGGGCATTGTCTTAATGAAAGATGATTTTTTCTTTTTCAAATGAGAACGTTTTTCCTTGATTTCTTTGCTCAACCGGTGCAATAACGACACATAATACTCCACATAATAGTGCCACGTGCATCCCAAAAAATCGTGGCCATCACCTTGCCGGCCGATTACACCGTCTCGCCTTCTTCGGAGCCCATTCACCTTCAAAAATCCACTGTTTTGACTGTTCCTATATCTCTGGAGTGTAGTAGTGTATCCATGTTTCATCCACAGTTATGTATCGACGCAGAAACTCCTCAGGATTGCGACGGAAAAGCGCCTAAATAGCCTCAGTCGACCACACGATTGCGTTTATTATCCACAGCGAGCAAATGCGACACTTATCTTGCCGAGATTTTTTTCATATGCCATTTTTCGTGCATAATTGAAGCGACTGCACCTTGCGAAATGCTTGTGGCCTCAACTATTTCGCAAATTTTCATTCGTCGATCACTTAAAATTATATCATGGATTTTGTCAATCATTTCGGTGGTGGTCACTTCCACTGGGTGTCCCGAACGCTGTTCATCTTTTGTGGATGTACAGACACGTTTAAACTCTTTAAACTCAGCTTTGATTTCTTTCGGTGTTAAGCCTTTTAAATATAGATGTTTAATCAAAGCGCGAAAGTCACTTTTTTCCATTGTTATGAATAAACGAAAGTTGTTTACTTCAATCGACAATAAAAATGACACTATGTGATGGATAAAGCTGAAACTTTAACAGCTGTCTAGTTAGTAGTGCTGCTCACTAAGAAAAATTCATTTGCAATACTACGAGCGCCATCTCTTGGATTTTCTAAGGACTTATTGAACGACCTTCTACTCTTCCGCTGGAACGTACTAGAGAATGACTCAGAAAATGCATGGATTTCTTAAAAAAATATATGATAATTTCGATAGAAGTATTTCGGAAATATTTCTGTAAATACATTTATATCATTTTAACAAAATTCGTTAATTTGTCCACTCCATCGACATGTAAAATATTTAATTTTTAAGAAAAAAGTAATTTACAGGTTGTAATTTTAACGAATGAAATAAATATGCATATATGCAGGTATTTTTAAATAAATTTTTCAATATTTAAAATCATTAAATTAAAATTAAAACATTAATCATATAAAATATAGCTTTTATCTATATTTTTTGTTATATTGTTTATATTTTAGAATATATTGAGTAACTTATATATTTTTTATGAATTTTAAGTAATTTTACTTGAAAATAATTTACATCTTTTGAAAATAAGGTAGAAAAATGATTTATTCAAAATTCTATTAAATCATTCGATAAGACGATTTTCTTATTAGTCAAATCAAAAATAGAAAAGGTGATTAAGCTTGGCCAATAATAAATCTTCATTTATAGTAACTAATGAAAATGACACTTGTAAAATTATGAAGTAGATCCAAAAGAACTTATCCCTTTCGAATTTAGTAACCCTTCATTTATGACGGACTCTGACAGTGATACTAAAACTATTATACTAGATCGAATGAAACGAATTGAGAGATTGAAAGCTACGACAAAGCGAGGACATATGGATGATGAATAGAGAGAAAGTGTAGATAAGATTATCGCGGACTATTATGACACCTTTTCATTACCAGGAGATCTCTTACCCTGCACCAATAAAGTAGAACATGAGATTCCAGCTAAGAATAACATTCCCATTAACAATAAACAGTATCAACATCCACCTGCCCACAAACAGGTAGTAAAAGACCAAATTGAGAAAAAACTTAAAGAAAATATAATAAGAAGATATAATCGAAAATAAATTATAGATGATAGTCTATCATTATAGAAGAGTATCATTGTAAGAGTTATTTGGAAATAAATTACTGGGATTATTGGAGTACTCCAAAAATCAAATTTTATATTATAAAGCATCCAATATATATAATTAATAAAATAAATTGAGAGTTCGAGCCATCGCCAGAAAAGCAAAGGTAAGTGAATTTCAGTTGAATACACATTAATATTTGTACAAACAAGGCAAGCACTTTTATTACCATAAAATAAAAAGGTCGGGTCCGTATGGGACGAAAGAGAGATATCTGGACAAAAATAAAAATATATTAAGTTAAGTAACTACTTAACAGTAAGGGTAAAAATATGGAAAATAAAAATTCGTAGAGCCAAAATATTGAAAATCAATAAATTCATAACTTAAAATACTGAAAATTCTTAATTTGCTTTTTTTTTAATATACGGGTATTACTGCCCTTACCAAGTTAGCGGAATGCATATCAAATTTTCAATATTTTAGTCTATAAAATTATTGATTTTCACGAATTTTTATTTTCTATATTTTCACCATTACGAATTCTTCTTTCTATACTTTGGACTTTCAATAGTTCTATATTCAATACTAATATTTCCGATTTTTTTTCTTTACAAATTTAACTTTTTAGAATTTTCCGTTTTCCACAAAATATCTTTCCGAATTTTATATTTATGCAATTTTATCTTTCTGAATATTTAACTACCCCCAATTAAATCATAAGTAAAAAAAAATGAATTCAAGTAGTTTAATAAAAAAAAATTTGTTTACTGCAGTTGGACGTTATTTTGAGATATACTCATATACACACGTTATTAGACCAGAATATCTCATAACAATATTTTTACGTATGTAATTTATCTATAATTTTGATATCCATGGTAATTACGTATTTTTGCTTTTGGGATTTTCAAATAAATGACTTCAGAATTAACTATTAAAAGTGCAAATAAATGCGGGTGGCTCGCTTATATACTCCTTTGCAGTTCGAACTAAAAAAAACTCCACTGGTTGGATGGCACTACTAAACTTTCATACTCATTACAAAGCGATCAATTATACGGGGATTTTAAACTCAAAAAGTTGGCGACAACATTTGTAACACTCGTATAGACAGAGAAATTAAAAAAGAATATGAAAAAGTTAGAACATATCGTACATCATATTATGTACTTCGAAGTCTAATAGGTTAGATATATTTAAATAATAAAGTTTTTGTCTAATAAATTCAAAATTATGTGAATTGTTCACTGGCGACAGACCACAGTAATTACTTTTAGGCCATATACGAGGTCTGTCCCAAAAGTATCCGACCTACCTCGTTTTCTCGGCGCTTGATTTATTCTTCGTCATCCGGGGGGTGGCATCCTTCAAAGTAGTCCCCATTTGATTGAACAAAACGCTCATATCGATGTTTCCACTTATTAAAGCACTCTTGAAAGTCAGACTTCGGAATCGCCTTTAGTGCATTCGTCGCATTAGTTTCAACAGTCTGTTTATTGTCGAATCGATGTCCTTTAAGCGGCATTTTCAATCGAGGAAACAGCCAAAAGTCGCAGGGAGCTATATCAGGACTGTATGGAGGCTGGCGGAGCTGCGCAACACTGTGTTTCAATAAATACTGCTGCACAAAGTTTGATGCGTGCGCTGGAGCATTGTCGTGATGAAGAAGCCAGTCACCGGTTTCCCAAAGTTGCGGTCGTTTTCTCCTGATTGCATTACGTAATCTTTTCAAAACTTCAACGTAGTACTCTTTATTGATTGTCTGGCCTGTATGGGCATATTCGTGGTGCACAACGCCCTCATAATCGAAAAAAACAATCAACATTGACTTGATGTTGCTTCGACTATGACGAGCTTTTTTCGGCCGAGGCTCAGATGGAAGCTTCCACTGCGAAGATTGTTGTTTTGTTTCAGGATCATAACCATAAACCCATGACTCATCACCAGTAATAACCTTTTTAAGAAAGTTTTCATCACTATTAATCATTTCCAAATTGTCCTGAACGATTTCTAATCGAAGGTTTTTTTGCTGGTATGAGAGCAATTTCAGGATGAATTTTGCACACACACGAGTCATTTCCAAATTCTCGGTTAAAATTCGCCAAACAGTACTTTTTGGTATTCCAAGTTCATCTTCCAGTTCTCTCACAGTCAAACGACGATCTTGTTCAACTGCGACACGCACACGCTCGACATTATCCGACGATGTTCCCGTCGAAGGTCGACCAGAACGAGGATCACTGTCAACAGATGTGCGGCCACTTTTGAACCGCCTATACCACTCTTTTATTTGTGTTTTGCCCATACACTCATCTTTAAAGGCCTTTTGCAACATTTCAATAGTTGCCGCACAACTTTTACCGAGATAAAAGCAAAATTTTATGCAAATTCGCTGTTCGGTTCATTCTGCCATTTTTAGCAATAAGCAAATTGCGACGAACGCAAAAAAGTCGTTGTAAACAAATACACGCTGCGCGGGAACTAAGGCGTTTCATCGGTATCTCAGGCTACTGACGAGAAGGTTAGGAGTTGCTGGTGACGTTCTTACCCTCCAGAGGTCGCCTGAGTCTCTCCGCGCGAAGATATGAACGTAGGTCGGATACTTTTGGGACCGACCTCGTATACAGCTTGTACTTTAAAAAAAGAGCATATTTATCTTAGGTTTCTTTATTATTTATATTAGGGTCTTTTTAGTCGTTGGTTACGAAGCTGAAGTCTGATATCAAAGTCCAAAATGACCAACCAAAAATATACAATTGTTATGCAAAAGGCGAGTTTGTCCGCTTCACAATGATTAGGTACAATTGCGAACCACACCTTGATCCAAAATAGATAAATCAGAGAGCATGAGACCAAAAAGAAAAAGATCACAAAACATTTATAACATAACTTTTTAATGTTTCTACAGCAAGTTATTTTTACAACGAGTTTTGAATTTCATTAGCGTGGCCAGAGTTCTAATTCAAACTAGTAGTAAATTAAAATTTGAAATGTTTTCATTAATTCTGATGAATTATTGTTGACAACTATTAAAAGTTAAATCAACTATAATATTTGTTATATATTTTGAATAATTGACTAAGTC
This sequence comes from Gastracanthus pulcherrimus, assembly GCA_949152435.1. Taxonomy (NCBI): domain Eukaryota; kingdom Metazoa; phylum Arthropoda; class Insecta; order Hymenoptera; family Pteromalidae; genus Gastracanthus; species Gastracanthus pulcherrimus. Next base: position 71,230,122 of record OX424576.1, read on the forward strand.
GTAACTTTGTTTGTTTACTTATGCAATCAATCAAACTAAATTTTGATGGTGTCTATTCATAAAAATTCTTATTTTCGTTCTTGTTAAAGTAAAATATCTAATTTATATTTGGAGATATAGACTATTTAGTACATGCAGTTTTGCTTTATTTAAATCTCAAAATTTAACTTTCTCTGGTAGAAAATTAATTGCTAAGGCTTTACGACTTTGAATTTTATAAAATTTCAAAGATGGATGTGTAAAAGGTGCCAGATTTTGCCCCATTTTGAGAAAGCAAGTTCATCGTAATTTCTCATTATCTTTATTTAGTATTATTACATTTCGTAAACTACATACCATGCAGGTTATTGGGAAATATTTGGATTAGTTGAATAACCGTTTTAACTACTCTTTTACACTATAAAAATCTACATTAAATTGCAATTTAAGCACTAAAAATAGTTATTGCAAACATTTTCGCTACATAATTTAGTCTACATAGTAGTCTGGAGGTTGGCACTTTTTACAAGGATATCTCAGGAATTTTTTTTTACAACAAAATAAAATCCAATCTTTTAAAATTTTGTATATGTTATTATTGACATCTTTAACTTCTCTAAAAAAACTTTTTTAAATTCATTTTACAATATTTAGGTAGTGCTTATTACAGCCAAAGTGGCCACCTCAAAAAAACGGTATGTGACTGGCCCAGGCGATAGCGTCAGTCCAGGGAGTCTGAAACAAAAAATTCGAATGGATTATTGTTCGTTAAGCTTGTCGTTATCGCGGGTAGCAGATTTAGACATTTTTATTAAAAAAAAAAAAAAAAAATAGTGGACTTGTGAAAAGAAAATGTTAAAATCGTGTTTTTTTTCTCATTGAAAATTGGGGTAAAAAGTAGGAAATTTTTATTGAAAATAAACAATTCTGCTACCTGCGAGAGCCATTGATGTGTAGAATAACATATCCAAATTTCAGTCCAATCCGTTTGATAGATTTTTTTGCCTCGGGCTGACTGAAAAAATGTTGTTTCGAGTAAAACGGATTTAAAGTATAAGTAGCAGGTTTTTTGTAAAAAATTTATACTTACATCAATCATATATGCCTGGTGCATACAATAATCCTTCAATTTCTTCATAAGCATCATTTTCAGCAACTTTTTCTGCTCTACGGCTGATCCTGCCCGCTTTAGCAGCCTCAGAAGTTGCTTTCTCTGCGCTTTCTATCCGGTGAGCATTGTACAGTTCGGCGTAGGCAATGGCGCGCGGACCGATTTCGACACCCATGACCTCCATAATTTTCAACACTGGCATAAATTTTTCATTGAAAATGCATGCAGCTATCCAGGTAGCTATTTCCAATGTCTTGTATCCCACAAAAATATGCTTCGGGGCAAAATTCCATACGCTCCTAAACATTCGTTTTTCTACGTGTAAAACACACTCTTTTTTTACAACTACAGGATTGCCGTTGTAAACATTAGCTTCCAATAAATTCATGAACATCTTAGAATCACCATGTCCGATATATTTCTTATACTTTACGCCAAACCACTTCACAGATCGCTGAAACATTTCGATCACACCATCAACTTCCATTTTTCCCGAACTTCCTTCGTGATTTGCCGTACATTCTTTCGCATGATCTTCGTACCACTCCAAATACTCGTCCGTTTATTCTTTGCCTACCCACTTTTCACATGTTTTACACACTTTTGATTTTACTATAACATCCACAATTTTATTCGTAAACTTTCCAATCAAAGAGACGATGCCCAAAAGCGATGTGAATCGACGCTTCCCTTACGAACCATCGCCAGAAACTGTAATCTCATCTTCCGGATCACCGTTTACCGCATTTTTTTTATTTTTCTTCTTTCACTGCTTTTTAAACATATTTTCAACTGCGGCCTTTACAGCAATATATATTTGGTCAATTATATAATAATAACCACTTTTACTAAAGCCGGAGCCTAAATCCATCAATGAGCAAAATACATTTGTGCCAGCTAAACCGACGCAGAATAGCCGCATAGCAAAAGTAAAGCGTCTGTTTACTTCGTACGCATGTACGGATATCACCATTACACAACTTGCACTTTATCGCGGATTGTAATGTTGTGAACAGTAGTTGTGAATAGCAAAAAGTCCTACAACTCGCAGATCCGCTCGTCGAAGACAGTGAGCGCTGCTAGTACTACGCTCTCTACCTCCTCCCCAAGCTTTTGCTTGAGAATAGCGTCAGCGAGCCGTTCCAGAGTTTACTGGGAAGCCTCGATTTGGAAATAAAAACTATTCTGAGGTTAGCCAAAGTAGGCTAAGACGCGTTGATGTGGATACTGGTGAGTTTCGGTCTCTACTCTTGCCAGGTCCTTTCGGTCGGCCTCGTGAACATTTAGTCGGTTCAAGTTCACGCGTTGCTTTCTTCGGCTTTGGTGCGACTTTCGCTGTTTTGATGACGTACACTGCCTTCCGTGGGCGACCGCGCATTGGCTTCGGTCGCTGGTCGTTGTCGTCGTCTGGCAGCGTTGCCCCTGGGGTTGTACCTCGCACGCTATCGTCGGTCGACATTGCATCGCTTATTACCCCCGCTGGAGTCGCATCGCTCGTAGCCCCAGCTGGGGTCGCCTCACGCACACTCTCGGCAGGCGATGGCGGTTCGCACATCGCCCCCTCGTCCCTCGGTGGTCGGTCTTCCTCTTCTCGCATGCTTCTCTCTCCTTTCGGTCCAGGTTCTGATTGATCCTCTCCTGGGATGAAGAGTTTCATACCTTCGGCTTGGACCAGCTCTTCGACCTGCCCGGTCGGTCTATGGTTTGCTGTATTCATGGCAAACATCAACTTTGGTAAGTGCTCGTCCCAGGCCTTATGGTTCTCCTGAACGTATGACGCTATCATCGTTTTCAGGGTCCTATTCTCTCTTTCCGTAGGGTTCGCTCTCAGGCAGTAAGGCGGGGTCGTAGTATGGTACACTCTTTGCTTCCAAAGGTATTCGTCAACGGCTTTGTTCTTAAATTCAGTGCCCTTGTCCGAATGAAAAGCTTCGGGAGTTCCAAAACGCGTGACAACTCGCTCGTGTAACTCCTTAATTATGGTACGAGTGTTAGCCTTCCGGATGGGTATGCACTCCACCCATTGGGTGAATAAATCTTGGAATATCAAGATGTATTCATAGCCATTTTTCGTTCGGGATAGTGGGCCGGTGATGTCTCTAGCCACTATTTGCCATGGATTTTCCATGACCCTCCTACCCATCATTCCTATGGGAAGTTTCTGCACCACTTTGCACTGCTGACATATCATGCACTCCTTGACATACCTCTGTACGTCGATAATGTCTTATCTCGCCCGAGATTGCCAGCAGTTAGATCGTCGTGGTTTTACCTCAAAATGGCTCGCCTATGTTTGGCTGGCACGGCCATTTTCCAAGCGTCATCCGGGACGATGACGCTTTCGACCTTTTCATCCGGTCGGTAGTGATAGAGGTTCTCGCCCACGATATTCCAACGTAGATTCTCGTGGAGATTCTTTATGCACTATTTCAAAACTCTGCCCTTGCAACCGTAACGCCCACCATGCACAACCGGCCAGTGGGGTTCGTCATGTCACATAGTTCATCATGTCAATGTCCATTTCAGGCTCATGTGGTCTGTGACCACCATGAAATGGTAGTCCTCGATGTACGGACGAAACTTGTCTATGTCCCATATGACCGCTGACATCCACGTTCCGGGATGCTATAGTTCCGCTCAGATGAATTTAGGGTCCGGCTGACTAATTCCAGGACCCTCTTGCCCTCCTCCGATTCCTGGAGAAGCCCCGCGCCGATTCCGGTGTTGCTCGCGATCCGTGCTGACAACGAATTGCTGGTCCGGCAGAAGGCTCTGAAGTACAGGGGCTGAGGCGATGAATGCCTTTAGCCTCTCAAATGTGTGCTGTTGGTCTTCTAGCCATAGATACTTCTGGTTCTTCTTCAGGAGTCTCGTCAGAGCTTCCGCTACGGTGGCGTAGTTCTTCATGAATCTCCTATATCAAAACGAGATCCCTAGGAACCGTCTCAGCTGTTTCAGGTTCCTGGGAGCGGGGTAGTTCAGGACCGCTTCGATCTTTTCTGTATCGGGCCTGATGCCGTACCGAATCACCAAGACTCTTAGGTATCTGCCTTCTGGTTTACAGAACACGCACTTTTCTCTGTTGATCAATAACCCTGCGGCCTTCAGTTTCTCGAGTACCAGCCTGAATAAACGATTGTGTTCTTCATACGATTCAGAGATTCTGATAATGTCCTCAAGGTAAGCGAGCATGTGAGGCTCAAGCTCGCTACCGATGACCATGTCTATCAATCTGTAGAACGTGGCTCCAGCGTAGGATAAACCATACGGGAGCCTTAAAAACTGGAACAACCCTTTTCTGAGCACTGTGAATGCCGTGATGGGTTTTGAAGACTCGCCCAGTGGTATGTGATGGTATGCACTTCTAAGGTCTATCGTCGATATATACTTAGCCTTGCGTAACTTTCGCAGGATGTCCTGCATATATGGTAGAGGGTACGCATCGAGCTTCGTATTGGCGTTCACTTTCCTATAATCGATGCAGAACCTGTAGGTGTCGTTCTTCTTTTTCCCCATGCCCACTAGGCTCGACCATCTGCTGTTGGACGGCTCGATGATATTTTGCTCCAACATTTCCTTCACCTGTTGGTGCATCTCTTGCTCGATTTTCTCTGAGACGGGGTAGTATCGCTATTTATTCGGTCTTGTAAAACCAACGTCAATGTTGTGCTCTATGTCACACGTCAGTCCGCACGTCTCTCCTTGACCCACTAACATCTCGTCCACCAGGTCTTCAAGTTCTTTACGCTCGTTGTCCGTGGCGTCTGCTACACCAACGAATGAGAGTGCGGCTACTCCCACCTCTAAGCTAGCTACTTCACATTGTACCTTGACTCCTGGTGATCTGCAGTCCAATCGCTCCCACGACATTCCCCACGGCCTCACAAGTACGTCTTCTTCTTCTAAAGAATCGAAGCCTGTGAATACCTTCGTTTCGGCCTCTCCTTCGGGAGATGGCTGGCTTGACCGTAGTCGGACGTCCGAGCTCTCTGTCTTTGCCGTGGCTTCGACTTCCTGAGCTGCTACGGTGACCGTAGTCTCCTTCAGAGGCTCTCCCAGCGTAACCTCCCCTTCTGGGTGAGATTCGTCTGGCTTCGTCTGGAAGTCTACCGTCGATGCTTCGGCTATGATGGGAAGGGATGATGCGGGGACCGGTCTCTCGTCGGGAGTGGCTGTGGTCCGTTCTAGCCGCTCCTCTGCTCGTTTCCGGAGCATTTAGGGCAATCCTTCCTCATGAGCCCTATTTCTTCGCAGCCATAGCACTTAATTGGCTGCGTGAGGTTAAACCTTGGTTTACTTCCCTCTGGCGGGGTGCCAGAGGGTTTCGACCTCTTGGCTCCCCGTTCCTTTCAAGTTGGGGACCCGTTCGGCTTTCCGCCTTTGTCAGGCGCTTTGGGGCTTGCACTGGTCCTTTGTCCCTTTTCGCCGTGATGTCAGATGTCGAAGGACTTACCTCTTCTTTCGATATGGCAAATACGTCCGGTTTCTGCTTCTTTGTTCCTCGAGTGGGTTTATATGCCATCTCTGGTAACAAAGAAGCTTCAGGGCGTGGAGGCAAGCGTATATTCTTCTCTCGCTCCAACGTTTGCTCAGCATCTTAGACGGCATCTAGCAGCGTTTCTACGCTATTAATCTCGCATCTGCGAACCATTTTCTGCAAGTCTGACCGCATATTGCGGTGCAGCAAATCTAATTCTTGGCTGTACTCGAGCCTCGGCGTAATAATTTATTCATTATGCCGATGAGGCACGTGAAATAATCACGGACTAGTTCGTCCGGTCCTTGCGTCCGCAGATTGGTTTCGTTCCATAGCCTCTGTTGGTATTGGCGACTCGTACCATACCAGCGCCTGACTGAAGCGGTGAACTCGTTCGAAGTACGGCACTTCGTTCTACTATTCCTGTACCAGGTCGCTGAGTTGTCTGTGAAGAGTTCAGACAGCGCTGCAAGAAGTTCATAGCCCGTTAGGTTGTTCAGTGCGTTGTAGTCCTTGATTTGACGTTCCAATTTCTCACTATTTGCCCTACATCTTTGTTCGAGCCGAACCTAGACGTCTAGTCTAAACTTCCTGGTGCGAACCTTGGGCTTGAGGTATTGCCGTGGTTGCCACTCCTACTCGCATCTGGCCAATCTCTTTGCCGATGATGATCATCGGTTATAGTCATTTCACAACTATCTTCCCCCTCCCAAGCTATGCATGCCGGAAAAAGTTGCGCTGCTGGAGTGTGAGAGTTATCCAGATGCGTGTCGCCGAATACCATGAATGAATCTTGAAAGTTTACATGTCTAAGGCATCTAGTCTCCTCGTGCCTTGTACTGGACGGTATTTGTTCTCGCTTCAGGGTTTCCATTTGCTACTGCAGCGATTTTATCAGATCTGCTAACACGACAGATATGTCTTCCGGTATTTGGAACTCGGTTCCTTGTGCGGATACTAGCGTACTCATTTGTTCGTCCGACCGTTTGTCCGACTCCTGTGTACTTTCATCGGTTGTAGGCTGTTCGGTCACTTGGTTTCTTATTCTGACCTCTGGCGGTCCACGAAGCGACCTCTCTAAATTCCTATGCACATTCGTGTCCAAGGTCAATGTCCCTAGCCCGTGTACATTTGGCTCGCTCGTGTGTGTACCGTCTCTGATGTCGGCCGTAATAGTGTCGTCTATAAATTGACGTCTGAGCCGGGCTCGGTCGTTAACGATGCTGCTTTCATCGCCTTGTTCGTCCAAGAAATCGTTGGCAGTATAATTGCCAAGCAGCCATTTCTGCAGGCGGTATGCCTGCGCGAAATAGCTGCCCTCTGTGGACATCTTCAGCTGGGTGAGTGTTTCATTTAATTGTTGACCGCTCAATTCTCTCAGCCATTCCTCTACATCTGCCTCTATTTGACTGGACATCTTGGTTTTGGTGATATTACTGTTTTCGTTCGCAGTTATCGTCTACTTTTCGCTACGCAGGATTCCAGAATTCGCTCGTGTTCGCTAGAGTGTGCGAGGGTATCAAAATACTAAAGCCCAAGAAAAAATGTTGCAATCAAATATTTCTTGGTTGAGCAGAGTGTTTAACTGATCTCGAATACGCTCTTATCGGTGCACTGCGTTTCGTAAGATCGTTTTCGTCCTTTTTCCCTAACCAATCATGGTTTTTTTTTTCTTTTAATTCGTCGCTTTGAACTTTTCCAGTTCAAATCTCGTTTTAATCCGATAACTCCGAGTGATCGGGTCTAAATATCGCTTCAACCCGATGATCCCGAGTGCCCAGCTTCAAATTTCGGTCTTTTAATTAGAAGTGTGTGTGCAATTTTTCGTAAATACTCCCGAAACGAAAAATAAGTTCAGTCTTTATTTCTGTCAATTATTCTGTTATAATTATCTCCAAAAAAATATATAATAATTGTAAAATTGAATAGAGAATCTTTTTACACTATTTGACTTAAATATGGGACAGTAAACTTATTCCTAGTTTCGTTGGACTATGTTTTCAATAAGGAGCGTCTATGTATGTGACTTTGGGAAAAATTGGATTTTTATGTTCGAGATGATGTTTTGGAAAACATTCAAGTATTTCAAAAATTTCCTAATTTAAAACTAAAATTTATTTATTCATAAACTAATAGATTCCTTTTCCCAAAATTTCGAAAATTCTCAAAAATTTGCTTTGCGCAAAATTTTCTTAAGTTGTGTCGACCGGTTCTGTTTCCTAAAAAAAAAATTTAAAAATTAAAAAACTATAAATCAATAAAAATTTTAAAATTTTAAAGATTATAAAAAAATTTAAAAATTAAAATAAAAAGAAAATTTTAAATTTTTATTCCTGTTTAACTTGGTAACCCGACTTTCCCAGTTCGAATATCGATTTACCCAGGTAATACGATTTTGCCGGTTCGAATCTCGATTTATCCTGGTAACTAGGCTGTGCCACCTGCTGAGCGCGCATTACCCATTGCATGGGTCCATGATAATGCTGGGCTGACATTTCGTTACAATGTATAATAAAAAATAGTGTTTTTCTTTTGTTAATGAATTTGTTCATTACAGTCCAGCAGATACAGTGTTCACTTTTCTTAGAAGAAAACATACACAAATTTTTGTTGGTCTGCTTTGAAATCTAGTGCACAGAAAACTTGAGAAAATTTTGTACAATTCTCTTAAAAATTAAAGCATTTTCTGTAGTAATACTTAAAATATTTAGTAAAAAACGCTCAAAAGGTTGTCAAAATTTTGTTTATTGATACCAAATATGTGTACAAAGTTTGTGAAAAAAAGATTGAATATTAAAAAAGTTTTCAATTTTGCTATAACCCACCTTAAGTATTTTTTAATTTTCCCGGGATGCTCCGAAGGAAAACTATAAAATTAAAGTGGATGAAATAAAAAATACTAATAAGTGATGAAGATTTTACATTCCCTCGGGACAAAAATACGCAGTTTTTACACATCCTACTTCGATAACCAGACTATATAATTGTGACAGAGAATTACACTCTGCACAACCGATCCGCGCGCAGTATGCAGGTATGCGTGTTACACATGTACACCGGAGCGAGTAGGAAGTCGGCAGGGGCCGAGACGCGACAATTTGGAATAATATAGTACGCAGAGGTAGAAGAGGGGAGAGGAGAGAAGAGCAGGATACGGCAAGCGAGCAGCGAGAGTCCGCTAATTGATCTCTTTCCCGCCGACCGCTATCGCGACGACATCCATCTCAAGCCGTACGGGCACCGACGCCAAAAACTACGAGGCGAAGGGAGACGCCGAGATTGACACGTACAATGGAGAGAGACCGCGTGCGCCACCGAAAGTATAGCGCATAAGACTATGCGAGCGCGTACTGCAGTGTGAGTGCAGGGCAGGCAGCGGCCAAGGGGGCCCAGAGTGCCGGGACGAATGCAGCGGCTGAGAAGTAATGCACCGAGGGAGGATTTGCTGGCGACAGGAGTCCCAGCAACCCAAGTGAGTCTGTCTGTCCTCTCTCTCTCTCTCTCTCTCTCTCTCTTTCTCTCTCTTTCTCTCTCTCTCTCTCTCTCTCTCTCTCTCTCTCTCTCTCTCTCTCTCTCTCTCTCTCTCTCTCTCCGCTTGAGCGTACAAGCGCAGGTATGAATCTAATGTAAAAGGGGGAAGGCAAAATAGAAGCACAGAAGCGCGCACGCGAAAGGGCGTTAGAAAATACGCTAATGGAAATAGTATTAATAATTTCCATGTTCCGACTTGCTGAGCGTGAAGGGGAGTGGTATGAAAACCGCGTAATAAAGGAAACTAATAATTTGTAATGTTAATGGAAGGTAGGCGGAAAACGACGTGGCGAAAGTAACGCACCTATGAATATGTAATAATGCGATGAAAATGCGAGGAGGTTTACAAGCGCGAGCACGCACGCATTTTGTAAATATTTTTTAGTGAAGTAGGTTAGAGGTGCGGTAAACATTCGCAAAAATAACGCGAAAAATAAAGCATTATAAAGATAAATTCCACCCCAAATTGCTCAAATAGCACATAGTTACAGCAAACAAAATTAGTAAAAGTTGTTTAAAATTTTTTTTAACAAAATGGAGGTAGTTCAGGCAACGATAGAGCAGATAGAAACCTTTCTAGATAGCGTGGATGACACCCAATTAGAAAATGAACTACTATTATTAGAATTAAATAAAACGGGTACTAAAGCGGAAAAATTAAATAGACTACGGAAAAGAATTTTAGGACAATACATAAGGGCAGATTTTATAGAATCCGAGGAGAGCGCGCAGGAAATATAAAACGCGACGTGATAATTTGCTACAAACATTTTACGTCACGTACCTGGTACCAGAAGAATTATCAAATAAATTAATGGAAGTTAGAAGCAAAAACGTTACAATTAAAACCTCGTTGCAAGATGAGCTGAGGAACATAGAAAAAAATGAAGGAAAACAGGATAAAACAGTATCGGTAGATTTCGTAAATATGCAAATGCCGGGAGATAAAGAGATATTAGTACCGAGATCAGTAGTAGAATTTTGGGAGTACGCGACGAACAGGCAGAGAATGATTTAATAAATGAGACGATTAGGAGACAAACAAGCGAATTTGGTAAAGGGAATGAGATAGCGATTCAAAACAAAGCGGCAGAAAATTGCCTTACACCAAGTCGGGATAGTAAGAATCCGTGGGACTTAACCAAAACAATAGCAGCGTGGAATTTAAAATTTAGCGGAGAAGACGGCATTAGCGTAGACGATTTTTTAATGCGCATAAATGAATACCGACAAATAGCATCGCCAACAGACAGCGACTTGCTACGCGCAATACCTGGAATGCAAGCCTGGAATACCCGTATGCAAGCCTGGAATGCCCGTATGCTATGGTTGCGCGTGGTGCAGGAATAGTCCGCCTTACGTTCCAAGGCCGAACGGATCAGACAGGCGAAATATTACGATGCTGGACGCAGAGAAGAAGAGTTTCCGCTAGTCCTGTCTTCAGCAACCGAGGGTGCCACAGTAAAGTTGGAACCATCAGTAAAGGTATACAAGGCCGTACATCACAATAGGCGTGCACGGGCCCAACTCATACGAGCTCTTCGGTCCCACGGGACAACTAGAAGAACTTGTCCAGGCCGAATACTTGAAGATGTTCGTACCAGGTGTGAATCCGGCAAAAGAGTCATCGAAGACCCCTGAAGAAAAAGACTTGGGAGCGACCCAACCACCGAGGGATGCGATGGAAACGCGCGACACTCCTATACCCGATGAAACCGCGCGAATCACGACCCCAGCGGGGGTAATACCACCGGAAATCGCATCGCGAGGCGAAGCGAAACCGAGACGGGGACGATCGCGAAAAACAGCATACGTCGTCAGAAATATAGGAGCCGGCCCGTCGACGAAAGGCCCACCGAAGACCGTGGGAACAATAGAGAAAAGACCACGCGGTCGGTCTAAAGGAGGCAATAAATTCATAGAGGAGGATTCGCCGGGAAGTCCATCCCCTCGGCGAACTAGAGCTCCGCCAGAGGCGCATGGTAGACGGTGTAGTGGCGGCCGCCCTACACGTCTTCAGCGAGCGCCGGCGGCTCGAGGAAGAAGAAAGGAGCTGCCAGCTTCAAGCCCAAAACTCGGTCGTCATCAAGGAGTGGGAGGAGGATTCAGAGGCTGGTCGATGTGGCTCACCCGGGGTACCCAAGGCTGGGGGCTCATCAGAGTCTCCGGCGGACTCGCCGAAGGGGAGCCCCATTCCCATAAAACCTCCCACTCAGGAGATGGCGACCCAGACTGATCCGTTTGAGGAGAGACCGGTTGGGGACGACCCGAGGCCCGAAGCGAGGGAAAGATAGGCGCGCCACAAGCCGAAGAGGTAGCCGTGGCGGAGAAAGCCGCACGCTTGGCGGACGCCTTACCGAAACCGAGCACCTCCAGCGGGGCCGCTGAGGAATCGGGACCACCACGTGGCTCCCGCACAAGCCCGAGGGAGCAGAAGGAAGGAGCTCGCTCTCGGACTCCGAAGACCCCCGACGCGAGCAAGACCCGATACTGCGGCGTATGCCGTAAACCGGGAGTTCGATGGCCGTCCAAGTGTCCGAATGTTGGAGAGGTTCATGATATGCTCATGAAGGCCTTGGACGACCTCGACAAGAGGGAGACTGGGAGAAAGAAAGAGAGGAAGGAAACATAAAGAAAAAAAATAGAATTGAATCAGAGTCAGAGTCATCTTCTTCAACCCCCCTTTGTCCGACTCCTTCCCTGTTCGTTTCGCGACTTCGTGGATTTGGTTGCCAGAAGTTGCTTACCGAGGCAAGCAACGTCTGGAAGGGGGATATAACGTCCCGCGTATAATTCGCGAACGGGAAGACGCGAAAGGAGCATGAGACGCCATCTCATGCCCACGCGCGGCAACAGGTGTGAAGACGAGAGCGAGAAGGAGCGGGGGGGGGGGGGGGCATGCGGAGAGGAAGAAACACTACCGCTCGACTCCTCACTCCGTGTGCCTCGTGATTAGAGACGCTCCGACGCCATCTTAGAAGACGCTACGGAGGACGCCGACCAACAGCCGCTTTGGTGGTGCGACGAAGGACGCCGAAAAAGGGAAAGAAGAAGCGAAGCGCAGAGCAGCTGCAACGAGAGTCTCGCCGAACAGAAGCAGCGAGCGATATTGTCAGCGGCGCGTCACCACCTCGTACCGTCGCACTCTAGTTAATATAGGTAAGGGCTAGCCCGCAGCAAACACGGACGTTTATCGGGTCACACTACGAATAGTGTGTCGTGTCCTCAAGATAAAAGAGCTCCGTTCAGCCCACGGTGAAAAGGGAACGCGCGCAATCGCAACCATCTTCGATTCCCGCGGCATGTTCAGCGACGGTCGTGCTGAACACGCAAGCGACGCTCGATTTTTATTTGTTATTATCAACTCGCTTTTTATATGTTAAAGTAATTGTAGAATGTTTATTTATTATCGTTTTAGAATATAGCTTCTATTGTTTTTATTAAAACAGTGTGCCTTTAATTAACCCGAACCTGCCTGCTCCTAGCATCGAGTTAGGCCGAAGCAAGGCTTCATCGCTGTTCGCGTTGCGAAAATATTAGTCTTCTCGTTTTCGTGTTCCTTCCAGGCCGCAAAAACCAGTGCGTCGAGGAAACTCTGCACGAAGACGAATCCTCGTAGATTCGGTGTATACGCGGGAAAAGCCTGCACAGCTACATCGGCGAGTCGCTGCGGACCGCCTCAAAGATAAGAGCTGCGATAAGCCGCGCACACGCGTTGTGTGTGGCGCACGCCTGCAGGACGCTGGCTCAGTCAATTCATTAATGGTTATTAATCATTGAGCACCCCGTTATAACAAATATTTGCCTTTTTACTATAAGCAATAACTTAAGAATAACGCTAAATTAGTTCTTTGAATTGTTGTCATATCAACAAAAATAACTTTTTTTTGCTTCCTCTTAGAAGAAGCTTTGTGATGGTAAAAATAAAAGTTTTGCTAAATACATGTTAGAAAAATGTTTCGAGATACTCTGAATCAAAATACAGCATTTTTAGAAAATGTCTGTATGGATGTACGGGTGAGTGTGTGTGCGTATGTGTGTGTGTGCGTGCGTGCGTGCGTGCGTGCGTGTATGCGTGTGTGTATGTGTGTGTTTGTGTGCGTATGTGTGTATGTGTGAATGGTTGTGGATCAACATAATTTTCGATGCGTTTAGTTTCTTAGCGATTTTTCGATTTTTGTGTTTTAGTTTTTTAGGGTTTTCGATACCATTGAAAAAACGCTGCTAATTGGTTTAGTAGAATGCTTTCTCAAAAATAGATCCTAATAAATCGAGTTTAAGAATTTAATAATAGAAGTTCGCATTAAAAAAAATAGAGCTAAAGTTAATAATTAGAAACACGCGTTTATGTATAGCCAGTTTGAGATAATATTAAAACTTCATTAAAATAATTTTCATCATATCCTACATGAGAATATCTTACAGTTTCCTTTTGCTTAATATTTTTCATTAAAAATCTTTAATAGTATATTTTATTGTTAAGGTCTATTCGAATAAATATTATTTCTCAATTTACTAAAATTGCCAATTTTAGAAAATATGTATTCAAAATTAAATTTTTTTTCTTCCATTAAAATAGCGTTCAGGTAATTTCTAGATATATAAATAAAGAAAGTTATGTCTATTCTAAGAGAACGTACATATTGTCAATATGATTGACGTGTAAATAGACAAAAATAAATTTACTCAATTTTTACAAATTTTGTAAAATTTATAATTTTCATTTTTCTTTCAAAAAATACTTTAAAATAATTGCCATATATATCAATGGAAAGGAAATTACGAGTACTTTATGAAATCATATATATTTTCGACGTATTTAATGTATACAAAAAATAAAATATTTTCTTTCTATTTTTGAAATTACTTTTAAGTTACTATTTTCTATACAAATGTACTTTATTTATCCATTCAGCTCCAATATCTAATTATTTCTAAGTTGAGCAATAACTCATAAGTCTGCAACATTTCAGCTCATAACATGCGTCCTTTGAAGAGTTATCGTACCACAATTTTTTGTCCCATACGGACATACATATATACATGCGTGGTTCCATGTAAATTGACCAAGTGAAAAATAAAAATGTCTGAAACTCTACAAAAATGTTGGCATGTGTAACCAGAGTATGTAAAAGAAAATTCAAACCCTAAGGTGTTATATGTCAAGGGAAATTAAAGGTTGAAAAAATGCGTTTTTTTTAATATTTTGAGATTTTGCCAAAATTGTCTGATTTTTAACTCAAAAACTAGGGATATTTGAGAAAAAAGTCTAAGAACATTTTTTGGTCAAAATAAGGTAAAAAATGTAATAAAAATTTTATTAGACCCTATTGTGATGTTTTATGATCTAATGCATTTTGATATTAAGATTCTAGAAAAGCACCACAATTTTTTTCAAAATAAAAAATATTAAAATTTAGTTTTTTATATTTCTTATAGTTCTAGACTAGTTAGAATATGGTCTCAAGCTTAATATAATTTTTGCAGATTTTTTAAAAAGCGCACTTTTTTCGGTATTTCCATTGTGTGACTGTAATAAAAAGTCACCATTTAATATCTGTGCAAGAATTATATTTAGCTTAGATCATTTTGCACAATATCTAGAATGAAAGCTGACATGAAATACTTTTAAGATTCTTTTCTTTGAGAAAGGTGATGTCGATCAGCTAGAATTTGAATATTACATCACAATGCATGAGTTTGTAAAGAAAAAATACCGAAAAAAGTGTGCTATTAAAAAATTTTGCAAAAATTATATTAAGCTTGAGACCATATTCTAAGTAGTCTAGTATTAAAGGAAATATAAAAACCCAATTTTTAAGATATTTATTTTGAAAGAAATTGTGGCGATTTTCTAGAATCTTAATATCACAATATATCACAATGCATGAGATCACAAAATACCACAACAGGGTCTAATAATTTTTTTTTTATATTTCTTACCTTATCTTAACCAAAAAATATTCTTATACTTTTTTCTCAAAAGTCCCTAGTTTTTGAGTTAAAAGTCAAACAATGTTGGCAAAATCTCAAAACATTAAAAAAAAACGCATTTTTCAACCGTTAATTGGCTTTGACATATAGCACCTTTGTATCTGAAATTTTTTTACTTACTCTGGGTACACATACCAACATTTTTGTACAGTTTCAGACATTTCTATTTTTGGACATGCTCATTTGACATGTAACCCACATACAGACAGTATGTATGTATCAATATCTCGTATGTCTATATCGATATCTCGATCAATCGACGGTAAAATTTAATGTTCCAGGGCTTCATTTATTGTTTTCTTTTACCTAAAGGAGGCATTATAATAATATTTTTAGTTTTTCGGATTAATTTTTATTTTTTAGCGGTTTTTCGATTTTTGTGTTTTAGTTCTTTAGGATTTTAGATACCATTGAAGAAACACTGTTAATTGCTTTAACAGAATGCTTTTTCAAAGAGAGATCCTAATAAACCGAGTTTAAGAATTTAATAATGGAAGTTCCATTAAAAAAAATAAAGCTAAAGTTAACTCATTAGTCACATGCGTTTATATATAGCCAGTCTGAGATAATATTAAAACTTCATTAAAATAATTTTCATCATATCCTACATGAGAATTTCTTATAGTTTCCTCTTGCTTAATATTTTTCATTAAAAATCTTTAATAGTATATTTTATTGTTAAGGTCTATCAGAATAAATATTATTTCTCAATTTACTAAAATTACCGATTTTCAAAAAATATCTATTCAATTTCAATTTTATTGACATATTAGTTTTTTTTCTTTTGTACGTTAGAAATAATATCGTTGATTCAGTGAAAACACATTTGAAAGAGCATAAAATTTCCTATCTTTTACCACCCGAAATTTTGGATAAGGTGTTTCCTTTACTTAGTTATATATGGAACGTCATTTCTTGTTTGAACGGTGTGTCTCTGAAAGGTGATAAAATTTTTTTTAAATAATTGAGGTGAATAGGGCAATAAAGAAGATTATTCTGTAAAAACTTGAGTCAGGTTATTTTTGTATACTAGAGAAAAAATCATTTTGTAAAAAAAATCCATTTTCTATGGCAAACGATAATTTGAGTAAAACGGCATTATTCTTTTTGAAAAATTCCAACAACGTAGCTTTTTACTATCTCTTGGCTAAGTTATTTGCTCAGATCATGAAGACTTTTATTTTTTTGTAAAATTTTTATTTAAGTATTTTAAATGCCCGGGTGGCCGAACCCCCCCCCCCCCCCCCCCCACCTTTCGAAACAGGCTTGGAGGTCTCACTGAATCGTGAGACCCGAACAAACTCTTTCGAGTATTGTTCGCTAAGGATGTGTAGTCTCTTAGCCAGCTTCATTTCTAGTACCTGCCGAAACAACACATTTTGAGGTGCCCGAGATATGCTTGAGATGCGGTTCCTCTATTCCCATCACTTTTCCGTAGAGTCGTATCCTGCTGCTTTGTGTTCCTGGCAATTGCACTTGTAGCACATCTTTGATCTATCTTGACCATTACAGTCCTTAGCATGGTGGCCGAAACCCATGCAGCGGTAGCAGCGAGTAACTATCACTTTCTCCCTGATACGGCATATAACCCATCCAATCTTTACTTTTCCGATTTTGAGCAGGTAGGTAGCTGTACCCTGGTCGGTTTCCAGAATCGCCATGCACTGAACCCTGAAATTGGGCTGTGATACGCGGAAGTTATATCCCGTCTCAATGAGTTGCATCACTCCATTATGTACCTCCTCTTCATCGGTTGCACCGTCGAGTTCCTTAATCTCTAGGGTCTTCTTTGGCGACAGTTCTCTCACGTTTCTGCCGTCATTTTCTATCGCTTCCCTGACTACATTACTGAGACTGGTATTGTCATTAGACTTCTATCTCCATTATCACGTCACCAGTGCGGGTCTGACGGATAGACCTGATAGTAGTTCCATTTGCTCCCAGGCCTATAGCCGATCTTATTTTTTTAAAGGCACCTGCGTAAGAGCTTTCTTTCCTCAGTTTACTTTGGACGTTTTTCTTCTTCGATCTCTGTTTTTACTCCGTCTGTCCACTACTAGCGCATCAGCGGTTTGCATCTTGGTTTGCTCATCCTCTTCTTTTTCGGGTGTCTGCTTCCGTCTTTCTTGTCTCTATGCTCTGCGATGTAATTGGGCGTTTTCCTCTTTATTCTTTTTCCTCTTCCCTCGTCTGTCGGGATGGGCTCTGTCTTCTGGTGTGGCGTTTTTCCGGTGCCTTTTCTTCGTCATTTTGGGAATTGCCTTGCTCTCGATGACAGAGGCTCTTCGTGGTCTAGCAAGGTTATGCTGCTCCTCGCGATCCTTTTTCCATGCAGCTCTGTAGGATCGGCTTTCCATGAAAGACTCTTGGAGGTTCTCTATGAGGAACCTGAGGTCCCCGTTTAACTTTGGGTACGTCTTCTTTGTTGTTGCCTATATTACTGTATTCAGTCATCTGTGCAGCTTGTCCAACGGCTCATCCTCTAATTTCTCGTTCTGTGTCATATCGGTGTCACTTGCATAGTCCATTTTTACCACACATTCATTTTTCCACTCGTCGTTAGTTGTTATCACGACCAAGTGAATAGCTGCAGTAGCACCGTTTTCACTCAATGATGCCTGTAAGTTGACATTTACATCGTCTGTACCAGTCAATACGTTTTGAGTCTGTTTCCGTACCAACGGTGCGATTCAGCTGTTTGTCAGGTATTACTACTTGGGATACATCGGAATCTTCATCAACAATTTTAAGTGTTTTTGCGGCACTCGTCATATCCAATCTAGTTCCATCTTGCCCCCCCCCCCCTCTAAAAAAAGTTCCATGTTAGTTTTCTTCTTTAGAGTGTAGGGCCGTCGCCAAACGCGGTTGTCTAGGAAATTGGTGGGTGATGTGCTCGCAGCTACCCCATGACTACGAGCGCTTTCGACCATGGTGCAGGTTCAGGTTATCCGCAGAAGTCTTGCACCTTGTCCTCCATCAACAACATTACCTACTGTTCCTGGGAGCGACGCATTGACGCCGGAAGCGACCATGAAAATGTGCGCTGCACTGATCATCCATATATCCCTTGCGGGTATATTGTCACAGCACTCGCTGCGCCCCATGACTCGTTGTATTTGGTACGCGGGAGCTATTTTATTTGACCCCTGCCCTTTACCCAAATGGATAATGAGCGTTCCCCTATCCGCCACCTGGGGATGCGCCGCGTAAGAGTTTATACCTCCCCCCGCGGATGATGTCCAATAGTAGGATGTTTTTGTCACAAACACGGTTACAGCTATGGGTCTTGGGTTCATGATTTTGTTCTGGTCCATCCTATAAATGATTCTAATGCGTTCGGTGTGATTGGTATGTTGTATTATTTAGGTTAATTGTGTTGTTCTTATGTACATAGTGTATTGTTAGTTTAGATGGTAAAAGAAGATTTTAATCCATTATGTCATTTCGATTTCCTTTTTGTGATTTCATCCTTCTGGATGCTAAAAATGATAATGCTCGTTTCGATGCTTTGGATTTGATAGATTCGTCATTAGTACTGTTACTTGTGTTAGGTGCTACTAATATTATTCCGTGGTGTGGTTGAGTTTGTCTGGTAGTGTGTGAAGGTGATGAGTATTTGTATGGTCTTTTTTTGAAATATAAGATCCCTGCGTTATTTTTAGCGCATATGATTATTGTTGTTATTACGAGAATAATCATGATTTGAAGCGATAGTCCTTCGTACATTAGGGTATTAATATCATTAGTTTCTCTTTTATATTCTGTTATGTCGTCCATTTGGTCCATTATTTGGTGAAATGGTTGACCTCTATCTTTCCAGAATGTTCCTTCTTGTGATTTGGTGCTTATGTAGTAATTTAGAATTCCTTCTGTTTCTTCCAATTTTGGAGTAGATAAGCCACTACATTTATTTCAGGTTTGTACATGTACTGTTGTTTCATTCATCTGTTTTCTTCATTGACTAGTGTCACTTCTTTGGTTCTTCCTACACAACCTGTAGCCAAACTTACAATTCCTATACTGCTTATCTTTACTGTTTGGTCCGCTTCACCTAAACATGTTATTCTTAAGAGACCCATCGATGCTTACTGGGTAGCAGGGTCGTAATTGTATCTTATATCACATGGTTTTAGACCTTCAATGGTTGGGTTTAATAACATGGTGACTTCGCAGTCTTCTGGCGTTGATACTTCTCTGAGGAGCCTCCCGATGGACATATATATGCGTAGTGTGTTTGGTATATTCATTTAGGGTTTCATGGTCAAGTTTCAAAAATTGATGGTTGTATATATAGCAAACCGGCTGATTTGTTATTGTGTTTTTGTGATACTGCGAGTGGATGTAATTAGTACAAATGCTACGGTATCCTTTATAAGAACGATAAGTGTAATACTGCAATGGTCCTTCCGCTATGGTGTATAGCATCAACTTTTGAAATTTTGACGATTTCTTCAGTTCGTATGTGCTCTGAAGGTATTTAGAAGTCTAGGTCTGCTGTTATTCTTCTTAAGTCCATGGTAATTTGATGGATGATTTCTGTTTTCAGCTAATCTGGGTGTACTTTACCTTCCGTCAACAATCTTAGAACAGCTAAAAGCTTTTCATTACTGCTGATTGCGTGGTTTAGTTTCGATTCTACGCTTCTGACGTACCTAGTTAGTTCTAAGATGTATTTTAGTTCTTCATCTTCCTTTAGTAGAGTGGTCATTTTTCGGTAAATGCTGTTTTTATATTACAAGCACATTTTGGTGTGCTCTAATGACATTGTAGAGTTCTTCAAATCCGGCTGATATGACGTGCGTTTTTTGGTTTATTAATTGAATCATATAGTTTTGGTTCTGGAAGAGCTTATCTATGTTGTGTTTGATATTTTCTATGTCGTATTCTGTTACAAATCCAAATAGACTTTTGCTGATACTGCTAACTGTTTCAAGTGGTATCATTCTTTTGGTCGTTATGCTACGCGGAATTTCGGTTTCTGCGCATTCAGTGTATCCGAGATCTTGTATGGTATCATTTATTTTTTGTCTCTAGATTGTTCAATTTTTGGTGTCTCAATTCAATTAAATCCGCTCCTAATGCTAATTTGCATACGTGTTGAGGTAATTTTATAATGCAATTGGGATAGACTTGATAGAGTTATTCTAGAGCTCCATGGGCTTGCAAAAATTCATTAACATTTATGTAAATGGCAATTTTCCAATCAGCCCTTTTTATTCTAATTGTTTGCATACGTTCATAGTAGATACCAGGGTTGGATTCTACTTATTCTAATTCATAGTTTCTGCGGCAAGATACTAAGGTAACGAGGATTAAAATTGTGAATATTAAGTCCATTTTGGTAATGCCTATAATTTAAACAATGTTGTAAATTTGTTCAAGATATTTGTTTTCATCAGGAGAAACGGTTTTTTTTAGTTTGTTCATGTGTTTTCTTATTCCTTTGCCGTTAGGCAATTCTAGAATTATATTGTTCCTGCCTAAAATTTCTACTATTTTTAAGGGTTCGTTGTAAAAGCTATCTCCCTTTGAGGTCCTGGGTTCTTTTATGACTCGCGCATAGCTTTCCACTCTTGCTTTGAATTTCCTACTTTTTTATCGTATTGCTGTTTAGACTTATATTTGGTTTTTATCTGATTTCGTCCGGCCATGATTTTCATTTCATCTAAACGAAGGATGAAGTCGCGTAAATAAATGTTATAGGTTCGCAATCTTTCTTCGGAGGGTATGTGTATTGGGAAACGGGGTAAAATTGGTCAAGCTGTGCACACTTGTGTTATATGAAAATCTGGCAAAGGGTGCTAAATTATCCGAATCGAGTAGGTTCTAATTAAATCTTTTAAATGTGCATGAGTCCGCTCAAGGGAGCCATTGGTTTAAGGTCTGTATCCCGAAATTGTTAGGTGATTAGTCTTAACATGGTCTCTACGGTTTCCCACAAGGAACTAGTTGCTTGGTCTGAAAGTATTGCCCTTGGTGCACCAAATTTGCAAATCAAAAGTTTCGCTAGTGCATCCGCTATTGTGGTGGCTTTGAGATTTTTACTTGGTATCGAGATTAGGTATTTGGTCAGGTTACATTATATAATAAGTAGATGACAATTTCCACTCGGTGTCATTTTCAGTTTTCCTACTGTATCTATTGATACTTTGTCAGAAGCTTCTATAGGTGTATTTTATGATAATTGTTTCTCGTGTTTTGAATCGGTCTATCTTTCTTTCTTGTCAGCTAGGACATCTTCTTACATAGTCCAGTACGTCGTTTCTCATTTTTGGCCAGTAGTATCTCTCTCTGATCTTTTGGTACGTTGGATTCACTCCTTTATGTCCTCCTGTTAGACTATCGTGCAAAGCTGCTATAATGGCTGTGCGGTCCTTTTTGTATGGTAATTGTACTTTTCCATAACAAATAGTTGCCTTTATTTGGATATTTTCAAAATGTTTTATGACTAGTTCTGTTAATAATCCTGATTCAATAATGCGATGTTTAGATTGCCTATATTCGTTGGTTAAAAGTATCTATCCTTCACTATCCTTCACAAAAAATATTATTGTTTTTGTATGGAGTTATTACGATTTGTCCCACTTTTGGCTTTTTATTTTCCATGTTTTGTAGGTTGATGGCTCCTCTCTCCACCAAAAGTCTCGTAATCGAGCTTGTATTGTCACAGTCTCTGGATATAACATGTACCAAATTATCTCTTTTGCACGTGAGGCACTGCCGCACAGTTGTGACATTGTTCCGTAAACCCATTGAATTGGTTGTGCTTGTACTTGTCAAGTCATCACTTAAAGTGGTTCTGCTTGTTTTCTCTGGATCTTGATACTGAGTTATGGGTCCATCTGGTGGTGTTGTGGGTAGGAATATTGGTATTGTAATATCCGGTAATTTCGAGTAATCGATAACTAGTGGTGTATTTTCTTCTTCTTATATTCCCCTTAATTTTGGTATTCTTGTTTCTCTTCTGCTTCTTTGGTTGACAACTGGTGTGCTTTTAGCAATGGGGTCTCTTTGGGTTACTGTTGGTGTTTCAGATATGGCCCGTCAAAGTTGAGTGATTATCTTGCTTATCTCAAGTTCTTCACTCTCATTTGTTGCTATGCTTTTATCATCCACTGAGTCTTCACTGGTGGCATCTGTCTCTCGCTGCTGTGACGTAAGGTCTGCACGCGATTGGCTTAATAGTTTTTCGACTTTCTGAGCCAGTATCTCATCCATGTTGTCAGTTCCATAATTTGGGTCCAATGTGTGTAAATGATACCGCATTTCATCTTCCACTTCGTCTCCATCAGATAAGTGGGATGAGATGAGTATTGGTTCTGGTTTTTCTTCTTCAATTTTCTCTCTATATATTCTTAGACTTTCTTCCAATTTCCTCTTTGATTCTTCTAATTCTTGTCTACTTATAGTGGTTCTTATTGAAAACTTTTCACGGATTCCTCTTCCGAGCTTGATTTTGTGTCTGTAGTTTGCACTGGTGTTACTCTGATCTCGACGTTGGTCTTATTAGTTGAGTTAGTGATTAATGATTCAATGTCACTGAATGTTTCGTCACTGAATGACTCGCCGCGATTTTGGCCCGTCTCTTTTTATCTTAAATCACTGTACCTGAGATCTAGAATCGGTGATTTCTATTAGTTGATGTCACTGTCATCTATACCTGTGGAGGACATTATTGATCGTCTCGAGGATGAAAAATGAGGTATTATGGACGAGTCTGAATCTTGATCTGTGTCCTTTTTAGCGGATGTTGACAGCACTTCTTGCTAGCGTTTTCGGTATTTTTCCTTGCCGTGAATTTGGATATGAGTCCTAGCCTTATATAATCAGCAATAGGACTCGATACTGCATTTTTGGCTCGGGTCCTTTGTGCTATCACACTGTGTTCTAGTGGAGGGGCAGTCTTTTTCGTTTTTGACCCCTTTGGTCTCCCTAGTATTTTCGCTTGTTGTCCCGTTAAATGTACTCTTGGTCTAAAACTTATTGGTATTTTTTCTTTTAACATAGATGTTACGCTGCAGGCTTTGTTTTGATTTTCTCTTTGTTTCTTTTGTTCCAAGACCATAACCCTCTATATTGGTATCTGTTTGTTTATTTCTTCCTCTGAGGGTAGCATTTCAGGTGGGTTTCTTGATAGGGCACCTGCATTTCCATTGAGTTTGCCTGGTTTGCACTTGAATGTGTACGCATATCCTGCAAATTTAAACATCCATCTCATTAGTCGTTATCCTGAATCTTTCCTGTTATTCATCCAGTTCAAAGGCTCATGATTGGCTACCAGGATGAATTTTGGATATAACAGGTATGGTCTGAATCGGTGCAAAGCATATACTACTCCTAAACACTCTTTCTCCATGGTACTATAGTTTGTCTCGGCTTTGTTCAATACTCTTGATAAATATTGGACTGGGTGGTCAAAATTGTCTATTTGTTGACTGACGAGGAGGGACCACGGAGTCCGGCTCACCGATTTTGATGAAACTTTAGGGCGCATTTTCTGATACCTAAAAATTAAGCCTAATACTTGTGGTTTTATCCATTGGACCTTTGTATAGTAGATACGGTGTATTTAACTAACGTTGATAGTATATCTATATATATTTGATTTTTAGAATTGCCCATATGAGCAATAGTAATGTTTTTTGGCACTATCTCATATTTCAAGACCCATTGGATAAAACTACAGGTACTATAATTCATTTTTAGGTTCCAAAAGTCGATCCCCAAAGCTTCATAAAAATTCAAGACCCGGACTCCATGGTCTCCCCTTATGAGTACAGAATCAATCGCAAAATTTTAAACATCCATAGTAAATAGTAAATAGTAGTGTATAGTAAATACACTTTTAAAGTCGGGGAATTGTAGAATTGGTGCTTCACATAGGGGTTTCTTAAGTGTGTTACCTCGTTACGAAACTTTGTTACCCCTTTTAAACCTTCAGGCATTCTTGTGTATTCGAAATGTTCAATTCTTATAGAGCAAGCAGTTTTATAACAATCTTCAGGTTTCATACGTATTTGTTGGAATCCTCTTGCTAGGCCAAAGACTGAGAAATACATTGCTCCTCCTAGTTGGTACATAATGTCGGCTATATTTGGTAGTGGATAAGCATCCCCTGTGGTTTTCTCGTTTAATTCTCCAAAATCTATCACCGTGCGCCATCTTGAATTTCCCTTGCTATCACGTTTCCTCGAGACTATCCATATTAGTGAGTTGTATGGTAATTTCCACGATTGTATTATTCTGTTCTTTAACTTCTTCTCAATATTTTCTTTCACAACTTCCATGTGTGCAGGTGGAATTCTGTATTGTTTTACGTTGATATGTAAGTCATTTTACATGGATATTGAATGCTGCACCTTATCTGTACAAGGTAGTTTGTATCCTAGTAACAAGAATCGATCATAGTATTCTTCGACTATCTTGTGTACAATATCCGATTCTTCTTGATTCATGTGTCCTCGCTTTAGTAAATTATTTACTTTTTCTAGTCTTTTTATTTGGTCAATTATAATTTTACCGTCAAATTCACTTTCTGTATCTGTAAGAAATGCAGGATTGGCTTTAAATTCGAGTATTTCTTCTGGGTCCACTTCTATAGTCATAACTTGGTGACTAATATTTATGGCCATCTCCTTGCATACATTGTGTTCATAGATTACTACACCTTCTCCTATAAAATAAGTCCTTATTTCAAACTTTTATTCTTGGTAGATATCCCACTTTCAGGTTGGTGTTAATTATGATGTACTTGATCCTTTGTATTGTTCTGTGTTGGCTCTCGTTATTGACGTCTCAGTCTTTATTTTTGCTTACTTGCATTACTCTCTCCTGCATTTCAACAGCTGTTGGGTCTTTTTGGAAATTATTCGTTTCTTCATAATCTTGTCTTGGCACGTGACCTTCTTGTTTTAGTTCTTCTGAAGTCAAGAATGGTATGGCGTTCATTACATATCCGCTGGTCATGAGTTCATTAATGTAATAAGGGATAACAGCTTCTTCTTGTTTGAAAAAGTTTCTTCCTACCATACCGTTGCATTTTATTGGGAAATCGTACATCATCCCTAAGGTTTCCATAGTATGTGAGATAATTCCTCCTAATAGACAGGTCTGGTCACTATCTATTTCTGTATAGGGGTCAAATGCATCAATTTTTATTAAATTGACTGTTGCTCCCTTGTTCAACATGAATGTAAGCCATGATTTTCTTCCTCCTGGTACTTTTAATCTGACAGCTGTTGGCTCGTCATTTTCTCCATCTTCATTTCCATCTCTATGTCTCGTACAAGGCGCAGTCCTGTAGACCTTTCCTGGTTCTTCGATATCGCCATTACCTTGTTCACTTGTTCTGTATTGTGGGTTTGCTACGATGCCTTGTGATTGTATCATGCAGGCTGGTTTGGTTTGTTCTGCTCCTAATACTGGTCCTGTATGGGTTTCCGAATTTGGTACTCTCTCTCTGGTTATACTGGTTAGTCGGGTTGTAACTTTGGTTTTATTCCTCATATTGGTTGGTCATTCTGCGCAAGTCTTGGTTTTGGTAGAAATTTGTGTTCTGGCTCGTCATTTTCTGTTCCTGACGAGCCCCATTAGAGTTTAAATTTCCCGTATTACGTTGGGAGAAGTTGTATCATTCCTGGCCGTTGTAAGTCTCATTGATGATTTTGATACCTTCCATTATTTCTTTGAAAATGTCCTTGATCAAATCGATTTCCGGGTCTATATTGGAGTCGATGTTCATACTGATCCCTGTTCCCATCGTAACCTTTGTTTTCACCTTGATTTCATGATTCATAGGGCATCTGGTCCTCTGTCTATACATACTCCGATCCATATTGTTCATAAGGTTCATCCGGTTCGCAGGGTCAACAGTCCATGTATCCAACTTACATTGTTGGATTGACTCTTGAGATTTTCCATAGCCGTTGTGGTTATTCCTAAATCTGAGTTGACTGTCATGATTGTAATTTTTCCTGTGTTCTTGATATTGTTGAGTTCGGTAATTCCATTGGTTACTGTTATACCTGGTGTCTGGGATAATTTTATCTTTCATTCTGATTTGCAATCTGATTGCTTCCTCGTATGCTTCCTCTAAATCCCTTGGATGAGCCAGCTCCAATCTTGCACGTAAGTTTCCTAGAAAACCTCTTATGAATATATCCACTGCCATGAAGTTTAACGGTATTATCAGCTAATCATCATAATTAGTTCCTTTTTCATCCTTCAAGGCGCTTTTGGCACTGCATAATAGCATATTTATATCGACATAGAAGTTCCTGACGGTGTCTCCTTACTTCATATGAATATTCTGTATTTTACTACCGTAGTAGCTAAAATTCTTTCCTAGTCCAAACCTGTATTTCAAGTGTGTTATCAAATCATCTACTGTGGTAATGGTTTTATTTCTCAGACTTCTTTTAGCAGCACCTGTTAACTGTTCAATCATATTCCTCAAGAATTGCTCCTTTACTGTTATAGGTATATTTCCGGCTGCATGTCTGAGGTCTTCAATATAATCTTTGACTGGAACGTTGTTCCCATCAAATATTGGAATGCCATTTGTGAAATTGAGTAAGAAAAAACTGTTGAACCTAGTGGTCATCAGTTCCGCTGAACCAGTCGCATTTACGGGTGTACCATTAGCGCCATTTCCGGCATCTTGACCGTCAGCCATTTCTCCGACATTCTGCAAAAAGTCTTGGAAATAGTCTTCCGCACTGTTTCTCTTATGGTCAATTTTTACCTTGATTATGTATAGTAGTCCTTCTTATAGTTTGGCTAATGGGTTCTGTATTATGTATGGTTATATAATTTTTTATTGTTGTTAAATCTGTGTATTTTATTTTAAATCTAGAAAATCTTAATTTATTTATGGTAATGTATAATATCATTTTTTTTTTTTTTTTTAACTCGCAAAAATCATCATGGACACCATCCCCTGAGTTCCTGCACTCTGGGGTGGTAGTGTGGGACTCCACTGGCGCGCTGTCCATCCTCAACTGATGTCCGTGCTCAATGCCGGATTACAGCCGAGGCGGGCTCGCCGCCGTGTCCTACCCACTAAAAACGAGTGTGCTGCGAACGCCCCCCACCCGGTACCGCTTTCGCATTACTTCGAGTAGGGGGCCGCCTGTCTTTTTCTTCTTTCGTCCTCAGTCAGTCCTGCCAAGTTTCGTTTATCTTGTCTTTTCGTCAGCCTGGCCCGTCGGCCAAGCATCCGTCTTCCCGTTTCGCGCGGAGGACCTTTTTGATATACAATGCTACCGCGTCCCACTTGTCTTTGCTCTCCAACATCGTTGCAACAATGTTGGCGGACGCTGTCGGCCCCGTAATGGTCTCCAGTCTTCGTCGTTCTTCGGTCCAGTGCGGGCACACGAAAAACGTGTGTTCCGCGTCGTCTTTGTTGTGCCCGCAGTAAGTACACGCCGGCGTTCTAACCTTCCCCATTCTGTGTAAGTATTGTCTGAAGTATCCGTGCCCAGACAAGAACTGGGTGAGGTAAAAACTCACCTCCCCGAATTGCCTGCCCAGCCACGGAGCCAGTTCCGGTATTACTTCGGTAGGTCCATCGTGCCTGTTGCTGTCGACGTGGTTGTGGACGTTGCCTCTCACCCAGCCATTCGTCCTGCCACGCCGTCATTGTCCGTTCCCGTTCTTCCGTCGCTGCGCGGGCCCTCCCGAACTCGTGGCTCCGCTCGTATATCCGCTTTCGCTCTTGCGCAAGCAGATATACGGGGATAACTCCGGCGATAACGAATATCGCTGCCCTTGAAGCCGTTCTGTACGCGCTTGCTATTCGAAGTGCTCCCTTGCGCTGCACCGCCGCTATGCACTTTCTATACTTTTCCTTGCTCATGGCATCGGCCCAGACCTCCGCTCCGTAGAGGAGAATGGAGTTCGTGGTTGACATGAGCAGTTTGCGCGTTGCAGGTCGTGGCCAGCGCACGTTGGCCATGAGCCTGCTTAATTCGGCTACCCGTTTCGCCGCGCTATTCGCCGTGATTCGGAGGTGAAGAGCGAAGGTCAGCTTATTGTCTAGGGTCACCCCCAGATACTTAGCCGCCGGACGCGTCCTCACCACCGCGTCACCTACCGTTATGTCCATTGCTGTCTGGATTCGTTTCCTAGTCAGCAATACTACTTCCGTCTTATCTAAAGCTAGCCGTAGTCCGTACTCACGCATCCAACGAAGTATGCGCCGCATGGCCACGGTCAGCTGGAACTGGGCAGTATCTACGTCGCGCGCAACTATTACCACCGCTACATCGTCCGCGCATCCTATCAGCGACACCCCGATCGGCATCTGGAGTCTCAGCATTGCGTCATATAATACTAACCAGAAATCCGAACCCAAAATCGACCCCTGCGCCACGCCGGCCGTGACAGGTCTGACTTTGAGTCCTTCGTCAGTTTCGTACAAAAGCTTTCTGTCACTCAGATAGTCCTCAATCCATCGCAAGGCATAGTCTGGCACCCCAAAGGCTCGAAGAGCCGCCAGGATGTCGACCCATCTCGCGGAATTGAAGGCGTTCTTAACATCAAGCGTTGCCAGCACGACTATCGGTCTAGCCGCATGACACGCCTCATCTGTTCTAGCGACCGACGCTGTTACTTCGCGCACTGCGCCTATCACCGATCGACCCTTCCTGAAACCGTGCTGGTTATCGGAAAGATCGCCTGCTTCCCGAATCGCTCCCTGGATCCTTGGCCTAAGAAGCAGCTCAGCTGTTTTTCCCATCGTATCGAGCAGACTAAAAGGTCTGTAAGCGGATGGAGAATTTGGGTCCCCTTTATTTTTATCGATGAGAACCAATCGCGCCCTCTTCCAGCGGTAGCTGAATACCCCCTCTACCAAACATGTATTGTACATTTCAAGCAGTATCTGTGGCCTACACTTTGCGATTATCTTTATTGCTACTACTGGTATTCCGTCCGGTCCTGGTGCCTTTCCGCCCTTCAGGGAGGAGGTAGCTGCCAAAAGCCCCCCCTCCGTGAACAGCGGGATATCGTCCGCGCGTATGTCGGTGTATTCCGCGTGGTCCCTAAGTGGATGGGTTGGAAAGAGCCCGTCAATTACCGTTTCGATTTTTCGCGTGCTCATCACCGAATTGGCCGCTCGTGCTTTCAGTTTTTGGGTTACTATCTTATAGCCCATCCCCCGAGGGTCGCCGTCGACGTCCTCGCAAAGTTGTCTCCAGCAACGAAGCTTGCTGTGCTTGATCGCGTAGCGAAGCTGCTTCCGTGCCACCCTATACTGCTGCATGAGATCGTCGCTTCCTTCCCGAAGTCGCGCACGCTGTGCCGCCCGTCTGCGCGCATGGCGCTCTTTCACGGCCTACTGGTACACGCGGAATTCTCGCAGAGGGAGGTTCCGCATCCATTACCACCTCTACCAATTTCTCGCGGTCCATACATCTGACGTTCCATCGCAGATAGTGCTCGCTTCGTCTTGACGTGTTTGTCCTTTCGTCCGCGCCCCCTATCTCGAATCGGATGTGCTGATGGTCACTACCGTTCTCGTCGTCAGTTACGTGCCAGTTCCGAATATTCCTAGCCAGCCCTTCGCTTGAAAACGTTACGTCTGGTATGGATCGGCCAAATCCAGGCCTAACATACGTTGGTGTCGAGCCTACATTTAGCGTCGTCAGTCCAAGCCTTGCCGTTGCGTCGAGTATGAGCTGTCCCCGTCCGTTCGTCATGGGCATCCCCCATCCAATCGCTCTGGCGTTGAAATCCCCGCCAACCACGAGACTGCCAGTTATTCCCCGTAGCGCGTCTTCTAACGTGTCAAGTTTGCGCGTAAATTCGTCAGCTGCCAAACTGGGTGAGAGGTATACGCTCACGAACGTAACGGTCCCAACTCTTGCCCACGGGAAGTCCTCTCCGGCCCCCCTGTCCGAGGTCACATGGTCCGCGCGTACCCAGATCGCGGCTGTACCACTGTCGCTTGGCACCCACGACAGGGTATTCTCGTGTTTGTATAATTCCGACAAAAGCATGACGTCCACATCCTACTCCTCGATGAACTGCGGGAGGAGGTCGTGGGCGAGTCTGCTTCTGTGCATATTCCCTTGGAGTACGCAGATCACCTCGAAGGATGTAACTTGCATGCCTTAAGGGCCTCTCTGAATACTGTGCAGGCACCTGTTTCTGGAAAATGGTTTCGAGCTGCGATGTCAATACCCTTCTCCACGCACAGGAAACAGGTGAGCCTGTTATCTGGTTTGGCTGAGCATGCTGCTGCCTTGTGGCCTTCTTTGCCACATTTCCAGCAACATTTGCTCCTGTCTATTCCTTTGCACAGTTTTTTCAGGTGCCCGTACCCGAGGTATTTGTGGCATCGAGTTACTGTCACCCTTTGTCTAATTCGGCAGTTGTTGATCCAGCCGACTCTCATTTTACCTTTCTTTAACATAATGGCGGCCGCGCTGCGATCTAGTTCAGCTAGAGCCATTTTCTGCCCTCTGCCATTCGGATCAAACATGGTTATTTTGATCTCTGTCTCACAATCAGTTTCTCGCTTGATTGCATCCCTCACTTCGACTTCTGTTGCCATACAGTCTAGGTCTAGGATTTCAACTGTCGGTCTGTCTGTCATGTCTTTGACACTTCCCATTCCCTTGACGGCCTCCTTGATGGCATCACGGAACGGCTGTGTATCGGTCGTCCCGTGCTCCAAGATAAGGAGGACGCCACCCTTTTCCGTCGTACGCATCTTGCGTATTTTCGTACCTGTCGCGTCTGGGTCCACACCTTTCTTTAAGGTGCTTACAATATCGGCGTACGTCTTGCCCTCCGTCGGCTGTACTAGTATTGCGTCGCGTCTCGTTCTGAGAGCGGGGAGTCCACCCCGGGGTCCGGATGGTGGGCCGAGCTTCTGGGTAGCCTCACTCCCGCGCTGTTTTGTCTTTGGCGCCGTCAGTCTTGCCTTGTCCCCGCTGCTAGTACCGGGTCTGGCGGAGGTCTTAGGGACGTTCAAATTTTTACTCTTAACATGCCTATTCCGTACGTGTTGCCATGCGCCGGCGACAGATTTCGTCTTTTTATTTGGAGTTTCTTCATCTTGTGAAGTAACCCTGTCTCTCTTCCTTTCAGATCTAGGCAGTCGATTGTTTGTGGCCTTCTTGCCACCCTGCGATCCACCGGGACCTTGCTCCGAGGCAGCTTTTGCCTGAGGCAAAAGTCAGGAGCTGGACCATGCCGTGTAGTAAGGGTATACCTTTTTTGATAGCCCCTCCTGCACCCTTTTGCTGGTTGCAGACATAATCTGACAATGCTTTCAGCATCATCGTCATTCCCTCCAGGGCCGCTCCCATCTGTTCTGGGCAGTTGCCTTGCAGTTCTTCTGCCATTTTCTCACCTCTTACATTGAGGTTCTTCTCTCTACCTTGGATCTCAAGGAGCCTCTTTTTCGTCTCCTCCCAATCCCGCTTTTCATTTCGTCGTTTTTCGGATGAGGGTGTCCCCTGCGGTGTTTGTTGCCCGCGGAGGACATTCTCTTCCTGCCCATTCATTGCCATTTCATTTTCTTTTCCTGCCTCACCTTCCATTTCTTTATAGTTTTGGTTATCCATAAGTTTTTAAGTACTCCGGAATACCAGGCCGTCTCCGAACGCGGTTACCTCATGGGGTGGGGGTGTGAACGCGGCTATAGCTACCCCCATTGCTATAACCGTTTGGGGCCCGTGACGGGAAACTTATAACCGAAACAGCCTGCGCACGTACACCCAATCATTGGCATCCTGGCACTCCCGCGGGTGCGACGCGTTGACGTCGGGAGATACCACGCTACGCACGTTTCATGCATCATGCAGCACATCCCTTGCGGGCAGCGTCAACATGCTCGTGACCCTTGTATTAGTGTCGGTTGAGGTGTAGTGTATGTGTAATAGTGTCCTGTTTGTAGGGGTGAGCAATATTGTGTGGTGAATGTTTCCCGAGTGAGATCGCGGCAGTATCCCGGCCGCTACGTTACCGCCGCTGTCCGTCGCACCTCCGCATTTCCCTAAACCTTTCTTTCTTTTTCTGGGCGATACCCGTCTATAGGGCCCCCGACTCTATCATACTTTTTTGTTCGTTCGCTTCCGGGCGATACCCGTCGATAGGGCCCCCGTAACACTTGCTTCGAGGCGATACCCGATCATAGGGCCCTGCACAGGCATTCTTCTATCATACTGTTTAGGATCACGCATCAGGGAGAAGGATGCCTCGGACGCCGCGGAGATGGGTCTCCGTTCTCTCATGTTCGTTGGATGTTGTCTGTATACTAGTGTGGTATGTTGTCGTGTACTTGGTTACCGTTTAGTCGCCTTCTGATTGCCAGGCGAACCAGCAAATCATCCAGCTACAAGCCCCGCCGGGAGGACCGTTGCCCTTCCTCATGCCAGGAACGTGGTGCACCGGCCACGCGTCAACCCAGGCAACCATGGCGGGGAATGTATAATATCATTACGAGATAAATATTTATTGTTATAGTAAATGATTATTGTGCGCTGAAAAGTGTGATCCCTTTAGGGAGTATTAATCCTTAAATTCTAAATGCTTGTTGATGCAAGTAATTGCGGCTATTATTCAATTCTGGATTCTTATGGATACACATAATTGTACAGGTATATAAGAGTGGTTCAAAATTCCCAAAAGTTTTCAAATATCAAAAGTAAGCCTTTAAAAAGTTGGTATTGGTCAAAAAAATTAATTTCCTGCAATCTGGGTATTTAACGTTAATATTTAAAGGTGGCTACCTCGAATTTAAGGTTTTTAAAGAGCTTTTATCCAGTTTTTCCGTAAAATCGCAAATTAAATAATTAAAACTCAATTATTCATACTAAAAATGTTTTGGTAATTGTGTATACTACTAGAATTAAAATTCAATTTAGTTCTAACTGAAAAAAGATATTTTCTTCGAGATAACAGTCGTATAAGTCAAAATTTTGACTTAATATGGGCTATTCTTGGATATAATTAATAACCTCAATCTTTGATGATTGTTCAAAAATCAAAATTACTTTGAATCTTTGTTCCAAATAGTATCAACAGAAAAATTGGTACACACAGTCTATATAATGTATTAAGGGGGATTCTGCTTTAGGTGATCCAAACAATCGATATTTTATTGTTTAAATCAATACGTAAGATATTCAAGAATATGTACACAAACTTACAGAATCCAATTCTAAATATTTCCGAAGATACAGAGCCGAAAGCAGAGGAGCATCGAGCAGGTGTGCGAGCGCTCGGCTGGACTCGAGCGCGCCCTCCACCTCTCGATCCAACCCCGAATTTCATACTTGAAAAGGTTCAACGGATCGTCAAAACAATATTTAGAGTTTGTAGTAGTGTCGTTTTGAGCCATAATCCGGTTTATTAAAGTATAAAGGTGTATAATACCTCTATGTGCTCGTGTTTCTACTTTGCTGCCTCTAGCATTAACGGTTAGTTTTGTTTAGATTCTTGACTAGTACACGTCTTAAGAATATTATGGCAAGTTATCCGAAAGGTGAAAAATCGACCTTCGAACGTGCTTCGAAGCCGCGTAAATGTAAATTTCATGGAAATCGATTCACAACTCGATCAGACGATGAAGAGTTGGATACAAGGAGTAAAGCGAGAAAATTGTCAACGGCGAGCACCGAAGATATAATTGTGAATCCACTTCATTGTTATAGAATTATTACATTTTTCACAGTTTTTTATGCGATAATCATTATAACATTAGCAGAGAGTAGACATCGAGGCTTAGGTTTTAAAATTGTCCTATCGTGTATGTGTGGTCGAAGAGAAAATCAATTCAGGACCGTTGATAAATACCGGTTGCGAAGTAAATAGACGGATCGTGTTCGTTATGAGGCTTCTTGGCGTTGGACGAGAAGGCATCAATATGTTTTGTGGTCTTATAGATCAGATGTTCAAAATTGTCAGTAAGAAAGCTGTCAAAGAGGAGCGAGAAAAGAATGTAGAAAATGGGAGAACCGAAACTCATTTGAAAGGGTCCGGCAATGGATCCTGGTTAAACGTGGCTTTACTGCATTGTACGGTGTAACAACTCTCATTGCGTACTACTGTGGCAAAGCAGTCGACCTGATCGTAAAAAGTGCTTACTGTCACTCTTGTACCATAAAATAGAAAACATTAGACGACGACGACTTTGAAGAATGGTATGAAGAACACAAAGAATCATATTCCTCAAATCACGAAGCTTCAGTAGAGAAGATGAACGTGACTTCTATCATGGAAATGTTTTCGAGATCCGAAGAAAAATTTGGCGTGAAATATACAAATTACATCGGCGATGGCGATTCTAAAACTTTTGCGGGTATTCTGAAGATAAATGCATATGGTGACGATTGTCCTGTTACAAAAAATGAGTGCGTGGGACACGTACAAAAACGTATGGGTACGCGACTCCGAAATAAAAAGAAGCAAGAGAAGCTAGGAGGTAAGAAGAGCCTGATAGAAAGTCTCATTAAAAAGCTAACTATATATATATATATATATATATATATATATATATATATATATATATATATATATATATATTACGTATTTAATATTCTATTTTTAGAAAATTTTGATTTTGTTTTATTAAAATTAGTTATTGATTTCAATCCTTTTTAAAAAATAGTTTCCATTTGTTTTTATAATAATTATAAACGGACCTTATAAGAACACATACTCAACCTTCTTGAGACTATCAAATTTGCTGGACCAAATAAT
The DNA here is from genome assembly GCA_949152435.1 of Gastracanthus pulcherrimus. Lineage (NCBI taxonomy): Eukaryota > Metazoa > Arthropoda > Insecta > Hymenoptera > Pteromalidae > Gastracanthus > Gastracanthus pulcherrimus. The sequence goes on from OX424576.1 coordinate 71,264,927, forward strand.
ATATATATATATATATTATTTGGTCCAGCAAATTTGATAGTCTCAAGAAGGTTGAGTATGTGTTCTTATAAGGTCCGTTTATAATTATTATAAAAACAAATGGAAACTATTTTTTAAAAAGGATTGAAATCAATAACTAATTTTAATAAAACAAAATCAAAATTTTCTAAAAATAGAATATTAAATACGTAAATAAGGCAGAGTTAAAAAGAAATAAAAAAAAAATATATATATATATATATAAAAATAGAATATTAAATACGTAAATAAGGCAGAGTTAAAAAGAAATAAAAAAAATATATATATATATATATATATTTTTTTTTTTTATTTCTTTTTAACTCTGCCTTATTTACGTATTTAATATTCTATTTTTAGAAAATTTTGATTTTGTTTTATATATATATATAACAGGACACGTAAAACCAGGACCCGTAAAATAAGGACCAGAATAATTACTACCGTAAAACCTATCATCCATTCCTAAATTACCTAAGGTGCAGCACTATCGTGACTCAACGTTATCCTTAAATCTCATAAATGCAGCAGATTTGTCACTGAGATATCCCATGTCAATCTACCTAACCTTTTACTTATGCCGAGACGAAGACGTAGCGGTCAAAAGTACCAATTAAGAAAACTTATTGCTCAAATGTACCTACCAGAGACCGATCAATTGCATTATTATCAGAAAATTAAATTGGTAAAAAAAACAGTCGACTCCGCTTATCAAAACAGTACCATCAATACAAAATATTGAGGACCAAAATAAAGTACCAATAAACCAGACCCAAAACCAAGATCCTAATAATCAACCGGCACCTACCGATAATAAAAATAAATGGAAGCTAATTAGTTTATATTAATAGTACCGATCTTCGAATCGGAACCAATAGTACCATTTATCACTACTAAGTACTATGATTAATATTTATAGTTAGACCCAAAGAGACATATAAATAAGGACAATAAATAATCTAAATTCCATACTATTATCAGACGATAAATTTTTAATTTGATACTTTATTTAACCAAACTTGTGTATTCATTGTTTTATAATTTTGCCAAATCATACTGGCAGATTATTTTAGAGACTTTCGTATAAATTTCGAAATAAAAATGAACAATCAAGTGAATAATAATCAGAAAGGTAATCAAAAGGGAAATAACCAGGACCCGCCTGGAGATCTGGGTGAAGTCGTACTTTGAAATTCGGTAGTTAATCAACCCGATCTGGTAACTACCATGACTGTCAGGTTTAATTTTCAGAATTGTATAAATGCGATCCCCTTCTTTGATGGTAAAAACATGCCTTTACCTGATTTTATACAGGACGTTCGCAATGGAGCTATATACGCGACAGCTGCCAATATGAATTATTACCTAAAGGCAATAATTGGTAAACTAACCGGGGCCGCGCGAAATTGTAGTAATAATCGGGAAGTTGACACATTAGATGCTTTAATCCCGCACTTAAAGAATAGAGTCGCTCCTGAGAAAAATTATGGGTATCATGATGCACGTTTACATCGGTTGCGAATGACAGCCAACGATACCGTAGGTGATTTTTATGATGAACTAAATATATTACTTCAAGTCAATTAAGTGAATTAAGCAAAGCGGTAGATGCCACGCAACCAAATACATTAGAAAATGATTATCGAGAAGCAGTTCGTATAGAAACCAGAATGGAAGCAAAGATAATTCCTGATAATATTTAGACCCAATCAAAGGTATCAAAATTATAATAACCACCGCGAAAACTATAATCAGAATTCCGATAATTACGATAGCTATGAACATAGACCAAATAACGATCGTTTTGGACCTCCGCGTTATTATGATAATAATCCGCGATTTCATAGAGATGTTAATAGAATTAATCCCGATAGGAACTCTTCATGAGATAATTATAGATCAGGCCCAGGAAATAATCAACGATATGTTGGTTATATCCAGCATGATAATAATTACCAAGCAGATAGAGCTAATAATCAGTATAGGAGTGAGAACTACCAAAACCTAAATCCTCAATATAACGACAGATATTATAACTCTAGAGAACCCGTAAACCAAATTATACACTACCATGATAGCCCGAAGTATTCCAATAATCCCAACTACTCTCACTATCCAAATTACCATGAAAGAGTACCTAGATTATTTAATCCTAACACTGAGAATTATCAAAATATTGCCTTCGACAGCATGAGAGACAACAGAATTTTAATAGTCAACAGTACAATCAAGGACCAAACCATTCTTTAAACTCGAACGTGGCTCGTCACAATTTCGAGATGGCGAGCTAGAGATACTCCAACCAGAGGTCTTCCAACCAGAGATACTCGGACCATAACCAGAACCAACGGGGTATAATTTAATTAACCCAATCGAACCAAGCACTCCCGAATCAATCACAGGAACAACCGACAACGTCGAACCAAGTAATGCCCATAACGAACAAGACAGAAAACCGCAAATTACCTCGTGTAAAGGATATACTAGCACTGAAACGATTGATGCCAAACTAACAGAAGTAAGACTTAGAGAAATTGAAGGCCTAACTCCATCGCTCATATTCATGTTAGATAATTTGGCGTCAGTTAATATAGTCTAAATAGGATCTATAGACCCCGAATTGAGAATAGATGACAATAAACTTATCGAACTAACAGGAATTTCTGAAGCGACCATAGAAAGTTACGAGACTGTTAATTTAACATTAAAAGGAAAACTTAGGACGGTATGCTTAGATATATTAGACAGATATTGAGATAGTAGAAGCAAAGAAAAATATGACAGAAAACTTGACAAGAAAAGTTAATGAATAGATACTCGCACTTGACAAGATTACAGATAGCATAACGGAAAATATCAAACTAACAGATAACCACCAAAGTATTGAGGACGGGAAGAAAAAGTATACTTTAGGAAAACGGTTATTTACCCCGTATAGACGTAGGATATGAACATGTTTATTTAGAGGAGGGAATAGTAACTAATGAAAACGACACTTGAAAAATTATGCCAATTAATACTACGAACGAAGATATGACAATTGAGATAGACCCAAAAGAACTAATGCCTTTCGAATTTAGCAACCCTTCATTTATAGCGGACTCTAAAAGTGATACTGGAAGTATTATATTGGATCGAATGAAATGAATTGAGAGATTGAAAGCCATGATAATGCGAGGACATATGGATGATGAAGAGAGAGAAAGTGTAGATAGGATTATAACGGACTATTATGATATCTTTTTATTACCAGGAGATCTTTTACCTTGTAACAATAAAGTGGAACATGAGATTCCAACAGGAAATAATATTTGCATCAACACTAAAGAGTATCGACAACCACCCGCTCTCAAACAGGTAGTAAAAGAACAAACTGAGAAAAACTTAAAGAAAATATAATAGAGCCCTCAAAGTCTCCCTTTAATAGTTCAGTCTGGATAATTTCAAAGAAGCCATACAGTAAATAAAATCCTAGATGGCGCATCGTTATCGATTTTAGGGAATTAAATAAGAGAACTATCGGTGAGGCGTACCATTTACAAAATATAGCCGATATAATGGACAAACTTGGAGAAGCAATGTACTTTTCGACTTTTGACCTAACTAGTGGCTTTCAGCAGATACCATTTCACCCTAAGGACCGCATATATTTACATATGCCAGAAGGTTTAAAAAATGCTCTCGCTACATTCCGAAGACTTATGGACCATATTTTACGTGGATTGCAAAATATAGAGATACTGGTATATCTTAACGATATAATAGTATATGCAAAAGATCTTTTTGAACATAACCAAAGAGTCAGAAGATTATTAGATCGATTAAGAGACGCGGGATTAGTATTACAACCCGACAAGGTAGAATTTTTTAGACTAGAGGTAGCTTTCTTAGGGTATGTGATTAGTAATCGAGGTGTAGAATATAATCCCATAAAGGTTCAAGCCGTACAGAATTTTCCGATACCACAAACCGTCATAATATCCGAGAATTTCTCGGTTTAGCTGGTTATTACCGACGATTTATTCAGAATTTTTCTAAGATAGCAAAACCGTTGACCGATTTGTTAAAGAAAGGTCAAGAATTTAACTGGGGACCCGATCAAAAAAATAGTTTCGAAGAACTGAAGGCCACCCATGTAAAGAACCTATCCTACTATTTCCCGATTTCAACAAAATTTTTACTTTAACCACCGATTCTTCTGATTGTGCGATAGGGGCCATGCTTAGCCATGAAAAGGATCAACTTGATCACCCCGTCTGTTATTTGTCACGAACCCTAAGTAAAGTAAAATTGAATTATACCACTACTGAAATAGAATGTTTGGCCGTACTGTATGATTTACATCAATTCAGGATATATTTACTATTCATACATCTATGTCATAGACCTATATTCATTGCCGATCACGAACCTTGAAATTGGATGCACAACAGAAAAGATCCAGGTCAAAGACTAATGTGGTCGATGTTTATCTTCACCGGTTACTAGTACACTTTCAAGTATAAACCTGGTAAATTAAACCCAAACGCGAACCCGAGCGAAAAATAAATTAACGATAATTTACCCAAACTCAAAATAATCATTTTGGAAGAAAAACAAAATAGATTGATTGAAAAGGAAAAAGATACACCACCGAAACCTATAACTTCCGGTAATGCCAGTCTAGTTTCCACTATTAAGAAAATAAATCCTATAAGTTTTAGACCACGAACCATTTCTTTAAGGGGTAACACCAGTCTAAAATTTTCAGAAAATCGATTTTTTTTTATTGGCTTAAACGATACTTTGGACCCTTAAAAATCATATCCAATTGGTTTTATACAGAAATAAAATTTGTAAGAGGTCCAATTCTTGATTTTGCCGCAGCGCCTCGGAGCGCGCCGTGACGGCTGAATCAGCCACCACGGCGCGCTCTGATTTATCGACTATGTAGTGCTCCTACCTGTCCAAATTCTATTGCTTATGGTCATTGTGGTTCCTTAGAAGTCCACCAGGGTGTACTAACACTGAATAGAAGTGTGTGTGTGTGTGTGTGTGTGTGTGTGTGTGTGTGTGAACTAGTACAGTTGCCAAGCGACGCCGTGCAGACGCTTTATTTTCTTTCCGTACATTTTCGTTCAAATATTAATAACATGTTTTGTTATTGTAAAAGTTTTCGAATAAACAATATGAGTTCGAGAAAAGTCGTGTATTGTGACAAAGAAACCGGCCAAGGAGGAAGGAGTAGTGCAAAAAGACCGAGAATATCAAACCGACGGCCGCAAAAGCGTTACGAGCTGGAGAAGCCAAGCCTGGAGAACGTTAGTACATCGGCTAAAAAATTATCAGATGGAAACTTCGATGGTTTTGAAGTAAATGAAGGTTTCGGTTACCAAATTCTGAATTTTGTAGCAGTGTTTTCCGCGATATCGCAAGCTCTTGTATGTAAAAAATGCAAATCCGATGTAACGTTCACCGAAACTGGAAAGCGAGGCTTGGGTTTCAAAATTGTGATTTCCTGTAAAAACTGTGATCAGATTACTATTCCTAGTTGTCCATTTATTGAGAAAGGATATGATATTAATCGCAGAATTGTTCTTGCCATGCGATTACTAGGAATAGGATTGAATGGCATTATAACGTTTTGCGCCTTCATGGATCTCCCGCGGTCAATTTTTCAATCGATTTACGATACAGTTGTTAAGAAAATTGCCATTGAAGCAGAAGCTGTTTGTAAGCTCAGTATGAAAACTGCAGCTAAAAAAGAACGAAAAAAAACTGACGATCCAAATTGCATTACTGTATCTCGTGATCGTTCGTGGAGGAAGCGTGGTTTTTCATCTCTTTACGGGTTTGTTTCACTTATCGGCTGGTATACTGGCAAAGTAGTCGATGTTTTGGTGAAATCTAAATATTGCAAAGCTTGCGAATTTTGGAAAACCAAAACTGACACCATCGAGTTCAAGGAGTGGAGCCAAACTCACAAAGATGAATGCCAAGCGAACCACGTCGGCTCCGCAGGAAAGATGGAAGTGGACGCCGTCATCGAAATGTTCCAGCGCTCAGAATCTTTGCACAATTTGAAGTACGCTAATTACGTGGGCGACGGAGATTCAAAAACCTTCAAAGGAATCATAGATTCTGAGCCCAACGAAAACTTCACCGTAAAAAAAAAAGAATGTATCGATCATGTGCAGAAGCGGATGGATTCTCGTCTCCGTAATTTGAAAAAACAAATAAATGGACTTGGAGGAAAAGGCAAGCTTACTGGCAAGCTCATAGACGAGTTGGCAATTTATTATGGTTTAGCAATTCGTAGGAATCATGATTCTGAGAAGAAAATGCGCAATGAAATCTACGCAACGGTTATAAAGAGTTAAGCAGTGACGATCTACTTACGCATTGCTTAGGCGGCTTCACACAAAATAGCAACGAAAGTTTCAATGCGACTGTCTGGTGTATGGCTCCAAAATCTTTCTCTAGTGGCAAACACGTGCTCGATACCGCAGTATATATTGCTGCAGGTATCTACAATGATGGCCTTTCAAGTGTCATGAAGCTGATGCAACACTTGCGCTTGACAATCGGACCGACCTACAATAATTTCTGCGTGGAGGCGGACGCGCGTCGCATCAAGTTTTCCGAGAGACCCTAAATGGACGATGCCAGAGAGGCCCGGATGTCCTTAAAATCAGCCAAGAAGGAAGAAGAGGAGTCAGACATTAATAGAGATGGCTAAATGTACAGTGCAGGCATCACAGATTAGAGGTATACAAAAATTTCAAGGATTTAAATGCTCCGAAAACTTTAAACGCGGTTTTCTCGAAACGGGTTTTTTCAAACTGGACGCACTCATAGCTTCAACAGCATTGCATGGATCATTGAAGTACGTAGCCGTTTTTTGATCTCTTGAAAATTAATTGTTTTATTAACAATTTACTACTCTTTTTTTAGTCGAAAATTCATACGTTTTGTTCAAAAGTTCACAGTTTCTACAAAAATGGGAATAAAAAAAAAATCCTACGTACTTCGATAACTATTAGTATGTAGCTTCAGAAAATTTTTGGTTTTTTGTTCCAGCTCTCACGGTTTTCGAGGAATTGGTGCGCCCGCGGAGCACCTTCAAAAAATCTTTTTCCGCAGATCTGCTGTAGCGCCGCCATTTTGTATAAAAATCATATTAAAAAATTTTTTTTTCATACATCAATATGTGTTAAATGAACCATCTAAATATGAATACTATTCCTTTTCCCATAATCCCAGAATAAATTGTCAAAATTAGGCCTTTTTTTCGGCCTCTAGAGTGGTGTTATCCCTTAACTGACCAAGTGCAACCGAAACCTATAGGACGAGGAAGACCTATTGGGGCCTAGACTCGTAAAGACGCACCAAAATTGAACCACAGTGTGATATCACAACGAACCAGAACCAAAAAACCAAATTTAGCTCCTATTTTACGACCTCCAATTCGTAAATCTACAACCTCAAAACTTAATAAAAATATAACATTAACCACAAAATCCGAATCCTCTGTTTCCAACATATCATTAGAACCTCAGCCTTTAACATCCAGATTGTCTGTTATGTCTTCAACTGGATTAGAAGAAGATGTCGACACCGATCATAGTGGACTACCCAGATATCCGACACAATGTACTAAGAGTCGAAGATACTGAAAACCATACTACAAGTGACACACAAAATGAAGACCAGGGCTCTGTTACTGATGGCCATACGGAGAATATTTAATTAGAAGTCTCGCCTGTGGTGGAATCCGAAAGCGAATGCACCGATGATAGTACAACAGCTCAACCCGATTACGAGCCAGAATGGGTAGGTGAAGAAGAACCCCCACCCAGAATCATACACAATGTCTTCTCCGACTACGACATCGTGGACGATGAAATGCGCAGCCTTATACATGCCAAAGACCCTAATTATTGCTCTGAAAATATGGACGAAATGCTAAGTCAAAGAGTGGAGCGTCTAGTGAGACAAGCAGAAGAACTCGCCCGATCGCAATTAGAATCAATAATGGAGACTGATGCTCTTCCGGATATTCGTGATGAATCATCCGAAGAGATGGAAGTACGGCTTCCAGATATTGAAAACAATCAAAGTAAATTAGTAACTCGACGCACCAGGGCAATCTCCGTAACTCCTAATACCAAAACTGGAATTCCACTAGGTCAAAGTAGAGAACGTTATTACTGGCCTGGTATGCGGGATGATATTCTCGATTTCATTCGCAAGTGTGCCAATTGTTAGGAGAAAAAGATAAATCGTTTGAAAACCAGAGAACCCAAGATATCACTGATATCTTGGGTTCTCTGGTTTTCAAACAATCTATCTTTTTATATACAAGCTTTCGATGAGGCATCCGTAGATACAGTGGGAAAACTGCGAACTAACCCCCGATAGTAACTGTCATTTACTTACCATCCAATGTAACTTAACTAAATACTTAAGGGCTACCGCACTAGCTGACGCTTTAACAAGATATTTAATTTGCCAATTCGGAGCAACCCGAGCCATTTTATCAGATCGTGGCACTAGTTTCTCATCAGACATAGTGGAAAGCATGTTGAAAGTTTTTAAAATACATCATTTGACCACATCCGATTATAGACCTCAAACAAATGGCTTTCTAGAGAGAAGCCATGCACTAGTAATTGATTTTATAAAAACATACTGTGAAAATTATAATGATTGGGACGGTTTAGCACCCTTCGCGACATTTATGTACGATACAAGCGTCCATACAGACACAAATTTTACACCATAAGAACTAGTATTCGGACAAATAGCGCGTTTCCCTATTCAAGTTTCATCTAATGAGAAACTTAGGACTTATAATTTGCATTTACGAGACTTAATAATGCGATTAGAAGAAATTAAAATGTTTGTGGGCGAAAAATCCTTTTTATGGAAAAACAGCAGACTATGCTTGGGTCAAAAATATGATACGAGTAGAAAAATTCGACAGTTGTTATAAAAAAACACTTAGAATAATTGAAATTTTAGGTAAGAAAAATATTTTATTAGAACTTTCAAGCGGAAACAGATTTAGAAATCACATAGATAAATTAAAATTAGTACCCCCAGACCCTATTAATCCTGTGATAATTATTAACCTTGCAGGACAATAATAAACACCGTAATTCTTGCACTCATAACAACAATAGCATTGACCAATGGATACAAAAATTACGAAATCGAATTAGTAAAATCTAATCTAGGAATTTATTACGAACGCATGGAAATTATACGGATTAGAAGATCCGACTGGCAAATAATAATTTATATTGAAGTAGAGACTTTTTTACTTGCACGTGGACCTAGAAAATCCATTCACGATTTTTATACTAAGTGTACCATTAAAATGTTAGAACAAAAATGCAAGTTAGCATTAGGGATAGATTTAATGGACTTACCAGATCAAAAATTGAAACATATTCATAACGAGATAAACCAAACCACTAATAGTTTAGGGCAAATCAATTATCACCAATGAACCTAATACCATACGTACCAAAAGAATGGCACCATTAGGAGTAAATGATAGTTTAAGTAAAAGCTTAATTCGAATCGTAACCGACGACGATGGCGAATTAATTAACCAAAATATCGATAAATTATTCTCAGACCAAAAATCTATGGTACAATTAGTAGACCAACAAGTTCATATAATATCCACGGGCTTTGAAGAGCTTTATAATATAACAAAAAAACATAAAATAGTAATCAAGGGGATAGAAAAAATAACAGAGGAAAAGATGGACACTCTTCTAAAAGAAGGAGAGGAAATAAAATATATATTAGAAATGACCACCTATGTAAGATGAATAGAAGCGAAATTGGCCCATTTAATTAGTAGTAGTGAAAAATTATTAATCACAATTAAAAGGACACCCTGACTTACTAAAACCCGAAATATTGAACCATATAACCGCTGATGTAAGACGACGTACTCCTGGTCTAGATTTCCTTATACCTGCCGAGCATATTAGAGCAGAGAAAGTCGCAAGAATTTCCAAATTAGATGCTATTCATAAAAATGGACGTACCATCGCTTTATTACATTTACCTTTAGTAGAAAGAATTCCATATCATCAACAACTACCATCAGTACAAGAATTATTAGCTGCTGTTAGAGAAATAATCCAGGGAAATACCGTAAACATGGACCGATTACTATCAGCAATCAGCATGTACCTCTAAAACTACCAGGGATCGAGGCAAAGCAGTAGAACTAATAGATGAAAATTTTGAAATGGATACACCTATGGACCAATTAATGGAAACTACACCTTCGCACTGTATAATACAATATTCACACATATCTTTACATCAGGGAACTATTTTGTAACATGTAACAACTAATACATCTCATATAGTCAATATAATAACAATATTTTTTATTTTTTATAAAGAACAAATACATTTTCATGCATGTATATCTACTAAAAAGGAAAATGTTAATGATGACAAATCCATGCCACGGTATTTTATCACCATACTAGGCAAGAAAACTGAAACATTTCTTTCCTTATTAAAAAAAAAAAACTAACTTAACTTAAAGTATAACCGTCATTATAAATTCATTATGAACCTTGTCTTAGTTCATTAATAAACGACGGAACCTCAAAACATTATTATTCTTTTAATCTGAAACTCTATCTCACAAATTTTTCTCTTCATAAACAGTAATAACCATCAAAAGTTAATCACCGCTTTGATCTTTATTCTACGTGTCATTGTGCTCAGTATAAAGATATTAATATAAGGTTGTATCGTGGGAGTTAGGGCTGTTTCATATATAGATTTAGTGGGTTCAAATGCGCCGCGAGTCTCCTCTATGACCTCAATCAGAGACTCCTTCTCCCTATTTAGCTCTTCATCGCCCTCATAGTCTGATTCACTATCCTCCTCCAGATCAATCCAGTCGGAAAGATCAACGTCATACCTGTCCCGGTATGCGAGGTCGCACCCCTGTACCCAATGTAGAAGACACCTTAGTGAAACTCCCATACAATACAACTTCAGTAACAGTGGACCAAAGACCCTTACTTTGATTTCACCCGAAAACTGCGTGATTGATAGTGACCAGATTTCTGAAGCGACAGAAGTCTATCAAATAACGGACCTAAAAGACCTTTCACATAGCTTAACAATAATAAACAATGGACCGAGCACAAACATAACAAAATTATGTCAGGAAAAAAGAGGTTATAGGATTACAAAAAATCAAGAAAATATAGATAATCATGTCTCTCTCAACTGCCTAGGATTATCTTTCAAATCAAGTGGAATAAAGGACCAGATGATAAAGCGACTTTATATATATAAACAATTTATTGAAAAAGCAATAGAAAAAAGATATGATCATATAAGGAAAAAATATAACATACCGTTAGATGATTTGATTAAAATTATAATGTTTGTGTTAGATAATACTTTCTTTCAATTTGACAATAAATATTACAAACAAACCTTTGGTTCACCCATGAGTAATCCAATTAGCTCATGTTTAGTTGATATAGTTATGGCAGACTTAGAAGAGGCATGTATACATATGTCAGACTTTAAACCTCTTATTTACATCAGATATGTTGATAATGTAATTATTTGTATTCCAGTAAATACAGTTCGAAATATGGTCAAAACCTCTAAGTGATACCATCCCAGATTACAATTTACATATGAAATTGAAAGTGGAAATTGTATTATTCTTTTGGAAATAATGTTAATTAGACATAATACTAAACTAATCACTAATTGGTATTGTAAAGAGACGTTTACAGGAAGGTTTTTACATTATAAATCTAGACATCCTATTGAACAAAAAAGTGCAATGATCTTTACTCTAGTTGACAAATCCATAGCTATAGCAAATAAGAAATTCCATGATGATAATCTCAGAATAGTTAAATAATTTTTAATAGATAATGAATGTCCTAGTCAATTTATAGATATAAATGTTAAGAAAAGACTGTGTAAAAAGAAAATGTAAATTACAGGCTTCTTCTTATTAGTATTCCACATGTACCTGGTTTTATAATAAACACGATTGTAGTGTACCACATTAATTGTAATGATTGTGATGCGACATATGTAGAGGAGAACGGGGTATTGCCGGTCACCTAAGCAAACCTGCTTGTTATTATCAATTTCAACTTGTTTTTTTAACTTCAAATAATTATTATGATAGTTCAAACCATTGACTTTAAATATTTCTTATTGGTTTAATATATAAATTTAAGATATCGAAGCTATAAGTCGCAATAAAAAAGGCATTTTGACCGGATATACTACACATCAAAGGGTAATACCGGTTAGACTTCGTACAATTCCGGTCACTATTAAAAAGTTACTTTTATAGGTGAAAAATTCCTTTAAATCAATTATATGAACTTTCATATGATCCGTCGCATTATTATTCGCACCTATACAGTGAAGTATGTAATATCATAACCATTGTTCAATCAAAAAAACTTAAGCAAAGTTGCTCTATCTGAGAGCGAAGCGCAACGTTTTCTTAGCCTCACTCCCGGGAGTATCATATAAATAACATTGGGATTACCCCAATTCTGCTTAGTAATTTAAATTGAAATAACAAAAAAATAATAGGTTTATACCCTTGTTTCCTCACTACTTCGTATTCTTTAATTATTCAAATTAATAAAGTTGCAAAAAATAACTACATAAAGTAACAAATAATATGCATAAAAGCTTATTTTATAGACCAGATTTCTTATAAGAAATGTAGGTCTAAACTTTGATTGTGTATATTTTCTTAATAAAACTGTATAGAAGGTTGTTTGCCCATTAAATTAATTGCATTTTATGTTGCGTTTGATATACTATTCGAATTATTACCTAAAAATGTTTAGATTATTGAAAATAAAGGTGACCGGAATTAGCCAGTGACCAGCATTTCCCCGCTCCCCCCTAGGTGAGATAATAAGACAATTGCAAACTAGAATTAAGGAGCACTCAAGTAACATAAAAAAATGCACAAACAATTTGTTATTAATCAATATATGAAGCAACATAACCATAAATTTGACTTTGATAAGGATAAGGTCGAAATTTTAGACAAAGAGAGTAATTGAAGGAAAAGACTTGTTTCTGAGATGATACATATAAGAATGCAAAATAAACCTATAAATATCAAGGAAGATACTAACAATCTCAATCAACATTGTAACAGTATTCTTTATCAATTGAAAACCAAAAATCATTAGTTTTTAGTTTAGATTTATTTACAAAACGTCTCGTATAATTAAAGTAAATGCTAGTCACATTACCGATATACATTAGTACGCACACTCGATAAGAGACAGTGATTGGCTGGAAAATTCAATTCTTGTCAATCAGTATTACACGGTATATAGAAGTGTATATATATATACATATATATATATATATATATATATATATATATATATATATATATATATATATATATATATAATTCAAAAATAGACGCCGTTCAAACATTAAATTTCAAAGTACATCCGAGATAGTATGCTCCGATATATATGATTTACGTTGCATTTTTATTTGTGTTAATTAAGTTATTTAATTCATATGTATGGTCTGTTTTTTTGTTATATATTTATATTATTTAAAATTAAGCTGATAATCTGGGTATATGAGAGAAAAAGTAAATGGAAGGCAAACTAAGATAACATAACCTATAAATGTGCAATAAGTTTGTATTCAAAATAATAATTAACCTTTGATTTTGTATTTTGTATATAGAGCGACAAATTCGTGACACTATGATAGTAATCGTAATTAATGTATAACGAATAGTAAGTAACAAATATTGTAAATATTTAATATTAATTATGTACGTTCTAATTGTTAATATTATTATGAATAAAGGTATAGCCTGATGAAGATGGAGAAGAATCATCGAAACGTCGCTAACAATTGAACTGTTGGTTTTTACTCTACAAGATTCAGAAACATAACCCAATTAAAAATATTATTTATTTTTTTTTTTAAATTGAACATTCACGGAGTAAAAGATAAACAAAATATTGAACATCCAAATTACTTTCAGATCTAAATGTAAAAAGAAATTGAATACAAATTTAAATATTGAAGGATGTATTAGTGTTAAAATTGTAATTACTATTATGGTTGTTGTTATTGTGTGCGTGCGTTTGTCCGTACGTGCGTGCGTGTGTGTGTGAATGTGTGTGTGTGTGTGGTTCACGTATTTATGTATGCGTATGGAATATTTTTTTTTTACTTAATACAAACTAAAAAGTAAATGAAAATTATATAAATTTTTCTTATTTTTAATTATTTATAATTTAAATGATTTCTTATTGTTATTTTATTTATTTTTTTGTAATTCACCTTGGTTATTATAATTAATGATAGTGGAAATTGTCAAAACTCGTAGAATGCCTATTTTCCTATCCAAAACGCGCCCGCCCAGAAAATGGCGCCATCGCTGCACTCCGCTCGATGTATCCCTAGCTATTGTGACGTCGCAAATTTCCCTATAACCGTTTATTGACGGAAAATTTATTGTTAAACGCAAATGTGACATGCGGGTAATTTGAATTATCAAACGAGCATTAAAATGCTTTCTCAACACACGGAAAGGTAACAGAAATAATAATAAAAGTTGATTTAAGTTTAAATAAGATACTTAGGATAACTTTCTAAAATCTTATGTATATTCTACTATTTAAAAAATACAAAGTAAAGAATACAAGAGTGTCGCTATGGACTGTAGAACTCTGACTGCCTGCTGGAGAGTTGTCGATGATGCTGTTCAGCTCTCCTCTCCGTGAGGATGGTGACGTTGAGGGTGCAGAAGGAAAGAAGGGGTATGAGTGTCGTCGACTAATCAGTGAAAATGCTGCAGGGCCCATACTGGCGTAGGAGAGAGTTTGAGTGGGACCCTTTCCTTCCTCCGAAAATGTCACGCTGTAGACACGTGTATGTGAGTACAGTGCGGCTCTCGCATTTTCTCAGTGCAGTAAAGCAAGCAGTTTTTGCTCAATCCTTCGGACCTCTTAGCTGCGCACATTATTTATGGTTCTTTTCGGGTTTTCCACTCGCAGAGGCAAAGAATCATAAATAATACTTTATTAAGTGTCCACATTTTACAATCGGTTTTTCGAGTGACCATCAAAATAATTTGTACGCTTATATTAAAATTTAAATTAAAATGTATCACCGTTTTCGGGGAAAACTAACAGAACGAGAGATAACGAATATAACGCTTATTTGTATTTTGATATTAGCGCATAATAAGTATAAATTCGCGAATCGCGGAATGGAAGTCGCCTGAATTCACACGTCATCCCTTAAGAAAAAGATGTTTTGTAAGAAACAGCTTCTTACTAATTACTAACATTACGCAGTTTCGCAAAGAATATAATTTTGAATATTTTGTTTAGGTTTCATAAGATTTTAATTTTATATTTTCTATCCACTTATTATATATCTCTTAACTAATTTATCGCTTAATTATTTGAATGAATTATCCTATACCTTGATGTCTTTTATTTCAATCTCTGCATTAATGTAATAATTATTATTTCATATAGTTGACAAGATGCATTCTTCAAATCAGAATTGTTTATACCTTTATCAACTTTGAGTAACTTTAAATATTTTCGATTAGCAACTTCAAAAAGGGCTCGCTATTGAATATAAAACTTAGATCTTTAAAACTTAACATTTAATTTTAAATTTTCATATGAGAGCACGACTATTTGAATTTATTCATCTTAATATTATTATCACCATAAACTTAATCAACTCCATGAAATCTTAAATTATTCGTCAATTAATAACAAATACTACCTTTATACTTTGTCTAATACACACTTCTAAAGTATTCATTATTAAATGAATTCCTGCGCGCGCTAATATTACTCGTTTATTTTGTTCACCAACGTTATTGTTAAAATCATTGTTATTATCTTCGTTGAAATTTCTTATAAGCATTAAAGAATATATTTTATTATTTTGTTATTTGTTAAATCTCAGTGTCGTTAATTAACCCTAACCCGCCTGCTCCCCGCATCGAGTTAGGCCGACAAGCGGAGCTAAATTAATAGTTACGTCTAGATCATAGCCTAACATACACCTTCTCGTCGTCAAGCTATATGTATCTTACCATACTGAATCCTACTTATCGACCTACGCTATATAACTTGTATCCTACCTTGTCTACCTCATACTCCACGATGGCACACTCATCCACCCCAATATTTCCCGAATTACCTTCCGCGACTCTATACCTTTGTCGCCCCCTCCTCGAGTACGCATAATGAATTCCTAGTTTAGGCTAAGCATGCGACCCCCGTGTGGTTATAAAAGGCATAGCTCCCCATGACTCCTGGCCATTTGCCTTCACACTTTTACCTACAGCATAGAATCTTCTGCATTCGAACTTTGAGCCATAAGCACGAACGCACCAGTTTGTTATTTGACTTCTCACTTGTAAAAGGGACACACCCTTATATTTAACGTTGTACTTCTAATATAATAAATCTGCTCTCAAACTTATTTGCTCGCGCTTATTTATTCGCTGGACCTGCGCTCCAATTCATATCTCCCGCCACCATCTCGAGTACGACACCACCCGCAGCGCAGCGCAGCTCAGCCGGTCCGACTACGAGGAACTAAGGCCTACACACGCACACAACGTAAGCCCCTAAATACATTGCCATTTATTGCTTACGCGCGACGTAACAATTGGGGGCCCACTCTCCGGGATATTCTAATAGCAATTAGCGCGGATAGCAAATCTTTTTCGAAATTCAAACATGGCCAACGTAGAATCGGAAAAGAAATTAAGAAATGAAGAGGCCACCGACATTATACAAAAATATGTAACGGCAACTGACCCAACTTTTGCAGCGGGCAATCGCGAAACTAATTTAGGAGAATTATTAGCATTTTTACAACAACGATATCAAATTGCGAGCGAACAGATTCCGGAACGCGCGGACGACGTAAGTAAAATTTGCGAATTTTTACGAGATAGCATTGACATATCAAAAGTGCACGACGAGTGTCAGGATG
Source organism: Gastracanthus pulcherrimus (assembly GCA_949152435.1). Classification (NCBI taxonomy): domain Eukaryota; kingdom Metazoa; phylum Arthropoda; class Insecta; order Hymenoptera; family Pteromalidae; genus Gastracanthus; species Gastracanthus pulcherrimus. The sequence goes on from OX424576.1 coordinate 71,281,991, forward strand.
AATTATTGATAGACATACTTCTAGACTTAATTCACAACAATATTAGTTGCAAAGAAATTATAGAAACTATTAGAGATAGTAAGTCAATTAAGAAATTTGACCACGAAATACACACACTTCTAAACAAAAACGCCGAAATGACGGAAGTAACTGCCTATCAATCTATTGTTAACTCAACAAATACGACAAACGCACCCAAAACAGATTCTAAATTTCTACTACAAAATAATGACCACACCCAAAAAATTGACGTTACATAAACATCTCCACCTTTTGCTACTCCAAATATACACAGCACACCGTATCATACAAACCCAACAAATAATTATCGTAAACAATCGTACAACACTTTACAAACTTTTCAAAACAACACTCTCACTCTGGTTCGCAATCTATCAAGTAAAGACGCAGTCGAAATGATTCCAAAATTTAACGGTTATAATATCCCACTTAGAATTTTTTTGGATGGATGTAGAGAAGCGCGAAGTATGATACCACCGTGTAATGAGCCTGATTTAGCGAGATTGATAAAAATGCGCTTGTCCGGACAGGCATTAAAAAGTGCACAACAAAGAATTTTTCTTAATATGGAGGAGATTATTATGTATTTTGATCGCACATACGGGTCCGCAAAATGTTTTCACGAATTACTGGGCGAATTAGCAGTAATGAAACAAAGATACGACGAAAACGTCATTTCATTTTCGAATAGATTAAAATCTGCCGCACAAGAAGCATACTAGGCCGCGTTGCGTGAAAAGAGGCACAGACCAGATCTTAAATCCGAATTAGAAAACGATAGTGCAGCATATTTCATTCGCGGTTTGAAGGTAGAAGCGTGTCAAATATGTCACAAATCGGGCCACACAGCGCCTAATTGCCGGTACCGTACCAATGGCGCCGACGCTCCGAAGACGCCAGCCATTCCCCAAAAAAGCACCTGGGCCACGCCCGATCGTGAAAAATCAATACCTTCTAACTCGCAGGGGCGGCCGCAACGTGCCACGCAATCATAGAAAATACCCGAAAATAAAAATCAATACTCCAACGAAGCCCAAAATGATATCACTAAAGCATGTAATTATTGCAAAAAGGCCGGTCATTGGAAGAGCGAATGTAGAAAACTTGCATATAATAACAAAATGCGTGAAATACATCAGGGAAACGAAAACGGGTTCCCGGAGAACGACGCAACCAGAGAAATCCCACAACCCCGGCGTTAAAATTATACGAGAAACAATCAATAATACAATTAGTAAAAAAGATTTTTTTATTAAGCATTAATAATTGTTCACCAACTATTATGCTAAAAACAAATTGCTGCCCGCAACCATTGTCACTAATGCTAGACACCGACGCTGGGACAGCACTTTTGAAAATTTAAAAAAAACCGCGTAATGTTCGAGTTGATGCTAACGAAATTTTTTAACTAACCGGCAGACAAAAAGTAGCATAAATACTTATGGCAAAATTCCAATGCAATTTCATGATTTAACATTTTATTTTCACTTAGTACCGGATGATTTTCCTAGTGAGGAAGACGGTCTGCTCGGCAGTGAAATATTTATAAATTATGATGCAGACAGCAATTATAGAGAACAATATTTTATAATTGACAATTATAAATTGCCTCTAAAACTACCGTCAATTAAAAATAAAAAAGTACATAAGTTCTTAAACGCTATTTTTACCGAAAACGCAGAACAGTTTAAAGCCCGATCCAAAAAAATAGAAGCAGTAAAAAAATTTCCAGTGCCCAAAACAGCAAAAAATATTAAACAATTCCTGGGACTCGCCAATTACTATAGACATTTTATACCTGGTTTTGCAAAAATAGCCAGACCCTTGAACCTCCTATTAAAGAAAAATCAACCATTTATCTGTGAGAAAAATTCTCAGGAAACTTTCGAAAATTTGAGAGATCGATTATGTGAACCGCCAATCTTAATACATCCTTATTTTGATAAAGAATTTACAGTTACGACCGATGCCAGCGGGTACGCTATCGGTGGAGTGATTTCGCAACAAGAACTTCCCATAGCTTTTGTGTCACGAGGCCTCACCCCAGATGAAGTAAATTATTGCACTTTTTTGAAAGAAGCTTTACCTATAGTATTTTGTATAACTCAATTCAGACCATACTTATATGGCAGAAAATTCACTCTTATTATAGACCATAGACCATTAGTCTGGTTAAATTCGCACAAAGATCCAAGCTCTATAGTAACTAGATGGAGATTAAAATTGGCAGATTACAACTTCGAAATTAAATATAAACCTGGCGTAATAAATACTAATGCCGATGCACTTTCACGAAATCCAGTAGAATCACAAATATTAATCATTAACGATACCACAAATAGCAATTTGTTAGCAAGTGAGCATGAGCAAGCTAACAACCAGAGTGAGCTAGACACAGAAATGAATAATCAAGCATCGGAAAGGCAGGCAAGACCAAACGCCGCCGATCCATCCGGCATGATGACGCGCTTATGTGCAGGCAGACAGCCAAGCACACGGTACTTGGCAGCCATCCAAGCCCTCGCACCACGCAAGAGAACAGCCGGATGTCGTAAAATGTTTGACGAAGAGAGGCCGGTGACACATGACACGGCCACTGAACCTATAGAGATAGTAGAAATGACCTCACTCGCAGCCGCGCCACGCGGAAATTTTCAAGGGGGGACGGTGAAAGCACGCACCCTGAAGAAAGGCAGGAAAGTCGCGCACGCAGCTCCGTCACTACAGCTGCCGATAACACTGCGGAATTTGATATAGATCTTAATGTAACTACTCTTCTAAATGAAAATTCAAGCGAGTTTAACGAACTACTCAATTCGGAACTCACACATAGTGACTCACACACAAATGAACTCCCTAGTAGAAATATCATTCATTGCAGAGAAAAATTATTTATGCGAAAAGATAATTATTTATATTTCGTCAATTCAATAGGCCAACCACTTGATGAAGGATCAAAGCAATTATATGAAACCAATAAACTACCACGTCTTGATAATTTAATTGTTGATGAACCTAAAATAATCAAAGTCAATACTAGATTCCATATAGTAATGCCACTTAAAAGCGAGCAACGAGAAAGTTTAGTAATTATCATGCATATTTTGCAAATTTTACTTAATAAATTGAGTTTCATCTTAATTGAGAAGGATATTAATATTTTTAGCGTAGCAAAAAGTAAAAATATTGAAAACATTGAATTCAATTTAATATTAAACAGTATTAAATTAGAATTATATTCAACAAACATCAAAATCATTATATGTCTTGGCCATATACAACGCCCTCCCTTGTCTGCACGTGCAAAAATTATCGAAGAAATGCATTGTTCTACGATTGGTGTGATTGACAATCACTAATACCGTATAAACGATTGAAAGAAATACTGCGGATTAAATATATTAGTATATCGATTTATATTCGCAAAAATTTTGTATGTAAGGTACGAACAAAGCTATAGAATACGTACATTCCTTATATATAGCATTCTATTATATCATAGTATATTATAGTAGAATTATAGCTATCAATCAATAAATAGACTAGCACCATAAATGTAATCGGTGCAATGAAAGCCTTTTTCGTACTGATAATAAATGTAAATTTTAAACGTTGAAGAGTTTTAAGTAATTTTTATAACACATCGAGTAATGCCAATTTTGACCATTTCCACATACATACATAAGGGTCCATTTTACGACAAATGACCGTCTCCACAGAAGCAAAAAATAACTATATTATCTCGTTAAATAATAAATAAGTTATAATAATCTTAGTTATAAAATTTTGTATCTCAAGGAACTTTGACAAACTATTATAAAACCTCGAATGCATAATAAAATATGTAATGTACGAATGAAGTTGTAATAAGGTATTCCAGCAATATCGCTATTGTTAATTTTATAACAATTTCATTGGATATTCAAAAATACAAATATGTATTAATATTTAAATAATAGTGATGAAAGATAGTAAACAAATTGAAATCATGTAATTGATTATATAGAAACAAATCTTCGTTAATTTAGACATAGGTAACCGAGTGATATTCCCTTATTAATCATACCGAACTGTAAACAACCTTGTAAAAATGCGAACAAGTAAATTAAATGAAATATATGACATATGCATGTGAACAATTTAAACAATTTACACTATATACCTAAAGGTTAACAGAATTAAGTGATAAGTATGTAAACAAGGCTACTTTTTCGTATTTATTAATTTAAGGGAACGCAATTCCCATGTAACGAATTGTGTCATTTGAAAAAAAATCGTTGTAGAACTAGATATAATGCGAGGTACAGCAACACAACAGAGGTACTACCGAGACGCTACGAGAGAGCGACTAAGGAAGAAGATTCACTCCTACTACAAGCACTGTTCACAGAGGCTATCTATCGAACCGATCTTTAAGGGGTACACAAGACGAACTCCACTAACTGAAAATACAAAAGTAAACCACGAACATCAAAAGTCACAATTCCGAAGAAAGAAGAGGAGGTGCCGCAGAGACACAAGGCCGACTTCTAAGAACTTCCTATCAAGAAAAGACGAGGCGAATATCAAACGAACAACGCAACAAGAAGGCAACGAAATTCACAAAAATTAATACAAAAAACTTCGATTAGAAAAATTTTAATAAATTATATAATATTTATAAAATTTTAATAAATAATATATAAACTAGCCAGTTATACCTCGCTCGCTCACGCTCGCTCGGTTAAGGGTCACTTTTTCATGTGCATTTTACATCTTGTAAGAGTAATTTGTAAAAGAATTCACAACTACTGTTTAAACGTAGAATTAATTATAAATTAAGGGTTTCTGAAAATAAATAAAAAATTTAATTTTCCTGACGTATTTTAGCAGACGAAAACCAATTATCTAACTTATAACAAATAATAACAAAAAATTTCAATACTATATTCAAGTTTATACAACAATATCACAACGATAAAACTTAGTTAACATGATAAATGATTGCATACCTGAGCGGAAGCATTTCGTAATTTGTCGTAATTTTATTTTTTTATTTATTATAAACGAAACTGTTGTTTTTTTGTCTGCTATATTTTAGCGCGAAATTTGAATTTTTAATACTTTCAGATTGCGTTAATAGGTGACTTATCAAAAATGTTAAGCAGCGTTGACTGCGCTCGTTTAGTGGAAGGGTGAGCATTTAATGTATAATTAAAAAACAGACTTTAGAAATTGGACTTTTTAAAAAAATTTTCAATTAATCGATATTCACATTATGAACCTTTTTTTTGCAAATTTATGTTATTAGGCTAAAATTGTTTAATTAGTTTTAAGTGCTTTTTATATCGTTTTTAAATTTTCCTGAAAAATTTTAAAATATTTCGGGAATAAATAAATAAATAAATAATTATTTTTATGTAAGATTTCTTGATTAATTCATATATTTCGTGGCATTATTTTGGAAATATTTTTACAAAATTATTTAAATCATATTTTCTTAAAGTATTATGATCTTATTTTATCTTTGTATGATACTAATATATACACTACTAAAGTGTTTAGAATTTCTTGCCGAGAAATAAGAAGCTATTCTCAACTATTTAAATTATTTTATGCTCAATATAATTTTACATTTATAAACAGTTTTCAATCTAATTTTATAAACAGTTTTTACGTATAGTCTGCAATTATTGTTCTATTGTTACTTATATCTATCCATTTATTAAGCACGAAATCGCCAAGATACTTTATTAGATAAGGAAACGGGGCTAACCGGAATGTAATAATCTGACTAATTAGTAGTATTAATGAAAAAAAATAAATATCGCTATTACTTTAGGAATACGTTAAGAAATTTTTCATGGGATTATGTGATTTTTTTCTGATTTTTTTAATCAATTTGTTCGAGTTACAGAAGGTCGAAGTTGGCTTTCCTAGCATTTTTGTTTTCTCCTAGAGGAAGCTTTGTATTAGTAAAATTTTGAGTTTTGTTAAAACTTCGCCAAAATAAGTTTGTTAATGTCTAGAGTTTGAATCACGTGATTTTAGAAAATGTCCATATGGATGTGTGTGTGAGTTCCTCCGTTCCTTTCCTTACCTCTCTTTCCCTCTCTTATTCTTTCTCTCCTTACTCTCCTTTCCTCTATTATATACTTTCCTCTCCTTTTCTCTCCCTCATTTTCTCTCTTTCCATCTATCATTTGCTCTTTCTCCTTCTCTTCCATTTTTTCTCTCTCTCTTCCTTACTCTTCTGATGTAGGTATTTGATTGTGCTATTATTTAATTTCTAGTTCACTTGTTCACTTGCCCTGTATTCCGTTTTACTGAATACTAATATATTTATTGTAAGTGGTTTTTGTAAGATTTTCTTATAATTAAATTTGTTTGAAAATTTCAATTAACAATATTCATTTAGTATGTCAGATTTTAATAATTTGTGTGAAATTGTTGAACAATTGACGATGGATAATCCTTGTAATTCTGCGACAAATACAAGTAAGTTTTCAATTACACTAATAATAAGTAATTTAAGATTATAAATTTTAAAATTTTAATTCTTTTGTTGATTAAATTTATGATATTATTATTAATGCCACGTGTGCGATTTCACACGTATTTATCAGTCTAGTCTATTCAGATTCCTTTCTTAATTATACTCAAAATTTGTGTTATATTTCAATTAGCCTATTCAATACAAATTTTGTGTATAAATAGTTTTTGTTTAAGAATACATTAGCAATTTACAGAAAATTTTGTCTAGTATGTTATTTATTTCAAATAGTTTTGATATTGTTATTTATGTTTGATTGGAAATTCTTACAAATTTTCATCTATGCATATGCCAATTCATAACTTTACAATTTTTTATTGAAATAATAAAATTTTTAAAATTTTGTGTTCTTTGTTCTAGCAAATAACGACTTGCCTTCGACTTTGCCTTTGCCTCCATCAAAGATGATTGAAAAATTACGCAAGAATACTTCTAGCATCAAAAAGAGGACTTCGAAATCCGTACTACAGTAATAAATATTATTTAATATAGTGTTTAATAGTAATTAAATTATTTAAATGTACTAATACAATACGTTTTTTATTTCAGAAACTAAAGCTGCAAGAACTTTTCAAGAAAATATTAATTATAAGCGCCAAAATTTTAGACGAAGATTTAATAATGATACTAATAAACTGAATCGAAAAGGTAATTTTATGAGTTTATGTATTACTGACAAATTTAAAGGGACTCAATTATTACTTGATTATTTAAAAAAAATGCAATTAATAATAATTTTTAATATAAAAAAATACTAATATTTAAATTAATTTATATTTAAATGAACTTTTAATTTACAGAGCCTTATAAAGGTACGCAAGGTGGATTGCGATATCGTCGTAATAGATTCAATAAAGTTCAACAAAATATGCAAAATATATTTGCTGCTATATTAAAAGCAGCAAAAACCTCATAACATGTCTATTACATGTTACTGTACACAATACTTTATAATGTAGATGAAGTTTCATAATAAAAATTATTTTGTATTAAAATATTATTATGATTGATCTTTTACTTTAATTTGTTGTCGTATGAGACTTCTCATGAAAATTAATGAAAATCGACTCCTACTCCCGAAAAAAATACGATTTTTTATAATGTAAACATGTAAAGATAGTTTTAAATTCAATAAATTTATTAGCTTTATAAAAATATTGAGTTAACAACTTAAATCTAGAGAAAAATGCAATAAATTGATAAAACATGATATTTTACATCGTACTAATATTGATAATTCCTAAGCCTGTACCTGTGTTTGTGACTGTGTGAGTGCGTGAGCGTGTACGTTTGCGTGTGCATGTGCGTGTACTTGTGCTTGTGTGTGTGTGTGTGTGCGTGTGTGTGTGTGTCTCTGATGAAAAAAAAAACCGTCTGGTATTACCACATGGTTTGACTACATGGCAATTTTATGTTGTAAACTATACTAATTAAATATTGTTTTCTACTAAATTGAATAAATTTATTAATTACAAATTTTTATTGTATAGATTCAGTTAATTATACATGTATTTTTAAAAACAATTACATTTAAATATATATTTACTTTTTGGAATTTTTATTAAAAATGATGGTAAGTTCTTTTCCTGAGCATTCCAAATATTCTTCGAAGTCATCTTTATCTTAAATCATTAAAATAAGTTAAAGTTTTTGAAAATTTTTAAAAGATTAAAAATTGTAAATACTTACAGTTTTTAAAGTGCCATATATGAGATTTAAGACCAATATGTGTATTACAATTAAATTCCTGAATTATATTATTGATTTCTAAAACAATAAATGTATAAAAAAATTAGTTAATGTAACTTCGTAATGTAAAAATATTGCTGTAAAAAATATCTATAAAGATAGTTACTATTATTAATTTGATTTAAGCAGTATTTATTTGAATGTTTTATCTGTAAATCCGTGTAAAAGTTAACAATCAAAATAAGTTTTCTTTTTCAGAATAATTTAATTTTGAAATAATTAGATTTTTACATGGATTTACAGCTAAGAAATTCTAATGAGTATAACTGGAATCCAGGTAATGATTGCTGAAACTATAACTATATTCATAGATATTATTTACAGCTCTAATTTTTTAAAGGGGAATTTATTAAATATCATTATTATTTTAAATTTATAAATTGCTTTGAATGCTTACCTTGACATAGATTAAATGCATGCTTTGTAATAGACCCTTTCTTTGTTTGTTTCAATTTTTTCTTCAAAATTTTTCCTTTTAAAACTCCACGTAATTTGTCATAACCTAAAAATGAAAATGAACTATAATATACAAAATAATTTTAAATATTTTACTGTATATAAAATATACCAAAATTTTGTTACAAAACAATTTACTTTTGATAATAAATGTAGCCATTTAAGATAATCGAGTAACAGCAAGTATTAACCGATGTATACACACACTTATAAACAGTTTAATGTATGCGCAAAAGTTACCAAGCAAAATTTGTATATTTACTGATTAGTGATTGACGAGTTCTAATGTTTACATACATTTATATGGAAGGTAGCAATTTGATACATATTGTTTCAGTATTGAAGGAAAATAGAAAGGTAAATAGAGATAGATAGTTTGGTTTGAGATCATTTGTAGAAGAAGTTTGCTAGATTATAGTTTGTGGAATTCGTAACTGGAACAAATTAAAGTTAACAAGTATAAAATTGATTCTAATTACTGCAAAAATGAAAGATGTAAAAAATAAAATGCTAAGTGAAAATTCATTAGGGAATGAAACTAAAAAACGTCAGAAAGAATCCAGTAGTTCAATAACTTTTAAAGACGCCGAAAAAGTGATTACAATAAGTAAGTTTTATTACAGTTTCTTTTTACTTATATATGCTTACTTACTTTTTAGTTTATATACTATAAACACATACACGCACGCACTCACATACTCACACACATACACACAATTCACACAATCGAATCGAACATTATTCATAATGTATACAAGTGTGTCTACTAATTGTTAGTTTAAATATATTTATTATGTGTTTTATAATATGTGTATTATGTGTTAATTTTTTGTAAGTTTAAATATGAAAAATTACAATTTACATCAAAGTATATGGGTTATTTCTTTTACAGACACAATTTTTCACCCATTCATTCACATATACATGTGCACTCACATACTTTCTCATACACGCACTCAAATATACACACATACTCACACGCCCTTACGTACATACATTTTATACACACTCGTATACACCCCATTAACCAGGCTTGCTATGGCAAAATCGCATCAATAGTTGCTATGCAATATTTGTTAGCAATTTGCTTCCAACTTGCGCTCAAGAAATGACGAATATCCAGGATTGATATCAATGTGCCGTAAAATCGACTGCAAATGCTTGCCACCAAATTGCTGCCGTATACGGACGCAGATTTACTTACATTTGACGTATAACTGTTGCTGCAAGTTTTGTACATTAATTTGCTTTCAACTTGTTTTCAATATTATTAATACATTATATTATTTTATTTTCAATATTATTCACATAATATTCAACAAAATTACTCATATATGCGACAGTGCGAGAGAGAGAGGAAGGAAATTAATAACAGCATATTGATGGAAATTTGTGTAACATAAAAATCGAGAAATGTGACGACAATGTGATGGCAATTTATGCCTATGATACGCCTGCACATCGTGAACAATAGTTGCTGTAATTTTGCCTTCACTTTACTTTCATAATTTACTTCAATACTTGATACTAAATTTCCAGCATATACGGACGCAGTTTTACGTCAAATTTAAGGAAATCGATAGCAAAACGTGAATGTGAAATTGCTAACAATTTGCAATACATCTGACTAATGGGGCACATATATACACACGCACTCACGTACACACACGTACTCATTCGCACTCACATACGTACATATTTAAATAAATACACACATATTCACACACAGGCACTTTCATACACATACTTACACACCTACGCACAAAACACACAATTAATTCGAATATTACTTATGATGTATACGAGTGTGTGTACTAATGCGTGAATGCAGAGTTTATTATGTATTTTATATAATAACATTATTATGTGTTTTTTAATTGATAGTTCAGAATTTTCATAGGCTTTGATTATATAGAAATATTTGTTTATTTTTTATTTAAATTATTTAGTATTAAATTAGCAAAAATATTGAAATTTTAAGCAGAAATATTACTATATACAATATATTAACTTTTGCAGTTGGACCTTTAGAGCTCGTGTTAGTCATAACAGTGGCATTAAAACTTATGCAACTGGAAATCTATTCACATTTGATTTAATTGATTCTTCAGGAGAAATACGCTGCGTCGTGTATCATCCATTTGTAGAAAATTTTTTTGAAAAAGTTGTAAGTAAAATTTATCTTTATATTTATTTTTTACAAATATTGTATTCATCCGTACAAAAAAAATCTCAGTTCAACTTTATACTCTATTTGTAACTTTGAAGTCTATTTTGAAAAATTAGCTGTTTCATCAGCACTAAACACTGAAAATTGTTATTTGAAATTTTTCGTACAGGCAATTACATGTATTTTACACAAAAAATACTTATTATTTTGCCATATAAGTTATCTTTTTTTAATTCTGTATCTGTATATGTAATTTCTTTTTAATATTATAGCTCATTTATCATTGCTTTTTAGGTCAACAAAGTTTATTTATTTAGTAACGTTCTATTAAAAGCTTCAAATAAGACATATAATCATTTCGATAATCTTTTTGAATTGAATTTATGTGAAGCATCAATTATAACAGAATGCACGGAAAAAGATGTTGACTTACCTTCAAATAATTACAATTTTATAAATTTGATGAATTTATCTGATTGTAAAAAGGATGATTTCATTGATAAGTAAACAAAGCAATCACTTTTTTACCTGTTTAATAATTATCGAGAATTAATAACAATTAGTTTTGTTTAAATTTAGATGTCATTGGAATAATCTTTAATATTGGCCCTGTGGAGGAATTTTTTAGTAAAAATGGAGTCAAATTTATTAAACGAGAAATTGAATGAAGTGACGAAATCGAAAATAAGGTTTGTAAAATTTTTTATAGTATGAACTTTTAAATTGATTATTGATTAATTTCATTCTTTTGAGATAACTATTATATTCTGGAGGTCAGATGCAATTGATTTTTCTAAAGAATTGAATTCCATATTAAATTGTAAAAAAAAGGAAAAATAAATGAATATAATAATATAATTAAATTATCTGTTGTTAATACAACTATTGTGACAGATGATGTGTCTGATGTTCTAGAAGGAAAAAGGTAATTTTTTGAATAATAAATTACGAAAATTGTTTTCATTAATTAGTTACTATTAGTTTGATCTTTTTTATGTTATAGACTACAAGAGTACCTTCAGGAAAAAATGAAATGTTAATGATGATAGTCAAATAATACAATACTGTAAAATAATACTGTAATAATATAATACTGTAAAATTTAATTTTATTACTTAATATTGTAATAAATTAAATAATTTAAATTATCTTTTTATAATTTATTTGTACTCTTTAAAAAGTTATATGATTCCAGAAAAAATATTATTACTGAATCCATACTAAAATCGTCACTGAAATAATTACGGAAATATCTACTAAATCCGTACTGAATTTGTGTCGACAACCGTGACGATTAATTATTATTCCAATGACGATTATTCTTTCAGTGACAAATTTTTTACTGTTTTTGTACGGATGTTTTTTTTTGCATTACTTAACTACGAAAATCTCTCTTGCTTGGTCAGCACTTGTAGAAATGTTTTGTTAAAATTAAATTACATGTGCAGAAGTTAAAAGTTATTATTTTTTTAAATTTGCAATAAAACTTTCGTAAGAAAACTCTTTATTACGGTTCGTGTAATAATGTTATATATTTACATATACTTTTTTACATAGTAGTCACATATAAGAATTTATGTATTTTAACTTCATACTACCAGTGTATGACTTAATAAAAAAAGGTATGAAGAATTTTCCGCAAAATTTCAAACGCACATATTTATTTCATACCAAAATAAATAAAAATTGCTCTTTCACAGATTTTTAATCTCAGCTAAAATTTTCTCTACGTGTTTAATGAAAAAATTTACAATTACAATGTACTTAAATGTTGAAACAGACCAATACAAATGTTATAGTAAAAGTCTCTAAGTGGTTTTCTTAAAACTTTTTTTAGTAAATATAATAACCAGCAAAATATTGTCGCATGATTATGATTTGTTTTTGTAAAGCTTACTTATCTTTATATAACTCTTGTATTTTGGAGGTCAAATGTGTGTGATGTTTTACAAAATTATTTTTTGCTTATTTCCAAAATCTACGCTTGCTTACAAAAGCACATTAGAATAGATGTATTTAGAATAATAGGTAAGGTAAATGTAAACTGGAAAATTGGACAAACGAAAATCAACATATATGTGCGTAAGAAGAGAGAGAGAGAGAGAGAGAGAGAGAGAGAGAGAGAGAGAGAGAGGGAGAAAGAGAGAAAGTGCGCGAAAGGAGAGAGAGAGAATGAGAGAGTGTGAAAAGGAGAGAGAGAGAATGAGAGAGTGTGAAAAGGAGAGAGAGAAAATGAGAGAGAATATATTTCTTATTACTTTCCCTCTCCTTCTTTCTCTCCCTGGCTCTCTCTTTCTCTCTCTCTATCTCTATTTCTCTCTCTCTCTCTTCTTCTCTCTCTTTCTCTCTCTCTCTCTCTTCTTCTCTCTCTTTCTCTCTCTCTCTCTCTTCTTCTCTCTCTTCTTCTCTCTCTTCTTCTTTCTCTTTCTCTCTCTCTCTCTCTTTCTCTTTCTCTCTCTCTCTCTCTCTCTCTCTTTCTCTCTCTCTAAATTTTTCATTCAAAGTTCGGAAATACCCCTTTCATTATTAACTGTAAAAAAATGTTAAAACTATTCTTATATCTTTGTAATTTGATTTCATTGTTAATAAATTAGTAACAAATTTATAAATTGACAAAATTTTAACTTTATTATTACCTTAAATTTTTAAAAAGAACAAAATTATAATCATATGCTTTCAATATTAATTTGGATAAGTAATTAGAAACCTTAACAATAAGAAATATCTTGCTAAGTATCATAAAAATACTAATACTCTATACATGATGCAAGATAAGATCTCTGATGTTTGTGCAAGTGCGGGAGTATGTATCTACTTGTATATATCTTTTTCTTCCCCACCTCTCCTCATTTCACACCCTCTATCTCGCCCGCTCCTTTACGCGCTCTCTCTCTCTCTTTCTTCTTCTTTCCCTCTCCCTCTCTCTCCTTCGTTTCGCCGCGCGTCTGCTAGGTACACCTGCTCGTGTTTTGGCTCCTGCATTTACACCGCACTCTGCTGCCTCTGTGCGTCCGTGAGCCGGTCTGTTGTGGTACCTGCACAGTGGAACATTCTAACTATAACTGTGATAATAAATCACAGCTTCCACTGGTCCATCGGCACGGCTTTCAACATCCAAGCAACAACACCCGGCCAGGTGTTTTTTGAGGTTAAGTGAGGTGAATATGGCAGAGTGGCGGGAGCATAAATAATTCAGAGGTACCACTTCAATCTGGACACACAGCACGCAGCGCCATACTATCAAGGAGCCATCTGCCGACTCTAACTGCAACTACGTGACTACCGAGACTTCCTAGACACACCATCATTACCTTCCACGACTCATCTTTGTCGCCACTAACATCATGGTCGACAACTGCGCCATCTGCGGGGAGGTTCCTAGGAGCAGCAACTCGCTACGTAAGTGCTGCATATGCAATATAACATATCATCCGGCGTGCAAGCCTCTTGCAGTGCTTACCCGCGTACAAAGAAGTGCACTACAGCTACAAACCAAAGCGGTAGTGTGCCAGGCATGCATCGACTCGAAGAGGTCGATGTTCGAGTCGGCAGTCACGCGCGCGACGAACGCTAACAACAACATGAGTGGGAAAGAGAAAGAGCTAGCCGCGTCCACTCCGGCCAATAAAAAGCCTGCAACAGCTGCGCGCACCAATCAGGCGAGCAAGGCCGCGCCCACCAACTCCTCACTCTCTCCGTTGCAGGGGCTAGGCCCCGCCCCCGCCAGCAGACTACTCCGGTTGGCCGCGCAGTCTCCTGTGACGTCACTAGGCCCGCCCATTTCCAGCACGGGAGCAGAGCACAGCGAGGAATCCCCGAGTGACGTCACGGTCAAGAGTACGGATTCAAACCGAGCTAATAATACTTCGCAATCCTCCTTCTCCAAAAATAACAGTAGCATTAATGACATAAATGCGTCCGTCATTCGTATGCTAGACAGCATCGCGTTAAAAAAGGGAACAACGGTCTCCTGCCTGGTGGAGTACGCGAATTCAACTTCAAGAAACATTGACAATGCACTTGCTAGACATTGCACGTCTATTGAAGGCAGATTGGAGGCAATTGTAAATAGGTTAAATACGTTACCAGCAGTACATACTTTGGCACTTTCAATTGAATCCAAGCTGCAAAAAATTGAGGAAAAACTGTCGAAACAACACTCCCAGCTGGAGGAGATGAAAAAGAAGAAGCAAGTGCTTTGTCAAGAAATAGATAACCTAAAAATCAAAAATAAAAAATTACACGATAGTAACGTCGACACGAACAATTTGTTGACCAATACAGAGGTAAATTATAATATGTTGATTGAAAAAATTGATAATCTAGAGCAGACTAATTTTGAGTCACAGACAAAAATTGATAATTTTATATTAAATACTTTTGAAAACGATTTCCAAAACTTAACTAATAAAATCAATAGAGTTGAAAGTGACAACAAAGAAATAATAACGAAAATAGAAAAAATAATAACAAAAGAAGACTTTACCTCTGCATATACTACTACTATCGACAAAATTGAAAGAAATGTAGAAAACATCCAAAAAGATAACCAACTTATATTAAACAAAATTGAATTCCAACAAATCGCAGTGCTCCCCAGTACACAAAACAATACCGTTTCTCTGACAAGTAGAAATAAATGTAATAATAATAATAATGCGTCTGCTACAAATAGTACTCTACTCGACAATTATAGTAATATAAGCGACACAAATGACAATTGTAATATCAATAATGACGGGTTTATCCAAGTTGTAAATAGTAGAAAAAAAACATCTAGTCGTTTGAATAAGTACAATATTGACAATGATGATGCTGCAGCAGCACCTGCACGAAGCAAACGATTGATGGGGGAACAATGCACAGTAAAAACATTAAAAGCGGTAAGCGATACTGTGCCGTGTCCATCAACACGAAAAATAGATATAATAGGCACACGCCTGCTTCGGTCAGAGGAACCGACAGCTGCGGCATCAGCAGATACAAATAGCGAACGTAGACGGTCACCATGGGTTGTTACCCTTTCCAGCAGTGCGTTAGGCGAGAAAATAATGCGAGCCAAAAAGCTAATCACTGGCTTTCATGCTAGAGATGTCGACATTGCAGCTCTTGACCAGGGCACAAGGGATGGGATTATAAATGGGAAAATTTTTATAAATGAATTATTAACAAAAGAATGTTTTATTAAATATAGAAGTCTCAAGGCCCTTGCGATGAGACTTAATTTTAAATATGTTTGGCATAGAGGGGGCCGTTTCCTGGTGAAGAGGCGCGATGGCGACGTCTCTCATGAATTTTCATCTGCGGCTGATTTACAAACAATAGTGGCATCATATGCCATTAATCAACCATCACAAACTGTAAATAATATAACAAAAAACGTTGATAAAGAAATCGTAATTGATAAAAATGTTATTCCGTCAACTGCTGCAAAAAATTGACTATCCGCAGACACTGCTGGGGGGTTCACTGTAAAGGACTGAGGGCAGGTTTTGTCAATGTTACCTCACTGATGGGGCACATTGGCATGATTAAATAACACCTTTCAGCTCGTCCTGCCTACCATCTCTTTGGGGTTGCTGAGTCGCACCTTGACCCTGATGTTGGGAGTGATCTCAATCAGATCGACGACTACTCACTACTTAGACTTGATCGCAACAAACTAGGGGGCGGGCTGGTCCTGTACATTCATAACACTTTCAAGGCCAATTTACTATGCAGCTCTCGAACAACACAGGAGGGCAGGCCATTTATACCTGAATATTTAATGTGCAGTGTTCAGCAGGGCAGCCTTCTCCCCGTCTTTGTTGCTTTAATATACAGACCACCACACGTACCGTTTTTACAGGGCTCTGACTTAACAGACAAACTAACGATACATACCCAAGACTTTAGTCACAAAATTATTATGGGAGATCTGAATGCGAATCTACTCGGAACGTTAGCTGATGCAAAATTTGTTAGGCGGTTGGCTGATGATCTTAACCTTCAAATAATTGATCATGGTGCGACTCATCATCTCACGTATTCTCACACGTGGATTGATGTGATCTTGACAGATAATAATGACGTTGTACTGAGCAGGGACAATCGGCCGGCGCCTTTTCCCAGTCATCATAACATCATAGAGGTCGAGATTGGGATCGAAACTGCTGCATCCCCTGTGGCTGAATCTTTCAGCTACAGAGATTTTAAATCGATCCAGCAAGACGACCTCCTGTCTCACCTAGCTGACTGTGATTGGTCGCAGATCGATGCTCCCGCGGCGAGTGTTGACAGTCAATTAGAGTGCCTAAGTGTCAACCTCATGGCTGTGATAGATAAAATTGCGCCGTTAAAAGAATTCACGCCGAAAAAGAAAACGAATCCACCATGGGTTGATGCTGAACTAATAGATCTTTACAAAAAACGTGACTCCGTACGACGACGCTATGCGCGGACCAAAGACGACAGACTGTGGCGGTAGTATCTGGGCCTTGCAGCTGAAGCTGAATTACGACGAAGGAAACAAGGGAAAGATTTTTACAAAATAGAATTTCCGAAGCGATTGATAATAAGAAAGATATCTGGAAAGAGCTCAAGGCTCTGGGCCTTCTGCCAAAGACAAGAGAGGAGCTTCATGGTTTCTCACCGGAAGAGCTCAATGCCCACTTTGCAGGGGTGTCGATCTCCCAAAATGAGGGTGATGAAGAACTTGACAACGTCCTGACCACTGCCAGTGATGACGGCTTTGTTTTCCGAGAGGTCAGCTTCTCGGACGTGGTCCTGGCTGTTGCCCACTTCTCATCACAGGCCAGAGGGGAAGACGGCATTCCCCAAAGTATAGTGGCTAAGGTTCTTCCGTTTGTGGGAGATCATATTGTTAAGATCTTTAACTCCTCTCTGTCCAGTGGCATTTTTCCGGGAACTTGGAAGGGAGCTCAGTTGGTGCCTTTGAAGAAGAAGCCTGTCCCATCTACGGTGTCAGATTTCCGACCAATTGCCCTACTGAGTTTCCTTTCTAAGGTCCTTGAAAAAATAGTACACGACCAAATAACTGACTTTTTACGAGAAAATAATACTTTGGACCCGATGCAGACTGGTTTTCGACAGAATCACAGTACACAGACAGCACTACTAAAACTGACGGAAGACATAAGATCAGGCATTAACAACAACAAAAAACTATTGACTATTTTGTTAATGTTTGATTTTAGCAAAGCATTCGACACCATCTCACACACTAAACTGCTGCGTAAGCTGATGCGCATGGGATTCTCCAGGAGTGTTCTCCAGTGGCTTAAGTCATATATTATGGGGAGACGACAGAAAGTCGTCACAAACACAAACGGGGATTCAGGTTGGCTAACCACCAATCTTGGCGTTCCACAGGGCTCAGTCCTGGGTCCCCTGCTTTTCAGCCTGTACATAAATGACTTACAAGACGCACTAGACTTAGATGGTGTTGAACACATACTTTACGCTGACGACCTGCAAACCTACACACAAGTGACCCTGAAGGGTCTTCGTGATGGTATCAGTCGCATGTCGGCTGTAGCACGAGCAGTGTCGAGCTGGGCAACGTCAGCTGGCCTGCGCCACAATGTCGGCAAGACAAAGGCGATCATTTTTGGATCTGATCACAACATCAAACAGGTTCAGAACCTTGGCGCTTAGCAGGCACCTTAAGCTTTTACATGGTGAAGAGAATGCATAGAGGTGATTCGGATATTTATTTAGACTATTTATTTATTTGAATTATTTATTTATTTATTTTAATTATTTTATTTATTTTATTTATTTTATTTGTTTTATTTGTTTTATTTGTTTTATTTGTTTTATTTGTTTTATTTGTTTTATTTGTTTTATTTGTTTTATTTGTTTTATTTGTTTTATTTGTTTTATTTGTTTTATTTGTTTTATTTGTTTTATTTGTTTTATTTGTTTTATTTGTTTTATTTGTTTTATTTGTTTTATTTGTTTTATTTGTTTTATTTGTTTTATTTGTTTTATTTGTTTTATTTGTTTTATTTGTTTTATTTGTTTTATTTGTTTTATTTGTTTTATTTGTTTTATTTGTTTTATTTGTTTTATTTGTTTTATTTGTTTTATTTGTTTTATTTGTTTTATTTGTTTTATTTGTTTTATTTGTTTTATTTGTTTTATTTGTTTTATTTGTTTTATTTGTTTTATTTGTTTTATTTGTTTTATTTGTTTTATTTGTTTTATTTGTTTTATTTGTTTTATTTGTTTTATTTGTTTTATTTGTTTTATTTGTTTTATTTGTTTTATTTGTTTTATTTGTTTTATTTGTTTTATTTGTTTTATTTGTTTTATTTGTTTTATTTGTTTTATTTGTTTTATTTGTTTTATTTGTTTTATTTGTTTTATTTGTTTTATTTGTTTTATTTGTTTTATTTATTTTATTTAATTATTTATCTGGTTTATTTATTTATTCGTCTTAGTTATTTATTAATTTATTTATTTATTAAATATGTTTAGTGTTAGGTGTGAATGTATTTATTAGCGTGATTGTTAAAGTGTCATGAATGAGTGTGTTTTAAATTTTGACGTGTTAGTATACGTAAAAATTTAGCAAAGTATGTGTATGTATTCTTTTATTTTTAATATGTTATCTCTATTCTATTTATTTTATTCTATGTATTATTTTTTGACGAAGCGGGTTTCTGTGATTTCTGACTATGACTAGTTCATTATATTTAAATTTTATAAACTGACGAACTCATACAGCGAATAATATTATTTAATAAGAAATGCAATAAGTGAACGTTAATGTAAGATAACAAATACGTAAAATTGACTGATATTTTAATTATTATAACTACATGTACATGCAATTGTAAGATTTTCGTCTCTTGATGAATAAACAGTATATCTATCTATCTATCTATCCTTCTATCTTTCTCTCTCCCTTTCTTTCCCTCTCTCTCTCTTTCTAATATACTGTTGTACTTTAAATTATTGTAAATATAAACGCTACTTAGGTATACATCTATCAATAGTATTGGATCTGTTACAATCAAGAGTTTTCTTATACTTATTTGAGCACTGTAGAATATTGAAAAATAATTTAAGAAAGCTGATACACAAATCTTATCTAAGTTGCTACAATCTTACGGGAATTTTGCAGCAGCACTTATAATAACGTTCTTTTATGCACAAAAATCTTATTTACAAAGCAGTTGTTGTAAGTTGTTTAATTTACATACAAATGTTGATAGATCAAATTTTTCAATTTACCAGTGAATTGAACCAAGATTCTTGAATTGCATACAGAAGTACATTGTTTCTATTAAATTACTTTGATATTGTTATATAATTTTGTTACCTTACACATACAATTACAATTACTTAATACTAATTTTTTTTATATATATAATATATCGTGTTTTTAATTGAAAGCAATACTTTAAAAATAATTTTATTTTATTAAGATGGTTTTAAGTAATGAAAATAAATTAATTGTAAAAGGGATTAACGATTTTTCTGGTACAAATAGTAAATTAAATGATAATCATATTTCTGAATTTAATAATATTTTGATAAGTAATACTAATTTCAATATGCAATCTACGTTGACAATGCAAAGACTTTCCAACATTCGACCAATTGATTTAAAGGATAAATTTATACAGATTTTATTTTCAGTATCAAGTAGCAATGGTCATTGGATTTGTATATATTATGATAATAATATAATTCATATTTATGATAGTTTAAATAAGAATTCATTAGATAATGATCATATAATATTCATTAATAGACTATTCCCAAATAACGAACGTTTACGAATAGTTTTTGAAAAAGTTCAGTATCAAACAAATGCTAATGATTGTGGCGTTTTCGCTATCGCTTTTGCAGTAGCAATTGTTTTCAATAAATGTCCTTGTAATTTAAAGTTTGATCTTAAAAAAATGCGACAGCACTTGTACAAATTATATGAACAATACTCCGTATTACCTTTTCCAGTAATAAATGGTTTAAATATAAACAATGATTTAACTAATAATATGATTCATTCTCAAGAAAATATCGATTTAGTTTTGAAATTTTCTAACATCAATATAAGACATCTGGAAATTTCTTATGAAAAACGAATAAAAGAAGAGCAAGAAGTTTTAATGAAGCGATTTCAAACTCTTAGAAAAGGATGTAATCAGATTGTAGCAAAAAATTTAAATGACTATATTGATTTGGAAACGGATACAGAGAATATAACTGAATATTCGTATCTGCGGACAAATATATCATAATGTTTATTCTTTACATCCTGATGAAAATGAAGCAAGAAGATATGGCCAATTGTATATACTTGATAATGAAATGGCAACGCAAACTCGATTATTTAATAACATTTCTTGTTCATTAAATTTATTAAAAGAATTAGACAATTTATTTCGACAAATTAATATTTATGCCATTTCTTATAAAATGATGCATGAAGTAGAAAAGGAAGCACAAAATAAATCACGGCAAAATGAAACAAAAAATAATTGTAATGAAATTAAAATGTTTTTTACAAGGAACTCTTATCTTGATAAAAATATTTATAATGAAGCAAGCATATGCATATACTCTAAAAATAATAAACCCATAAGAATACCTTATATTAGTAAACATGTTGATCCTATGACATATCCACTTATATTTCCAAATGGTGGATTCGGATGGATGCCATATATAAAAGAAGTTAATAATAAAAATAATATTTCATCCATTTATAAATTTAGGAAAATTATCACAACAGTTTATAGTTGATGCATGGGTCAAAGTGGAAGGATCCCGATTATATTATATAAAAAAATCAACATTCATTAAGAACAGATTTATACAAAGGAGTTATGGACTACTTACAAAATAATAATGATAATGAAAACATGAGAATTGGAAAAATGGTTATATTACCATCATCATTTTATGAAAGTCCTCGTTCATTAAAACAAAATTTTTTAGATTCTATGACAATAGTTAAAAAATGTGGTAAACCTGATTTTTTTATCACAATGACATGCAATCCAAAATGGAAAGAAATTACCGAGAATTTGAATCTGCAATTGATAGACCAGATATTGTTGCAAGAGTATTCAATGAAAAAGTTAAAAATTTTTTAGAAGACGTAAATAAAAAAGGAATTATGGGAAAATGTATTCCATATACCTATGTAATTGAGTTTCAAAAAACAGGTTTACCTCACATGCACATGTTATTATTCATTGAAAAAAATGAAAATTTAAAGAATACTGATTACATTGATACAATTATTAGAGCTGAAATACCCAACCAAGTTAAATATTCAAGATTATATAATATTGTAAAGCAATTTCACCTTGTATGGACAGTAACACTAAAAAGTGTTCTAAAAATTTTCCAAAACCATTTAATGAGACAACTATGTTTAATAATAATGGTTATCCAAATTATCGAAGAAGGAATGATGGTCAACAAAATTTTTTTTAATAAAACAATAATAGCTGATAATCGGTTTGTAGTTCCATATAATCCTTATTTATTATTAAAATACAATTGTCATATTAATGTAGAAATTTGTTCAACAGTTCAATGTGTAAAATATTTATTTAAATATTGTTTTAAATGTCATGACAGTGCATTCATTAAAATGACTAATTTGAAAACGAAAACACGAACAAAAATTATGATTATGATGAAATAAACAATTTTTGAATACAAGATATGTAAGTCCACCAGAAGCAATGTATCGTTTATATAAATTCGGCATGCATATGTTATCTCACGTAATATACAGATTAGCAGTTCATTTAGAAAAAGAACAATATGTATATTTTATAGAAGGTTCTGAAAAATAATTAATTAATAAAAATTTAAATACAACATTAACGGCGTGGTTTGAACTAAATATGAGTGATCCTGAAGCAAGGAAGTATCTATATCCAGATATAGCAAATTTTTATGTTTTTAATGAATCACTTAAAAAATGGACTATTAGAAAAAGGAATTGTAAACCAATTTTAAGTAGAATGTATTTTGTTAATCCTAAAGATAAAGAACGGTTTTACTTAAGATTACTATTATTACATGTCAAAGAAGCTCAGTCGTTTCAAGATTTAAGGACTTATGAAAATGTTATCTATCCAATGTACCGTGAAGCCGCATTAGCTAGAAATTTAATTAAAGCAGATGATGAATGGGATAAATGTTTAAAAGAAGCTATTCAAATCGAATTTCCAAACGCTTTATGTAATCTGTTTGCTTATATTTGCGTTTTTCACAATCCAATTAATGCAAAAGAATTATATGATAAATATAAAGATTATTTCTATAGTCCACTTATTGATACCACGTATTGACCTAACTTCATCCAAAGACGAAATTCCATTTGAAATGAAGAGACGACAATTTCCATTAAGATTAGGATACGCTATGACAATTAATAAGTCTCAAGAACAATCTTGCAACAAAGTTGGAATATACTTACCAAATCCAGTTTTTAGCCGTGGTCAATTATACGTAGGACTTTCAAGAGTAACAACAAAAAAGAATTTAAAAGTTTAATTGAAAGACAATTCAACAATTTATAATCGTGAAAATAGTAAAACTAAAAGTATAAACACAAAAAATATTGTTTATCACGAAATTTTATAAAATAATAGTATTTGGTAGCAAATAAACTGTAAGGTAAAAAATTGCGACAGCAATAAAATGCGCTGTAAGGTAAAAAATTGCGACAGCAATAAAATGCGCTGTAAGGTAAAAAGTTGCAACAGCAATAAAATGCGTTGTAAGGTAAAAACTTGCGGCAGCAATCAAATGCGCTGTAAGGTAAAAACTTGCGGCAGCAATCAAATGCACTGTAAGGTAAAAACTTGCGGCAGTAATAAAATGCGCTGTAAGGTAAAAACTTGCGGCAGCAATAAAATGTGCTGTAAGGTAAAAGCTCGTGGCATCAATAAAATGCGCTGTAAGGTAAAAACTTGCGGCAGCAATACAATGCGCTGCAAGTTACTACATGCGGCAACAATAAAATGCGCTGGAATTTGAATCATTAAAAGCGTCTAAGACAGGATCTGTTTTTATAATGAAAGTCTTACTGAAGAGTCCAAAATAACAAGTTTGGGATGAAACGCTTTGAATAAAAGTAAATTTCAAATATTATTATTATTATTATTGTCCAAAAATTAAGGCCCAAAATTCATAAGACCCAAGAATTTTTGGGGCCCAACAATTTGTAAGGCCCAAAAATGTATAAGGCCCAACAATTTGTAAGGCTCAAAAATGTATAAGGCCCAACAATTTGTAAGACCCAAAAATGTACAAGGCCCAAAATTCATAAGACCCAAAATTCATAAGGCCCAAAATGCATAAGACCCAAAAATTTGTGGAGCCCAACAATTTGTAAGGCCCAAAAAATTATAAGGCCAAAAATTCATAAGACCCAAAAATTTGTGGAGTCCAATAATTTGTAAGGCCCAAAAAATTATAAGGCCAGTAATTTATAAGGCCAAAAATTCACAAGACCCAAAATTCATAAGGCCCAAAAATTTGTGGAGCCCAACAATTTGTAAGGCCCAAAATTCATAATACCCAAAAATTTGTGGGGCCCAACAATTTGTAAGGCCCAAAAATTTATAATTCCCAAAATTCATAAGACCCAAAATTCATAAGGCCCAAAATTCATAACACAGATATTTGCAACGCCAAGACTCAAGCAGGCTAAAAAGGTATCTCAACAGCCGGCATGCACTGACCACTCAACGGCAGAAAAGCTCGAGTTAAGAAAAACCTCGAAATCTGCACTCGCACGAGCGAGTAGGCTGTGATTTGAATTGCATCGCACCGGCGACGCGTGTCTACAGGGGCGGGCCTAGATCATAGCCTAACATACACCTTCTCGTCGTCAAGCTATATGTATCTTACCATACTGAATCCTACTTATCGACCTACGCTATATAACGTGTATCCTATCTTGTCTACCTCATACTCCACGATGACACACTCATCCACCCCAATATTTCCCGAATTACCTTTCGCGACTCTATACCTTTGTCGCCCCCTCCTCGAGTACGCATAATCAATTCCTACGTGGTTACAACACCACCCGCAATGCAGCGCAGCTCAGCCGGCCCGACAACGAAGAACCAAGGCCTACATACGCACACAACGTAAGCCCCAAAATACCTTGCTAAGCCTTTGTAATACTTTCGTAAACTCGCACTTCCTATTTTCACTACTGTCATATTGAATATCATCTTCGCTATCCTGCTTTTGCTAAAGCCTCGACTCCCAGGTAAATTACGCAAGTATTGACCAAAACCAGAGGCGAACGCGATTTAATTCTATATTAACTTCGCGTCATTTATTGCTTACGCGCGACGTAACATGATACTCGCGTTGCGAGAGAATTAGGCTTCGCGTTCTCGCACTCCTTTCAGGTCGCAAAAACTAGTGCGTCGAGGAAACTCCACACAAAGACGTAATCCCCGTGGATTCGACGTATACGCGAGAAAAACCTGCACAGCACGTATTGCGTGTGGCGTACGCCAGCAGGATATTGACTCGATTGTTAATAATTATTATTAACGATTTGGGCACCCCCTTGTAAAATATTTAACTTGTATAACAACAAAGTTCTCATTTTCTATTATTTTTATTATTTTAAATCTTAAATTTTATTTAACCCACAATTTGAAAATACTATAATTATTATTTTATTAACAACAAATTGAAGATTGTATGAAATTGAAAAAAGTTACGTAATAATGTCCTTTAAGCAGTGGTATGCCGTATATCATAATGCAGGTATAGTCAAAGGAGATCGTTAATTGCATACATCCAATCTTCGATCTTCAAATCTCATGTCACTATCTACTCAAAGTCTCACTTCTGAGATAGGGTCAGAAGTTTTATATAACGTTAAATTCTTTCAGTAGCTTTCTGTACAGTTTTCTGGATCTAATACAAAAAATTCACCAGGCAATATTGCCTCTTCAGTGTCGTACAGGTACCGGTTTCTGGCATTAATATAAAATTCACCAGGCAATCTTGCCTCTACAGTGCCGTACAGGTACTGGTCTCAATTTCATGTCTGAACTGACGTTCATCAGACATTCCTGTCCCTTCAGTACCGTACAGGTTCTGGTCTTTATTATCAGATGACATTGATAAGGAAACTCTGTCTCTTCATTACTTTATCAGTACTAGTCTCAAAACAATCATTTTCTCATGTAATTGTTCTTCCCCTTCCCACTGCTTCTCTAAACATCTTTTTCACTCTCATAATTTATACACCCTAGCTTGTAGACAATTTAACATTTTACATTCATTTGTATAATTTAATTAAACATCCAAATATTATAACGCGCTTCTAAAGCTCACTGTATCTAATTAATAAATCATTTGTTGTAAACTCATAATTTTAGAGTTCCTCAATTTACTGTATAAAATGACTTGTAAAATTACATAAATTACAATATTTACTATACGCTGCTTCTTATATAGAATTCATGTTAAAATCGCCATACTTTGGTGAAAGGTGAATGGCAGGAAATGCGCATTACAAATGCTCTGCATGTGCGGGACCTAAGGAAAAATATTCTCTCTATGGGTATTTGAACTACCCATGGATTAGGATTTATGTTTTTAGGTGTCGATGGGAAACTGACGCGAAGAAAAGAAACAGTTGCGCACGTGATCAACATACCAAATGAGACTTATTGGATTTTTCATCGGGAAAAACGGTGTACATCAGAAGCTAATGTATCTGAGACCAGCATGAAGACTTGGCATGAACGACTAGGCCACTTGAATGTGCGATCATTAAAAGAGCTGACGGCAAAAGGACTCGAGGCTGGAATCACGATTACGGACTCAAGAGAGTTTTTTTTAGCCGCGTCAGTTCGGCACGACACACAAATTGCCATTTAGTAAGGTTGTGGAGAGACGCACGGTGCCTGGAGAGTTTGTGCACTCTGATGTGTGCGGTTTATTGGATATGTCTAAGGTATATGTCTAAGGAGTTTATTGGAGGTGTCCGGTTTTATATTCTATTTAAGGACGATGCATCAGGTTTTCGTCATATCTACTTCATGAAGCATAAAGATGATGTTTTAGATTACTTCATGAAATATGAGAAAGAAGTGAGAATCAAGTTTGGAAGAGCTATCAAGCCGTTACGGAGTGACAACGGACGTGAGTACATAAATAACAGAATGAAAGATTATTTATCGTCGCTTGGCATTCTCCATGAGCCGACTGCTGCATATACTCCAGAGCAGAACGACAGAGCAGAAAGTGACAATCGGACCGTAGTCGAGTGTGTTCGGACTCTGTTGCAAGACAAGAATCTCCCACGTAGTTTTGGGCAGAGGCCTGCTACACAGCAGTCTATTTGCTCAACAGAGTTCTGCCATCTGTGAAGGACACAAATAAGACTGCATACGAGACATGGATGAACACAAAGCCTAATTTAGAACACGTTCGAGTGATGGGATCAACGGCACGCATGCATATGCCCAAACAATTAGTCAAGAAATTTGATTCAAGAGCAAAGAAAGTTCTTTTGATATGAAAGTGGATTTTTAAAACCACACAGGATGCTGCAGGAAACGTACTCAGGTACAAGTCACGCTTGTACGCTAGAAGTTTCAAACAACAAAAGGGAGTTGACTACACGGACACCTTTGCTCCAGTTGTGCGTTACGACTCACTCAGGGTCTCACTCGCACACATCACTCAAGAGGACTTGGAGGTTGTAACATTCGATGACACAACAGCTTTTCTCTACGAGGAGCTGCAAGAAGAAGTAAATGTGGAAATGCCCGAAGGTGTATCAGTGTGCCAAAGATATGATGTGGTGACCTTGTTGCTAAAATCCTTGTATGGGTTGAAACAAGCGCCACGGTGTTGGAATGGAATGTTTAAAAGTTTCCTGTCTAAGTTTAATTTTGTAGAGAATGATGCGGATAAGTGTGTATTAAAAGGTATGCTGAATAAGTATGAAGTATTTCTAGTTTTTTTTGTAGGTGGCGGGTTGTTAGCTTGTAAATCTGTAGAGGTTATAAATTTACTTATTGATGCTTTAAGGTCAGAATTTGAAGTAACCTTAGGAGATGCGAGTTATTTTGTCGGGTTAGAAATTAGTAGGGATAGATTTAAGTAAACTATGTTAGTACACCAGTGTAAATATATTAAACAAATTATAGAGAAGTTCGAAATGAATGATGTCTATGTGCATTACTGCAGGTCCACATATAAGTCTGCTGCCCGCAAATGAGTACGACAAGAGTGAATGTAACTTGACCTATCAGGAAGCTCTTGGTTCTTTGATATTTGTGGCTATAGTGTGACGGCCTGACACAGGTTTTGTTGTAAACGTCTTAAGTAGAAACTTAAATAATCAAAACTTAAATCATTGGCGGGCAGTGAAAAGAGTTTGTGCATATTTAGCTAAATTGGCGATCTAGGTTTGAGTTATAGGCGGAGTGAGAATGAGTGTGATTTGGTGGTACGCCAGCAACATAGAAACCAGAAGGTCAATTTCGGGTTACTTGTTTTGCATGGCTGGTGGTCCAGTCACCTGGTCCTCACAGTGTCAAAAGCTAGTAACTCTAAGTACCTCTAGTACTATTTTAATGTCACTCTAGTACTATTTTATATGTAGACAATCAGAGTGCAATTAATTTGGCCAACAATCCAGAGTTCCGTAAGAGAACTAAACATATTGATATTCGATACCATTATATCAGAGAAAGATATGAAAGTAATGAAATAAACATTCAGTATGTTCCTTCGGGATTACAAAAAGTTGATATACTGACAGAGCGCACCTGCTCCAGTTAGTTAGCCACGAACCATGCATGCGTACAAGTTGCACTGCAAGCCGTGTACAAAAGAGCATTCAATATATTCATATATACAACCAGATTATTACTGTTTCTTTTACTCTCCTAAATTCTCAACCATTCCTGTTAGAGCCATCATTATCCTTAACAAAAAGCCCTGGCTTTTAATTTAAAATCTTGGACGAAATCGGAAAGAATCAGACTAAGTCGGATTCACTCAGATTCACCGATTTTTTATGAATCCAGGGGGTATAAACTGCACTGGATTTCCTGAAGCTGGTCCGGCGACAGAATGGGGGAGTAGACACGTCCAGGTGGACGGTCCTAAATCAGACACCGGAAGGCTATCTGATTTTGGGCCTAGACGAACCATCGGCCGCTACAGTGAAGAATCGGAATTACAGGCTCACGGCGGGGGTCGGTTTGGTGACTTTCAAGACACTGAACCGCGAGAATACCGCCGTGGGGAAAGTAACGACAGCTCAAGAGGAAGCGCAGCCTCAGGTGGCACCGAAATAAAATGGCTGCCACCAAGACACGCTTCTCTCAGATTAATTTGCACCATAGCAAAAGAGCCTCTGCAGTTTTAGCAAGGGGCATGGCTAAGGTGCATACAAACACAGCCCTAATAACATTAAAACAGGAACCTTGGGTATGGAAGGGACGCTTTAGAGGGCTAAATACAAGCGGAGATCTGTTTGTAGGAACTAATGATGTAAATGCACGCGCGTGCATTTGCATCAAGGGTATTAACGGTTTTTTTGTTACAGGAACTAAGCTCCACTCCAGGGACTGCACAACCGTCAGAATGGACATCAAGGATGAGGAAGGCCGAGGGAGAACAATCGTGATCACTTCGGTATACGTTCCTCATGACGAGGAAATACCATGGATATCAAGAAAGTAATAGAATAAAATACTGCAGAGATAAAAAACTCGACCTGATTATCGGCTGCGACGCCAATGCTCATCATGAAGTATGGGGCAGTACAGATATCAACGAGAGGGGCGAAACTCTGCTGGAATAAATTACTAGTACACAAATGGACATAATGAATCAGGGTGATGAGCCGACTTTTGTTAACAGTAACAGAAGAGAAGGTCTAGACCTCACCCTGGCCAGCATGAATATTAGCAACCATATACATAGATGGAGAGTGGAAGATGAACCATCTATGTCGGATCAAAGGACCATCTCCTTCTGGATGAAAATCCAGAAAATATGGAGTGAGCCCAAGAGAAATCCCAAGGACATAGCCTGGGAAAATTATAAGGAAGAAGTAAACGAACGTTTAATACACCGTAAAGGAACATATGAAACGGAATATGGACTGGAATGGACACTAGAACAAGTTT
Organism: Gastracanthus pulcherrimus; assembly: GCA_949152435.1. Taxonomy (NCBI): domain Eukaryota; kingdom Metazoa; phylum Arthropoda; class Insecta; order Hymenoptera; family Pteromalidae; genus Gastracanthus; species Gastracanthus pulcherrimus. The sequence goes on from OX424576.1 coordinate 71,312,091, forward strand.
AGACAGCCATTACCAGAGCATATGAGAACAACTGACGGTTAAAACCGAAAGAACAACTAAACGGTGCCCCCTGGTGGAACAAACACCTAGAGGCGCATAGAAAGAAGGCCCGAAAGGCCTTTAATAGAGCAAAGAAAACTAAGAACCCAGAAGGATGGAAAGCGTACAAGGACACGCTAAATGACTTCAAAAGGGAACTAGACAAAGCCAAAAGAGAGAAATGGCAGAATTTCTGTTCAAATACAGAAGGTTTAAGCGAAACGGCTAAACTAGCCAGACTTCTAACGAAGGATAATAGTATCCGCTTACAAAGTCTTAAAGACAGGTAAGGATACTACATAGAAACAGAAGAGAAAACAATGGAACTACTTATGAGAGCAAACTTCCCGGACTTCACCAAAAATGAGAACGGGGAGGGACATATACGTACACCTGGGAGAACCAGGGCACGAGTAAATCCGGATTGGGTGTTGGTGGAACAGATCGTCACACCAGAAAAAGTTAAATGGGCGATCAACACCTTCAAACCGTATAAAACACCGGGACCGGACGGCATTTTCCCCAAACTATTGCAGGAAGAGTGCGATGCCGTACTGAGACTGGTCACGGGGATTTTCAGAGGGAGTATCGCCATCGGATATATTCCGGGAAACTGGAAACGACACGGGTTTCGTTCATACCGAAACCTGGAAAGAAGAGTTACACGTCTATGAAAGATTTCAGACCTATTAACGTTACCTCCTTCATGCTGAAAACGGTGGAGAGGTTGGTGGATAGGTACATAAGGGAAACGATCCTGGGAAGTTCTCCACTACACCAGGAACAACATGCATATTCGGTGGGCAAATCCACGGAAACGGCTTTACACTCTGTTGTAGGATATATTGAAAAGGCAAAAAGCGCCGAGGAAACGGTAATTGGTGCCTTTGTGGACATAGAAGGAGCTTTTCACAGCACCACTACGAGAACCATTGACAGAGCTCTGGAGAAGCATCGTGTACCGTGAGCCATCAGAAACTGGATAGTGGGGATGCTGAGCAGCAGGGACATTTATTGTGAATGGAAGGGAAAAACAGTACGGGAGGAGGTCAACGAGGGATGCCCGCAAGGGGGGGGGGGGGGGGGGTCATATCACCGCTCTTGTGGACATTCGTAGCGGATGAACTCCTACGCATACTTCACAGGGTAGGGATCTATGCTGTCAGCTATGCGGATGACTTTGCCATACTTGTAAGGGGTAAGTATGAGGAAGTTTTACCGGATCTTGTTCAAAGAGCAGTGAGCAAGGTCAGGGAGTGGTGCCAGACGGTATATCTGGGGGTAAATCCGGAAAAAACAGAGATTGTAGTCTTCACCATTAAATATAAATGTAAAATCAACGGAAAGGTTAACTTCTACGGGAAAGAAATACCGTATGCAAAGTGGGTTAAATATCTAGGGATATATCTGGATAGGAAACTAACCTGGAAGCAGCATGTTAAACAGCAATGCGGAAAGGTGCTAAATATATTCATGCAGTGTAGAGCGGCTATTGGCATAGGATGGGGGCTAGAAGCCCAGAAAGCCTTATGGATATATGAGGCAATACTGAAACCAAAGCTTACCTAAGATGCAGTAATATGGTGGAAAGCAGTCGAAAATAAAACCACAAAAGCAAGCCTGGACCATGTACAGGCGGTCATATTGAGGGGAATTTTCGGGGTGCGAAGAAGTACCCCCACAGCCGCCGTCAGGATGTTGCTGGACATGGAGGGCCTTGACATAAATTTTAAGGAGGTGGCCGCGAGGTCAGCATACAGACTGATGTGCGGCGGATGGTGGTCAGAGAAAGGAAACGGACATACCACAATCCTGAGAAAACTGCTGGGTGAACCAATCTTTGAAAAGCCCCAGGATAGGATTAATAAAATTTTCCAATTTGGATAACGTTACAAAACGAAAATACCGAATAGAGAGGAATGGAACAACCAAAACTTTGGACATGGAGACATCTAATTCACAGATGGATCTAAAACGGACAATGGTACGGGATTTGGAATATGTGGTCCCAAGCGACGGGAGGACGCAGCCCATAGCCTGGGAAGGCACAGCACGGTACTACAGGAGGAACTAACCGCCATAGAGATCTGTGCGAGGAACTTATTGCAAAAAAGGGTCGAAAGCAGAGACATCCAAATCTGCACCGACAACCAAGCAGCTATCCTAGCTCTTGGTAAACCTAGCACCACATCAGCCTTGGTCAGGGACACGAAAAACATCCTAAACGAAGTGGCCAGAGTAAACAAGATCTGCATTACCTGGATTCCTGGACACTCGGGAATAAAAGGGAATAAAAGAACAAATCAGCTTGCAAAGCAGGCAGCAAATAAAAGCGGCAAGCCAGAAAGGGAGGTAGGAATACCATACTAGAAAGGCTGTGACGCGATTAGGAAAAAATTAGTAAAAGAAAGATGGAGTCTATGGAAAAACTCCACATGATATATATGGTCCAAAGAACTACTGGGGGAACATATCACCGAGTGGGGAAAAGGAATCATCAGCTTGGATATCCGCAGGTCATGCATCGTACTGGGTCTATTAACTGGGCACTGTGACCTACGGTGCTACTTATACAAAACGCAGGGAACAAGCAACCTGTGTAGATGGTGCAACGAAGAAGAGGAGACCCCCAGCCACTTCCTCTGCAAATGTCCCAATCTAACCGGACATCGACAGAGATGGCTTGGGAACGGGATCTTAGATCCCGAGACTTTCAAGGAGGTAAATACGAACAAACTGCTTGCTTCCTGCAAAGCTGTAGGTTTCGTGGAGTCTCCTTAAGTTCAACCCGGGGGGATAGGGATACATTGGTGAAAACTAAGTGTCCCTGAGGTATTAAACACCCCGGCACCTTCTAATAAAAAAATTCGAATTCATTCAAACTTTTTAACTAGGGTAGGTTATTTGATTTGTCGTTCTTTTGATTGATCACTTTACAAGAGGAGAATTGATTAGAGACTAGCAGTTATCAACAATTTTTAAAGGATTGATGTGCAATCACTAAAGATTATTCTATTGCCATTAACCTGTTTTGCTTGTGTACAGGATTATTAAGTGTTAATTAGTGAAACTTTGAGTAGTTATTATGTAATAAGTAGTGGAAACGAGATTATTTTAAATCAAAATAGTGTTTTACGGAATTTCTTTAATAGTTCTAAACATGTATTATCATATAATATGAAACAATAACAAATATATTTAAGGGGGCACACCACCTTTAAAATCTGAAACAAAAAGATTAATTAAGAATTTTTATTTTGATATTTATTTTAATAAGGGCTTTTTTTCCTCAAAGTATATATAAAAACCTACCAATTTGTATATTTTTTACCTTCGTTGGACCTTCTATGCCTCCATGGCAAACCAGACTGTTTTCGAAGACTTTAAGCACTGTCCGTAAGATTCCAAGTCTACGCATGGATGGATTGGGCTAAAAATTTATGGAGATACTCATTATAGTAGTACTTTTCATATGAGCGTAGGGATTTTGATTTGAACGAGTAGAAGTATTTTTTTATATGAACATTGTCAATATAACACTTATTTTTTAATAATTTTATCACTTTTATAGATGTAAAAAATTTTCTACTCGTTTAAATAAAAATCCCTACGTTCATATGAAAAGTACTACTATAATGAGTATCTCCATAAATTTTGAGCCCAATCTGTCCATGCGTTCACTTGGAATCTAACGGACAGTAACCTGAAATTGATAAAAACAACATTTAGAGTTATTTAACAATTAAGTTACAAGTTCTAATAGATATAATTTATACTCATCTTATCAATTGCAACTCCTTTTTTCTTCTTTTCAACGTAATTTGTATACTTTGAAATTACTCATGTAATTATGTAAAAGGTTAAGTAACAAAAATAAATATAGGTGACGTTTTGGTGTTCGTACACTCTTAAATATATGCACTAAAATATAAAAATAGCATCCTGCTAATTACTATATATAAAAATACACTATGTTTATTCAATTATATAGTCTATGATTCAATTAATCAATTTGCAATATAACAGGGTGAATAATTGTTTATAACAATTATTGTTGGCTAATAAGCCGTCGACCGGGCTATTGCTGCAGCGTATGCCACAAGCTACGCGTGCTGGCGTTCGCTGCCTCTCCTACCTGTAGCAAGTAAGTATGTGCCGCGCGCAACGCGTCCTGGCGTTCGCTGCCTCTCCTACCTGTAGCAAGCTAGCGGCGCACCGCCACTGAGCTTCCGTCTCGGTGCCGCTGCCCTGGTCCTCCTACTGCAAAATTACCGAACCCTAGCCGGTTCAGCTCCGTGCGGAGATACCTCGACGGACAGGATGTCGTAGATGTAATTGAGAACGCGGGAATTTGAACTTTAACAAAACAATAAACTATATTCTATGATGAAATTACCAAGATAACAATAACAAATTAGAGCAATAACAAATTAAGGGCATCGCCCCGCTTCCTCTTGCGTTCTCTTTCGGTAACCACTCCTGTTCCAGGCTGTGCCACCTGTCGCGCGCGTGTTACCCGCCGTCCGAGCCTACAGTAAGGTAGAGCTCGCATTTCGTTACAACTCCCCCCCCCCCCCCACCAGACGTCGCTTGCCCTGGTAAGCGACTTCTGTCACCTAACCACCGGTATGCGAAATCGGTCGAGGATGGGGTCAGTGGGGTCAGGTTTCAAGCGAGAAGAAAATTCTTACCTCACCCATAGGTTTAAATTTTGTCTTTTTATTCTATATTTGGTATATACAAAAAAATAATAAATATGAATATAGAAAAAATAGGTGACGTCATGGGTCTATTCCGCCTTTATCTTCGCCCTATGTAGTCGGTCCATCTCCTCCGTTCCGGGCGGGTTCTGGGGCTGCTGCGGCGGCCGCGCTTTGGGCTCCTGGGGGCGCTCCAGGGTTGAATGCGACCTCACTGACGGCGAATGGGGCCTCATGGGGATGGCCCCTTGAGCCTGTCCGAGGTCGGCTCGGGCTCCTGTCGCTGACGGTTGAGGAGCCCTCCGGGTTGGTCCCGCAAGTGTAGGTTGTGCCGAGGGGCGGCGGTATCTCCTGCCTCCCGGCTATCCTTGCGGCCGCTCACCTGAGGGCTCGCAGATCGGCGTCCGCCAGAGATGCTTTCGCTTCACGTTCTGCGATAGAGCGCTGCAACTCTCGCAGGCGCTTCGCGTCTCTCTCGGCCGTGTCAGCGGCTTCCTTCTGCTCCTGCCGTCGCTCTGCCCAGTCTGCGAACCACTGGGAGAGTTAGCCCTGCAGTTCCAGGTGGTTGTTGTAGACGTGGGCCAACGTTTCTGAGTACTTGAGGGCCCTCAGGTAGTTGCGATGGAAGCCGTCACATCGCTTCATCGCCTGCAATATCTTGGCCCGGTATGTGCGATGGCGCGATTGGCTTCATCTTCCGGTTGTTTGGGTGGCGCGTCGGGGTGTCGCCGGCTGGCATGACCGCAGCGGTATGCTGGGCTTCGGTCTCCCCTTGGGCAGTTCCACCGTCGGACGAGGTTAAAGTGGCGGCCGCAGCGGTATGCTGGGCCTCGGACTCGGTTTGAGCGGCCACTTCGCTGGAAGTGGTTGGGGCCGCAGCGGTACGCTGGGCCCCCGGCTCTGTTTGTGATTCCACCTCTTGTGTTGGCATCCGCAGATCGATGGCCAACCGGTCGAGAGTCGACGGGTTCTCCTCCGCGCCGGGTGAGGAGGGCACTAAGAGGGACCTAGATCGTACTCCATCCTCGTTTTCCTCTAGTTCCTCGATGAGGACGGAGTACTTCACCTTCTCTCACCGGCAAGCCGTTCCAGAGTTTCCTGGGAAGCCTCCATCTGGAAATAAAAACGATTCTGAGGTTAGTCCAAGTAGGGTAAGTCGCGTTTGCTCCTGGTGCGACGCGGTGAAGTGGACACTGGCGAGTTTCGATCGCGACTCTTGTCAGGTCCCTTCAGTCGGCCTCGCGGACGCTTAGATTAGGTGATTAGATCAGATGTTTATTCTGTGCAAGATAAAAACAATAAAACTACATTCAATAATTATACATATTTACAGAGATCATTAGTATAGTCAATCATATCACAGCTCGACATTGCTCGTCATTAACAATATTTGTGACATTTTTTGTGACTATCAAACTTCAATTTTAATTGTAGTCAACATTCGTATGAGTAGCGTTAATCTAAATTATTTATACATGGTCTATGTCCCTGGACTTACATAGCAAATAGTCGCGAATTGCCGCTTTAAATCTGCCTAGTGAGGGCAAATGCTTAATACGTTGAGAGATCGTATTCCATAGGCGCGCACCTTGAGATTGAAAAGATATCAATCCTGTATCGGTCTGCGACGATGGAATTGAGAACTCCCTAGAATCAGTCTTACTAGAGCTCCGAGCCTAGTTTTTTTGAAAAAGGGCTGCAAGATACGTGGGCTGACCCATGTTTATAACTTTGTATAGCTGTACCGCCGCAAAATACGCCCTTCTTCCCCCAAGATCAAGCCAGCCAAGTTTACTCCTGTCGGAACTGATATGCTCATACCTTTTAACACCACATATGTACCTCACACATGAATTCTGCAATCATTGCAGTCTCATCCAGAGCTCACATGACACATCAAAATACACTAAAGAGCAATAATCTAGTTGAAACAGGACAAGAGCACTTGCAAGTCGTTTGCGTATCGCCTCGGTGGTGCTGGATTTAAATGATCTAAGCCCATGCAGGGTCTTATTAACCTTTCGGCTAACTGCATCCACTTCCGGTTTCCATGTTAACTTCGAATCCATGACAATACCGAGGTTAGTTACAGTGTCAACAAAGGGAACAAAGACGTTACCTTGAATCTCTATGCCAGGCAAATCCATACTCTGTACTTTCTTAATGTTAGATTCTGACCCAAAAATAATTGCCTTCCGTTTTCCCGGTGTAGGTTTGCAAATCGTCCGCGTATAACAAATGCGATACACTATCCGTAAGAATATCCCCCGTATTTTTAAAGCCTGATAAAACTTCCTGAAGCTTATTAATATAAAGACTGAACAGAAGGGGCCCCAAGACAGAGCCCTGTGGTACGCCGAGATTGGTTGTGAGCCAATCTGAACTACCATTAGATGCCGTGACAACTTTTTTGTTACGCCCTGTAATATATGACTTTATATTTATATGGAGAACCCCATTCTGATCAGCTTGCGTGACAACTTGGATGGTGAAAAAGTGTCGAACGACTTACTAAAATCAAATAGCAAAAGGATGATAATTAGCCGCTTGTTATTATCTATACCGCATCGTATAGATATGTTTTCAGTCAATTAGAGTAGTACTGTCTGCGTACTGTGATGCGGACGGAAAACTGTCTGAAGGGGACCGAGTATGTCTTTCGAAAACAGATAAGCTGACATTTGTTCATGCACGATCTTTGCCAGAATTTTGGAGAGAAAGTTGAGGAGGGCAACAGGACGAAAGTCCGTGACTGTAGATGGAATGGCCATCTTTTTTAACGGTATCAAATGAGCTTTCTTTCAGGTACTGGGAAAGGTCCCTCTCGAGAGGGAGGCATTGTAAATGTTAGCAAGAAAAGGATCCGAATAAGATTTTTTACTAAAAGTAAAACCTTCATCACTAGTTGACGACATTATATTTCTTAGCTCTCCGTAAGAGTCCAAGACTCCTAAGCTGTCTCCAGATGTCCTTCCCGCTTTCAAGGGCCTCAAAAATCTTACTTTGAATGAAGTTATCTCGTGCTTCCATCGTGTGATCCTCCGCTAGAGTCGCCAGAGCCTGCCTTTCCTGCCAAGGCATCACGCCTGTTATATAGCTCCTTAAGTTCCGAATCAACTCACGGTGGTTGTATCTTTTTATTCGGCCGAAATTCTTTAACTGGAGTTACTTAATCTAACGCCTTCATGATATTTACACCAGGAGGTTCTAGACGAGTGTCCACGTCCGCATCCGAACAACTGATGGACGATCAATCGTACTCTTGCAGGAGAGACAGAAGCTCTTTCTGATTTATTGCCTTAAAATTACGGTACCAGAAGTTACCTATAATCGGAGTCTTAGTTTTTGGGAGGTCAATAGTCAAGTCAATGATGTTATGTCGATTTGGAAAGGTGGCCACAAAAATTTTAGGGGCAAGTATAACGTCGTCATTGTCAAAAAAAATTACATCTAGTCGCGCCGTGATTAACTAGTTTTATGTTAAGGCTACATACTAGCTGCCTGGTAACATCTGATTCCGCTGATGTTGATAGCATGTTTGCGTTCAGATCACCCATAATAATGAGATATTTAAAACCTGCTGAATGACGTTCTAGAGTTCAGTATCAGGTACTCTATATATAAGCGCAACAAACACGGGTGGCAAGGATCCTTGTTGCACACTATACATCAAGTATTCAGGAGCGAGCGGCTTACCCTCGTTCTTCACTGTTAAGGAGGAACATACTACTGTAGCTTTGTCATTAAATCATTTCTATTATTTTCTTTCACATTATAAGAACTAGCCTTTCTACTACGACTATCCTTACAACTATGACTATTCTTATTACTACTATTATAATTACTATTATTATTAGCGTCTAAAAACTGGGCAGATTTGTCTAAGACCTTGAGTGACAAAAATATTTGAGAGTCGTTGATGTTGACGCATTTATGACCACCCTCACCGCGCTGCTGCTCAGTACTCTCGACCAATGTTGAGATTTTAGTGAGTAAGGAGTTAATTTGATCTTTAAGAACTCTGTTTTTTTGAATTAGCTGCAGTCGATCATTGTGTAGCCCTTCCATCTTAGAAGACTGCGCAGCAATTTTCTCTTCAAGTGACGAAAACTTAACTGCCAGACCATCAATCAGCCCCTCTGTTGCTGGGGAGTTGAGACTGTTCCGATAGCATCAATTTTCCCCATAAGAAGAGACTTAAGAGTACATACTGCAGCTTCAAGCAAATCAAATCGATTGGTATATAATTAAGCATCGATTAACGCAGCCTACAATAACGGATAGCGCTTAGATCTAAGTTGCAGTTAGTCTGAATATTTTTTTCGTTATTCTCTGCTGCGGGTTTGATAGACGGGACGAATGGCATTGTCGCGGAAATATGTTTGTCCGTTACTTTATTGCAGTCCCTGACGGACTCATCTGCACCTTCCACATCTAGAATTATTTTATTATCATTTTTTCCGTTTGATTCACTGATCCGAGTGTTACTAAAATTATCTGAACTATTCGATTTTTCTAATTTACATTTTAGACATCTATATTTATTTCCGCTTACTGGTGTCCAGTCATGGCACAAATTGTGATACGGTTTATTGCAGTCCTTACATCTACGCATAATTGCATTAGGCTTTGTAATTTTTTTGCACTTCTAGCAGAAAGACGCCATATTTAACAAGTCTAAATAAAATCAAAACTTATTAAACTGAATTAAATAATAATAATGCGTATCACATGAAATGAAATAATAATTCCACATGTAGAGTCTTTGAAAAAAGTCAACAATTTACAGTTTTCGTGAATGTTGCATTATTTTAAAAATATTTGTATATTCGCGCGCAAGTGTGGATCAGTGCTGCCTGCTGCAGGAGGAGATAATGCGTTGTCAACTGCCGAGTACCATCCGTTAGGGGCGATGGTGCTGCGCCCTGGTAGCAAAAATGAAAAACTACGACCAGGCGGCGAGAGCAAAGTCCCGAAAAAATGGCGCGGGAAAGATATATATATATATATAAAACAAGTTTTGATTTTATTTAGACTTGTTAAATATGGCGTCTTTCTGCCAGAAGTGCAAAAAAATCACAAAGCCTAATTCAATTATGCGTAGATATAAGGACTGCAATAAACAGTATTTGAACCGACTAAACCGAGTAAAACGTATAGGCCGCGTACAGAATAATTTTCTCCACTAGATGCTATAGTCAAGCGCTGTTTCATCCCTTGATGCAGCATCTAGTGGAGAAAATTATTCTGTACGCGGCCTATACGTTACACTCGGTTTAGTCGGTTCAAATTCACGCGTTGCTTTCTTCGGCTTTGGTGTGACTTTCGCTGTTTTAACAACGTACACCGCCTTAGTTCGACTTGGATAATGTGGTTCGGGCGGTCCAGCTGCGCGCTGAGGGCTGCTTCCCCGATCCGAATACGGGTCGTAAGGATTAGGTCCGTTGAGTCCTTATATCCTTACGTTCGGCAGCCTTTGCACCATGTTGAGCTGATAGCGGGAAGGATCTCAGCGGACGCAAGGGCCGCCGAGTGTTCGCAATCCGTGTCAGAGAAGCGAAGCCACAATACTGGTTAAGTGTAGGCTAATCTTACTCAACTAAGTGACAACGCTTACCTATAGATAAACAAGGTTATTGAGAAGGAAAGGTTATTAGAGGTAACGGATTGTTTATAAAACAAGGAAAAACAATATAATTAATTTATATGAATATCTCTCTTAAATTTATAATAGTCAAAAACAATCAAAATGTCTTATTTTATTTGATTTATTAATTAGAATAAACGAAAATATATAAAGTTTATAAACAATTAAAAATATATCAATAATTTGGTAATGTATAATGTAAAATATAAAATATAATGTAATATAATAATCTTACTAAATAGTAAGTATGAATTTGAGGTATAATTTATTATTTATATATATATTTTTTTTACGGCGTAATCACTAACAAAAACTTTATAAGTTGATAGTTTCGTGTAAAGAAAATTTTATTTATTTTGTATTTACGAAGTTAATGATAAAGATCATATATTAAACTTTAAGTGAAAAGGTAACTATAACAATAAGAAAAGGTGATGATTAGGTGTAGGGAGAAAGAAAAATAGTTTTTCAATCATCTAGTAACAAGGGTTGAAAGAGAAAAGTGAGGATATTATAGATGGATATTAAAATTACATTTGTACAGCAAAATGTATCTTCTTTTCTTCTATATATAAAAATACTTGTCCTGACTGACTGACTGACTGATTCATCAATGCCCAGCCAAAACCACTCATCCGATTAACTTGAAAATTTGTGAGTACCTTCTACCCACATAGTAGGTGCTCACTAGGAAACGGTTTTTTGAAATTCCACCCCCAGGGGATGGAAAGGATTAAAATGTGTTTTTTCGATTTTTTACTATATTTCTGCGGGAAAAGGAGATTTCGAGACGGTTCTTGCGGCAAAAAGTCTGGAATAACATCAGGAAAAAAGCAATTTCTGGGTTTTTCGGAATTTCACCCCCAAGGGGTGAAATGCGTCGAATATGCATTTTTCGTTTTTTCACTATATTTCTGCGGGGAAAGAGATTTCAGGGTGGTTATTGCGGCATTATATCTGGAATATCATTACTCAGAAAAAAATTTCTTAGCTTTTTAAATTTCACCCCAGGGGGTGAAATGCGTCAAATGTGCATTTTTTCCAGCTGTACTATATTTATGTGGGGAAAAGAGATTTCAGGATGGTTCTTGCGGCATCATATCTGGCACGACAATAGGAAAAAAACACCCTCCGTGCGTGCAAACGGTTGAAACGCTTCTTCCATTTCTTACTAAATTTTCGCAGAGAAAAAAATTTTTGCAGAGAAAAAAATTTTCGCAGAGAAAAAAATTTTCGCAGAGAAAAAATTTTCGCAGAGAAAAAAATTTTCGCAGAGAAAAAATTTTCGCAGAGAAAAAATTTTCGCAGAGAAAAAAATTTTCGCAGAGAAAAAAATTTCAGTCTAACAGAACGAGACTGTTTCCGTGTCGTAACTATGATTGTGGAAATATTGAGCATAAATGGCGTTATGACGCCACATAAAGTAGTTCCCATGTTGGCGGATGGTGCTTGCCTCTTCAATGCAATATCTTTTCGTCTGTACGACACTCAAGTTTTGTCTCGGGAGATTCGTATTCAGATTGTAGATCATATTGTTAACAATTGGCAACATTTTTCGATCATGTCTCATGATGATATAGGAAATAATTATAGAAATTCTGAGGAATACTCGATCGATATGTTAAAACATTCCACTTATGGAAGTTTATGCGAGTTAGTAGCTGCTGCACAAATATTTGGTTTCACTTTTGAGGTATATCGCAATGGACATCTGTATGAAAGATTCGGTGTAGAAGGAAGTCCAATTAAGAGACTTCGTTTCACATTAGACTTATCAAACGGACATTTTGATGTTTATTTACCTTGCAATGACGCTACAACTGTTCAAAATATTTCTGATAAAATACCGAGTCCCGCAAAGCGTATGGAAATTTCTGATCCAATATCCAGTTCTGCTAAGCGTAATAAGAAACGTCGTGCAAGATTCACAAATAACGTAAGGAAAAATCAACTCAAAAGAGCCGCTAAAAATATCAGATGAATCATCCGGAAGTTCATAGAGTCGCTGCTTCTTCTTATCAGCAAAATCATCCGGAAGTTCATAGAGCCGCTGTTAGTGTTTATGAACAAAGCCGTCCAGGATTACGCTCAGAAAGGCGCTTACTTCCATGGAAGATTAAAGCTCTTTCCGGAATGAAATACGATCCAGAGATATCATATGAAACCAATAAAACTGTATCCATTGGCACTATGAGTCACAAATGCAAACACTGTGGCGCTTTAAAGTATAAAACTGAGCCACCCGGAATGTGCTGCAGTGCCGGCAAAGTGCAACTGCCACCTACTTTGCGTCTTCCCGAACCACTTTCAGTTTGATCATGGGCTCTCACCCGGACCATGTACATTTCATGGACAGGATTAGAAAATATAATAGCTGTTTCCAAATGACATCTTTCGGAGCCAAACAAATCAAGGAACATGGATTTATGCCTACTTTCAAAGTACAAGGTCAAGTGTATCATTTAATTGATGGTCTACAACCTGTGCCCCAACAAAATCCTCAATTTCTACAGATTTATTTTGTTGGAGAGGATGAAAGAGAGGTACGTATAAGATCTGGTCACATCCCTGACGTACGCCAGGATCTGGTAAAACAACTGCAGACGATGTTGCATCGTTATAACTCCTACATAAAGGATTTGAAGACTACTCTCGAAAAAATACCTCAAAATTGTAAAAACTTCGAAGTTGTAATTCATGCTGATAGGAAACCAGCCAATGCTCATCGTGGCCGATATAATGCTCCAGTAGCAAGTGAAGTTGCATTGGTCATAGTTGGGCAGCAGTTTGAAAAAAGAGATATTGTATTACAAAGTCATGATGATAAGTTACAAAAAATAAATGAGGTGCATCGTTCGTATGATGCCTTACAGTATCCTTTACAGTTTTGCCGGGGTGAGGACGGTTACTCTGTAGATGTTTATCAGATCGATCCAAAAACAAATTTACCTCTTAAAAAAACAGTATCTGCAATGAATTTCTATTCATACCGCATCATGATCCGAGAAACAGAGATCAACCATTTACTGTACTGTCGATCTCTCTTTAATCAATTCTTAGTAGAGATGTACGCGAAAATTGAAACAGAACGATTAAACTTTATTCGGAACAACCAGGCGCAACTTAGAGTAGACAATTATATGCACCTAAAAGATGCTATTGGAAGACGAGATACCGATGTCGCCGAACTAGGTCAGATGGTAGTGCTTCCATCGTCTTTTACTGGATCACCACGGTATATGCATGAAAAGGCCCAGGATGCTATGACGTACATCCGCAATTTTGGTCGTCCGGACTTATTTATAACATTTACGTGTAATCCCCGATGGAGCGACATTACAGAAGCATTACTACATGGCCAAAAGTCTTACGACCAGCATGATATCATAGCTAGGGTCTTCCACTTGAAAGTGAAATCGCTTATAGCATTATTAACGAAGGGTGAATTATTTGGAGAAATGAAATGTTACATGTATTCTGTTGAATGGCAGAAGCGAGGATTACCTCACATACATATTTTATTGTGGCTTAAACTACGTTTCACTCCAGATCAGATAGATGATGTTATTAGCGCAGAAATACCAGACCCAGCCGAAGATCCTCTTCTTTATGAAATCGTCAAGGCCAACATGATCCACGGACCTTGCGGTAGCTTAAATAACAGGTCGCCTTGCATGAAAGAAGGTTGTTGCAGCAAAAAATTTCCTAAAGAATTTCTGCAAGAAACTCAAACAGGAGATGATGGATACCCAAAATATCGACGTAGGAAACCGGAAGATGGTGGTTTTATTGTTGAAATCAATGGCATCACCATTGATAACCGCTGGGTCGTACCATACAATCCTGTTCTTTCGCGGATTTTTGAAACTCATATCAATGTGGAATACTGCAACTCTGTTAAATCGATAAAGTATGTTTGTAAATATATCACCAAAGGCAGAGATCAGGCTGTATTCGCTATAGAAGATAAGAAAGACGAAGTTAAAATTTATGAAAGTGGTCGATATATCAGTAGTTCCGAGGCAGTATGGAGAATCTTAAGTTTCCCTATTCATGAAAGATTTCCAATAGTCTTTCACCTCGCTGTTCATTTAGAAAATGGTCAACGCGTCTACTTCGATCAAAAAGATTCTAATCGCTTGAGGAATATCATAAATCATCCACCTAAAACTACACTTCTTGCATTTTTTGAATTATGCCAGGTAGATAGTTTTGCAAGAACGCTTCTTTACGTTGAAGTTCCATCTTATTACACATAGAAGAAAAATAAATTTGAAAGAAGAAAACCAGAGTATATACCATCCACCCTAATAACTCTGAGTGTTATTATCTACGCCTTTTGCTTCACGAAGTTCGAGGTCCAAAATCTTTTTTGGAATTGAAAACTGTTGATGGCATTGTACAACCTACATTTCAGGCAGCGTGTAAAGCCTTAGGTTTATTAGAAAACGAAAAGCACTGGGATGCAACTTTGGAAGAAGCAGTACTTTGTGACTCTCCACTCAGATTGCGAAATTTGTTTGCGGTTATGTTATTATTTTGTCATTTATCTGATGCTTCAAGTCTTTGGGAAAAGTACAAAGATCATCTTTCAGAAGATATTCGGCGTGAAATGGAAGCTCACTTACAAGATGGGATCATCAACTCAATGTTGAGTAAAATTTATAATAAATGCTTAGTTTGTCTGGAAGATAGTTTGTTGTCAATGGGTGGTCAATGGTGAGTTATCTCTACAAAACAGAGACTATATTCGAGAAATCAGTTATGATGCGAATGCTCTGGAACAAATTATAACTGACAGCGAAATTTTACTGAACGATGAACAGTCTCACGTTTACAGAATAATTTTAGAAAGCGTCGAGAAAAGTAGCGGTCAAATGTTTTTCCTTAATGCTTCTGGAGGAACCGGTAGCTGTTGCTTCTTCAGGAATTGCAGCTACATTGCTGCAAGGAGGTAAAACGGCTCATTCTACTTTTAAATTACCTTTGAACTTAAATAAACTCCAGACACCAATTTGTAACATTTCAAAACAGTCTAATATGGCACAAGCTTTGAAAGAGTGTAAGTTAATAGTTTGGGATGAATGCACAATGGCCCATAAAGGTGGATTTGAGGCTCTCAATAGAACATTGCAAGATATAAGGGGAAATGATAGATTGATGGGGGGAGTCACTATTCTATTAGCTGGAGATTTCCGGCAAACATTGCCTGTTGTACCTAGAGGTACACGTGCGGATGAAGTGAATTCTTGCATAAAGAAGTCATATTTATGGCCTCATATTCAAAAACTTTTTCTGCACACAAATATGAGAGTTTATTTAAATAATGATGAATCTGCCGGAATTTTCGCTGAAACACTACTCCAAATAGGCAACGGAACTTTCCCGTCCGTAGAAGATGAGATTGTTATTCCATCAAATTTATGTACGGTAGTCACCACATTATCAGAACTTATTTGCAAGATATATCCTTATGTGAATAATATAAAAGATAAACCCATAGATTGGTTGTGCGAGCGAGCTATTTTAACGCCAAAAAATGATAAAGCAGCTACCATTAATGAGCTACTCTTGAATGCTTTTGAATAACAGATTGCTGAATATAAATCATTTGATTCTGTTATTGAAACCGATGATGCTGTCCACTACCCTGTTGAATTTTTAAATAGTTTGATTCCACCCGGGTTTCCACCTTATAGATTGAACCTGAAAGTTGGAGCGCCTATAATGTTGCTGAGAAATCTTTGTCCTCCTAAATTGTGTAACGGAATTAGACTACAAATAAAAACTCTTCGTAAAAATGTTATAGAAGCTACAATAATCACTGGAAGTGCTCGCGGAGAATCAGTTCTTATTCCGCGAATACCTCTAATCCCATCAGACTATCCGTTTGAGTTTAAGAGAATACAGTTTCCAATCAAGTTGTGCTTTGCCATGACCATCAACAAATCTCAAGGGCAGTCATTGAAAATGGCTGGCATCGACTTGATAGAAAACTGTTTCTCTCACGGACAGTTTTATGTGGGATGTTCTAGGGTAGGGTCCGCCAGTAATCTGGTAATATTAGCTCCAAAAGGCAACGTCGCTAACGTAGTTTACAGAGAAGTTTTAGACTAAGACATTTTTTATTGATTTATTATTACAAATGAAACAGAAAATCATAATTATATGATTGAATGAATTCTATTAACAAATGAATTCCAGACACTCAAATCGCGGGCGAAGCCGCGACGGGGGACGCTAGTTATTTATAAAATGAGAAAAGAATAAGCTATGAGGGGGTTAAAATTTTGAGAAAGATTGATAAACAAGAGAATGACAGATTAAATAGTCAGATTTGTTTACCATGTTAGTTCATTTATAGACATTAACAATATATTGATCGAATTTTCAAAAGGTGTTTATTCTGATTATATATGGTTTACTATAATGTAATTATGATGCAATAAATTGATTAGTGAAATGATCAAGAAGTTTTTAAATTGTTGGAAACGGAGATTGGTAATATATTATTATAAAAAAATATTTTTATTAAATGCTAAAGTTTAGTATTATAATTTTAACAGAAAGATTTTTTTTTATTATTTAGCACTGGTTGATCTTCAGTTATTAAGATCATACTACATACTTCTAAATGTAAAGAACAATTATACATCGAAGCATTTAATTTTCCTTTTACGAAAACGTTTTATTTCAGTGCCTATTATCATATATGTGTAAATTATTCATAAAACATAAATGTTCGTTGAAATTTTATTTAAAAATGTATTTTTTTGAAAACAATACATTGTTACAAAGTATAACCTATTTTAAAGAAAAATATATAATTTCTTTAGAGACTTTTGGGTTTGGCATTTATTTAAGCGCTTATCCTGCTGGGTCTTGCGCCAAATTATTAGCAGGACAATCGGAATGTACTGATTGTAAATCGATGTAAGTAGTGACAGCCGTCACCAAAATAAAAAATAAAAATTTAGATTGACAGAACAACTGTTGGGTATTGCGCTACTGATGCAAGCTGCGGAAAATATAAACTACCTTAAAAAAAATTTCAAGCGAATCGATCGCGCTAAAACATTTGCCAATAAGAAAGTCTCTTTATTAAAATTGCATTATTGCTTTATAGATAATAAAATTAAGTGTGAATCTTAAATGCTTCCCTTAAATAATTATAATAATAAATGCATATACGGCGTCATATGTACTGGAGTTTTGAGGAAATCCTGTTAGTTAAGCTTACATCCTAGGTCTCAAGTATTGGCACTACTCAAGCACATGTATCCACCTTAGCTCTCAGTGCATAAGATGGGGCTTCTTTTTCGCGCACAACCAAGATTGCCAAGAATTTCTCACTTATAGCAAAGATCGATAGGATATTTACATTTTCTGGTACATGTTATCCACCGTCGTATTTAATGTTTTGGATGGGTAATTTCAATGAAAATTTGAGGAATAGTTATTATATTATAAAAGAAAAATATATTATTCGCGCGTGAATTTATATTCAAAATATTTAAGGTAGATAGTTTAATTTTTAATTCTTATTTTCTTTATCTTTTGTTTCGTAATAAAGAATCTTTTCGATATTCTCGTCGTGAATTGCATAGACTGATTTGAAAAAGGAAGGTTACAATTTTTAAGATTTTAATAGCAATTCGAAGATCGCATGATGCTGTTTTTTGCTAAGATTAAATGTTTTAAAAATATTTAAATAGTACATTTTAGTAAATTCAACACATAAGCATCATTCGAATTTCCATAGCACTTGCTTTTAGTCACATAAATATTATAGGCCAGATAAATTTTAACTTGTTTATTATGTAGTGTGTGGTTAGTTTTTCGAATTTTAACAGTGAGAGTTTTACTTGTGTATTTAGATAAATTTTATTTGATTTTTGTTCTTTGTTCAGGTATTTTTACTTCTAATTTCTTATCTTTTTCTTCCCCCACAAGCTTTTGTACAAGAAATTTATGATATTCATTTACTTGCATAAGAATTGAAAATTGGAATTTTAATTTAATCAGATTTTCCGCATTTACTGCCCGAGTTCTTAAATCCTCTAAATCATATAATTTAGTAGATAATTAATTTTTTATTTTGGAAAGAAGTTTATTACATAATGATTTTAAAGCTTCTTCCTGTAGCTTCTTATTTAATTCATTGTAACAAGGGTTATTTGAATAATTTAATAATTTACTTTGTAATTGGTAATGATTCAATAAATCTAATGTAAAATTCTTGGACCGTTTCACACGGATTCATTTGAATATTTTTATGCTTTATTAAATCAATATAGTAATTTTTAAATTAAATATGGTTCTTGAATCATAGTGATGAGATAATAAATCGAGAAGTTCAACATAATCTTTAAATGCATACTGGAATATAAGGTCTCGTGCTTCTCCCCTTAAGTGATTTTGGATTAGTATTTCTAAAAATCCTTTGGAAAAGAGTTTAGGTACCTAAGATGCAAGGTAACAAACACCATTTATAAACTAATTAATATCAAGGTTATAACCGTCGAATTCAGGTAACTCGTATAGTATAGTGTGAAAGGAAAATATTTATGATGATTCACTATGTTAAAATATAAGATATTTTTATTTCATGTTTAAATCCATTTTAGTTGTGACATCATCCTTGTGATTATATATATCGTTTATTGTTATGAAAAATTTTTTTAATAGTTTTACGATTTATTTTAATTGTATATATTTCTAATTATATTTTTATTTCAAGTGTAGAATAGAATACAATAATTGAAGTATAATTATTGAAACATCACATTTTCTTTTAGGACAAAAAGTTTTATTTATAAACAATTTTCATTTTCGTGGTTTCAATTATCCCAGTTAGCTGTCGCCAGCTTTATAGCTGTGACGTCCAGACATTATTTATTTAATAAATAGAATTTTATTGGTTTAATGTTTCCCAGTTAATCACAGCTTTACCCGTCGCGCACCAAACGGTTGTACGGGCGGATGAATTAATCGAGCGTGACAGGCTTGGAAGGAGGAGGACGTGCGGATCGAGATTAGTTTAGGGTTGTTTAAATCCCGAGGAAAAGAAAATGGATATTATGTTCTAAACTTATATGTATATAATACTTCTTACCTTATGTGTGAGAAGTAAATGGACACAATAAACATATTTTCCTGTTATAGTTTATTAGAATGCTTCAATTGATGATACAATATACGGTCGCAATTGGTATTTAGTACAAATATTGGTCCCACAATTGCTGATATGGTTGCTAATTTGACTTGCAAGTAACGTGATTGCGCGAATATTCGTGATACGAAAAGAAAATGCACTTTTGAGTTGTGAGCGGCTTAGCGCCTTTTACGCACTTTAAAATATAAAAGTTATTTCGGCAACTGGCCGTACAATATATATATATATATATATATATATATATATATATATATATATGTGTGTGTGTGTGTGTGTATCGCGACTTTCGTGGCGATGTGGAAGGCGCCTGAATTCATGCAGAAGGCTGGCTCGCGACGGCCTTGCACGGCTGTATTTATACTAAAAGACGGATGAGATTTTGTTAGAAGTATACAGAATGTTCAATACCATTGAATCATCGAGCGTTATCAGCCGGCTAGGTAAATACTGATGCAATCATCGCACAATGTTGCTACATTTTGGGGAAAATACATATAAGCAGATTTTCGGTGAAGGACGCGCACGTGCGGTTCGCTTATCAAATTTTAAAGATAGCGAGTAAGAAAACTAATTTTGAAAGATATTATTCTGCGAAACAAGCATTTTGGAATTTTGCCTAGCTGAATAATATTATTCGATGGGGATTATATTTCTCAAAAGGCTTCGCCGAAATAAAAGAATAAATAAAAGGAATTTAATAATTTCGTTACAAATCAATAGTAACATAAACCATAAACCTTAAATCCAAATACTCCAAGCTAAGCATTTTGCAATAACAAAAATGTATTCAATAGAATCATAAGCCATAAGCCTTAAATTCCAATACCCCAAGATAAGCATTTGCAATAATAAAGTTTTAATCGTTAAATCCGTGAACCTAAGCCATAAATCCAACTACCCCAAGATACAAATATTGCAAGAATAAAAATGTAAACAATAAACCCTAAGTTCTAAATCATAAAACCAACTACCCTAAGCGGAGCATTTGGCAAATATAAAAATTTAAACAACAAACCTTAATTCCTACATCCAACTACCCCAACCTAAGCATTTTGCAATAATAAAAATGTAAACAATAAACTCTAAGCCCCTAAACCGTATACATACCCCAAAATCAAGTACCCTAAGCTGAGCCTTTTGTAACAATAAAAATTTAAATAATAAATCCTAAGCCCTAAACTATAAACCCAAGTACGCTAGGCTGTGCATTTTGAAATAATAAAAATTAAAAGAATAAATCGTAAATCCTAAATCCAACTACCTCAAGCTGAGCATTTTGCAATAATAAAAATGTAATCAATAGAAACATAAACCATAAACCTTAAATCCAAATACTTCAAGCTATGTATTTTGCTATAACAAAAATGTAATTAATAGAAACATAAACCATAAGCCTTAAGTCCAAATACCCCAAGATAAGCATTTTGCAATAATAAAATTTTAATCATTAACTCCGTGAACCATAAGTAATTCAACCCAACTACTCGTATCTAAGTATTTTGCAAAAATAAAAATTTAAACAGTAAACCCTAAGCCCCAAACCCCAAACCCAAGTGACCTAACCTGAGCCTTCTGCAATAATAAAAATTTAAACAATTAATCTTAACTCTTCAACCCAACTATCCGTAGCTAAACATTTTGCAAAAATTAAAAATTTACGCAATAAATCCTAAGCTCTAAAAGTGAGCTGAAAAATAAGAAACAAATACAGATAAAGTTGTTTTTTGAATTGCACATTTTTAGAGTTGCGAATTATTGTAATAGTGATGTCTTGATTGTCTGTTAATTATTCTGAATTGCGACCTTATTTTTCGACGTTTTGCGAAATTGTTAAAAAAGTAGTTAGAGTAGAAGTTACACCACCGTTTAGGTTCCAGTATTTTTGCGTATTCCTCCTGAAAATATTACTTTTCCTGTACTACTACCCCCAAATCGGTCAGCAGGAGCGTTTTATTTGTTTGACAAAATAAAGAACATTTCACAAGCAACAGCTGAAAAATTGGGTATAAACTACAATAACTAAAGTTGTTGTTGTTACTACTGAGCCAAAAATTTGATTATTTAATGTACATATATATGTTATTTGATAAATGATAACAATCTATTGATTGCAACCACGAAGAAAAAAACAGAACACATACTATTACTCCATATTATTACAGAAGTATAATTCCAAGAAGTAACGAAGATTGAATAAGCGACTTTATTAGTTTCCGGACGGGGAATTTCAGCAGTTACTCAAGAGTAGGGAATACAAATTTCGAACAGGAATTTGAGCTGAAGGAATTGATAAAGAAGACCTCAAGAAAACAAGCCATTTTCTTTGTTTTATCTCCTTTTGTTCCTTTAGCACGTTACCTAAAGCACGGTAATCTCCAGAATAACAATATATATATATATATATATATATATATATATATATATATATATACGTACGAAGTGTGTTAAAAAAGTAACGGGAATTTTGGTTCTTTGGGAAAGAATTTCATTTATTCGTCTACATTAATGTTGTCCCTATCAAAATATTCCCCATTCATTATTATACACTTATGCCAGTGCTTCTTCCAATCCTCGAAACATTTCTGGAACTCGATCTTTGGGACAGTGTTTAGCTCCTTCAGCGATGCGCTTATAATATTAAATATACTTATAAGACGACGGCCCTTTAAGGTTTTTATTTAATTTTTGGAACAGCAAGAAGTCACATGGAGCCACGTTTGGCAATTATGGAGGCTGGGGCATCATTACAGTGTTGTTTTTTGGCAAAAAATTCACGAACAAGCGATGAAATGTGAGCAGGTGCATTATCGTGATGGAAAAGCCATGACTTGTTTCGCCACAAATTCGGACGCTTTTTCAGATTGATTCACGCAAACGGCGTTGAACTTGTAGGTGGTACTCTTTGATCATTTGACCTTGTGGCAATAACTTATGATGCAGTATGCCATTAAAATCGAAGAACAAAGTGAGCATAACCTTTACATTCGACAGCACTTGCCGAGCTTTTTCGGTATTGGCGATTCGGAATGCCTACACTCGAAAGATTGAGCCTTAGCTTCAACGTCATATCCATAAACCCATGTTTCATCACCTATTATGATACGTTTTAGTAGTTCTGCATCGTTGTTGACTTCATTTAACGACTCCAAAGCAACTTCCATTCGATGCTGTTTTTGTTCGAAATTCAACTATTTTGGAACAAATTTTGCTGTCACGCGTTTCATACCCAAAACATCCGAAATAATTTCATAGAATGACCCAATTGATATGCCAACAACATCAGCGACTTCTCTGATTGTGATTCGGCGATCGTTCGTAACCATTTTTTTAACTTTTTCCACGTTTTCATCGGTTGTTGATGTGCTAGGGCGTCCATGGCGCTCGTCATCTTCAACGTCTTCAAGGTCTTTTTGGAAACGCTTATATCACGCGTAAACCCTTGTTTTACTCATAGCAGACTCACCAAAAGTAATATGTAACATTTCTAATACTTTGTTACACTTTATTCCATTCTCATAGCAAAATTAAATGCAAATTCTCTGATCCATTTTTTAAACAAAGAAATAATCACCGGTCGTACCAAAACTCATGTAACCTTTCTGTCAGCTGACAACAGACTAAACATCCAACATGACTAATAATGTACAGATACTTTTCAGACATCTTTACCAATATAATAACGAAAAAAACAGAAATTACAAAATTCCTGATACTTTTTGAACAAACCTCGTATCTATTTATGAATAATATACATTTATAATATTCCTAATATATATTGAAAATAAGAGGCACTGTAGTTAGGCAGGAAAATATTGTCCCCTTCAAATTTATTGAAGACTGCTCTCCGATTGACGACCTCTCCATTCTGGATTCCAGAGACTTGGGTAGACTCTCCTAATGGAGCGAGTTCTGTAATAAGCTTAGAGCACAATTAGCGATCAAACCTTTTCGTTTTCTTATTCTCGTTGGTGGACGAGAATAGCTCAGTAATCAAACTCAAGATGAATACAAGACAAGCAGCGGAAAAGGACCGACGAATAGCTCAGCGATTAGCAGTATCGATAAGAATAAATGTAACGGACTCCAATCAACTGATTGTACTATTGGACCAAATGGGACTAAGCGTATACGGGACGACGATTCAACTCCAAGACAGACTCCTACATGCGAGCATAAGAACAGTACAACCCGATGAGACAATAGTTTGGGACCCAAGCGTGGACGAAAGACCATGAGGTGTCGTACCCGCAACCTCTGCAGCAATCATGAGAGAAGAATCAATCGAACAGGTGCCTACGGAGAAAAAGAGGGATAGGAAATCGAAAAAAGTAACCAAACAATCGGATGGTCAGAGCACGAAGACGGATTACAGCCAAGAGGAGGGACATCAACTGATGCACCAGTAGCTACCATACAAACTATAAGTAGAGCCACTACCACACTTACTATGGCGACACCAGTCTTCACAGCTGGAACAGCGGACAGTTTCGCTATGCAAGTGGTAACTGCCAATCCACAAGCAAGAATGCAGACGGGATTCCCCTCCCAGTTTTTAACCATGAGCAGTCACACACAATTAACATATGCCCTAGAGTTGATACGGCTGTTACCGACTGACTACCCATAGAGATTGGTAGAACCACTCTTCCAGTATCCAGAAAAACCCACTACACCGGAGTCGAGTACGATGACTTCTGGATTTTCACGGATCTCAAGCTCAGTTCAGATGAGACGACCGGCAATAGCGACCACGCAACTGACGAGACGCACTTCTGTACCAGCCACCGCACCACGGCCGGGTTGCGGACCTTCGATAATAGTAGCGGCGACGGGCATATCCAATACCGTTACTGGGACTGGGACCAGCCAGATGTGACCAACCCTTGTAGGGAGAAAACAACCATATTGGAACGACAAATAGCCTAGTATCGCAGCAAGTACGGGACCAGAATGACAATATCTAATTCCTGAAGCAAGTTAATCAGAATAACCCCTAAATTATTCCATCGGAAAATGAAGACCGAACAAGTAGTAGAGAGTCGGGAGATGAAGAAGATGATCAAAATCGAGAAGAAACTGCCATTACACCGGTCAGAGAATCTTACGACCACCTACTGCGGATGTATGAGGAAATAAGCATCGCACGACCAAAGCAAATTTAGGAACCATTAAGGTCACAAAGGGGACCCTAAGATATAAGAGAACGCCCGAGGAACCACGAAGTCGCCGAAATCCGGAGTCCCAGGACTAACAAGGATAATAGGCCGGTTGACCAGGAGGATAGAACGAAAACGAAGAAGAGAGAAGCACGAAAGCGACCGACGTCATGTAGCTCCACCAACAGCGTAGAGGTTCATAAATAAAACAAGAAGAAAGATAGCCGGAAGAAGGAAGAACGAAAGTGCAGGAGTTCGAGTGGTAGTAGCATATCCAGCGACAGTAGTAGCATAGCTAGAGACAGTAGCAGCAGTAATAGTTCATCGGATTCTGATCGCGACCTCGAAATGAGGAACAAAAGGCACATACAACACCGCAGTAGGAAACATTCGACATCTTCTAGCGACGTAGAGGATAGAGGAAAGAAGAAAAAACAAAACCATAAACGGACACGTTCAAAATCGGATAGAGCTGTCAAGAACATGAAAACATTCCAGAGCTGGAACCTAAAGTTCGGCGGAGACGATAAAGAGCCGGAAGAATTCTTAGACCGACTTCAGGACTGCAGATCCAGCTCAACCACGAGCAACAAGGAATTGTTAAACGCGCTTCCATCGATACTGACACGTACGGTCAGCAGATGGTACCGCTCAAAGCGACCGGACCTCGACTTGTGGAAAGACTTCAAAATGGACCTACGCAAGCGAACTATGGCAAAAGGAGAGAAGGTAACGAACTATATCTCCTGCCTTAGGTATATTGTTGACCATATCATTGGTCAGACAAGCATATAAAGGACTTAGAAAAGACTACCGCCATTTCATGGCGGGGAAGAAGATTAAAACGCTAACGAAGCTAGAGATGCTAAGACGAACTTGGGAAAAGTAGAGGGAATTAGATGATCTATTCGAAGAGCCCCCACCCAAAGAGAGAAAATAAAAGAAAACCCCAGTTCGAAAAGTCGCAGCAGCACAAGAAGAGTCAAGTACAGAGATCAACAATGGCGACAACATACCAACGACCTTAATACAGGAATGGAAGAGAAACAAATGTAGAAATGGGAAAAATAAACAAAACCAGGCAAATGCAGTAGCCACTGCTAGGGAGAATCAAACGGTCAGGGCAAACGTCCAAGCGACCCCGGATAAGCCAGCACAGCTACATCAGACTACAGAGATGGCGTACAGCATACCGCTGAATACGCTACATCTGAGTTTCGTACCAGCTTGGCAGTGAACTCCTCCCCAGAGTAATGGTCCATATAATGGACCAAATCAGGGTAGAGGAGGTATCCAGAACCAACGATTTACAGGTCAAAGCGCGTATCGGACGAATGGGAATAGAAACCAAGGAAGCCGACCTAGACAGAACCCACCAGTTGACGGCGCTTGTTAAACATGCCAAACCGTAGGACACAGAGTGAGAGATTGTCCATAAAGAACATGTCAGCTGTGTAGGGCCATGGGACATTATGATAATGAATGTCCTAATAGACAACCGGCATGACAGGGCGGCCAAAACAAAATTGAGTAAGAGTGAGAGCAATCATAGCGAAGAGAGCGTAATAGAGAAAATTCGAGTAGTGAGACAAAATGTAGAGAATATTGAGAAGAAAGAAAGCGTATTAGAGAAATTACGAGAAGAGTAAAAAAATTTGGAACATACAGAAAAAGATGAGAGCAAAAACAGAAACGAGAGAGAAGCTGAAGCAAACTTCATTACAGAGAAGAGTGGCACTGATGAGGAGAATGAGAGAGCAGCCAGCAATGGTCAAGCTTATTCTGAGTAGAGCATCCACCGACTCCTATGTCAGGTGACCGACAGATTGACGACCTTACCGATTCTCGAATGATCCGACCCAAATGCCTATGGAGCAGAACAGCAAGAAATACACAGCCTTTGCAGTACTGGGCTCAGGATTGTGGCAATTAGTAATGATGCCTTTCGGACTCACGAACGCGCTCATGACCTTTCAACAACTCATCGAAGTTCTGTTTGGCGTCCAGTATGAATCGCATGTGTTTGGATACTTCGACGACATCATCATAGCGACCGAGATCTTAGAGGAACGTCTCTACTGGTTGGAGTTGGTTCTAAAGAAGCTGGTGGAAGCGGGATTGGCAGTCAATCGGAACTAGAATGGAGGAAGTACAAAAACACTGACATAGAATTCCAGATTGGCGAATCGAAGATGGGATGTTGTACAAGTTTCGTAGCGACCCACTATTAGACTCAGTGACCTCTCGAAAAGAAGGATGGAGACTCGTCGTTCTAGTGGTGCATCGAGAGAGGATGATGAGTGAGAGTTATTGCATCACCTCCGCTGGACATCTGGGATTCGAAAATACGTACGATCGAGTGGCCTGCGTATACTATTGGCAAGGAATGTACTACGATGTGTATCACTTCGTGCAGTCTTGCCTTGAGTGCCAGAAACACAAAGTCTCCCAAACTGGACCTATAGGACTGTTAGGGAAAAGGATTGTAGAGCGACCATGGTCCGTTGTGGCAGCAGGTCTTATGTAATTCCCCACCAAGTAAAAGTCAATTAATGGTGGATTAAACTGAAGCCACTGAGGAAGGCTGATGGAAAGTAAGTGGCTTGCGAACAAGAGGAGCTTATCTTGATTCGCTGGAGACCCCAAATTATGTGCTCACGGCTCATGGGAAGGAATTCATCAAGAAACACTTAGCCGACACGTTGAAGGAGTATGGATTGATCCATGTGACCACGCCACCATACCACCCTCAGGCCAATCCCGTGAAAAAAAGCGATCGGACCATAAAGACGATGATAGCAACCTTCGTCAAGAAAAACCATAGAAACTAGGATGCACATCTTCATGAGTTCAGACATACAGTGAACACCGCAATGCAAGCGACCACTAAAGTGTCACCTGCTTTCTTGAATTTTGGCCGGAATTCGAGGCCCATGAAGAGCATGAGGAGGGATGTAGAACCAAACCGACCCATTGCCAGTAGTGACCCGAAAGTGTGGATCGACCGGGTACGAAGACTCAATGCCCTGCGTGACTTGGTAATCCGGCATATCGACTCAGCAAAGGAGATACAAGCGAACTACTACAATAGGGGAATTAAGGACGCCTAATTCCAAGTAGGCGACTTACTCATGCGAGCGACCTATTATCTGTCAAACAAGGACAAGCGGTTCTCAGTTAAGTTAGCGGATCGATTTGACGGTTCTTTCGCCATCAAAGAAGTTAGATCTCCGCTAGTATATGTGTTAGATGTGGGGAATGATAGGAGGATTCCAGAGGTGCATGTGAAGGAGTTGAAAAGATATATTCCCCCAAGGGGAAAATCCCCAAAATAGTGACCCTAACTTTATAGCGACCTATTGTAGGAATACCGCCGTAGTAACGACCTATAGAAGTTTTTTGCTTATGTTTTTTCTTGTTGTTACATATCTCCAGAGTATCGTCGGCTATTTAGAAATCCAGATGTTCAGAGCAGGAGGAAGTTGCGGAGGTCGAGCTGGTAGGGTGAACCATCAACCATACCCCTTGATTCCATGAGCCGTCGAGCTGCTTTCTACTCACGGATGAGCGAGCCCTACAAGTGGGGGAAATGGCCCAGCACCGCAGTCCAACTCCCCCTTCCCCCGTCGATGACTCAATGACAATCTACGACCGGGAGGCCGCGGCAGAGAGGAAGCTCGCCATCCAGGAGAACCATCGGGCCTTTAACGCTCAACGGAAGGCTCTCCGAGCACTGGGGCCCCCGCGCATGCTGGCGTAGTCGTATCCGTCGGTGGGGAAGTCCAACCGTTCGGAAGCGACGGGGATCGCGATTGACCGTTCTCCGGAAAGCGCCGCAAGGGTGGTGGCTGAGCCAAACGTGCGCCCTGGAGACGATCAAGAGAAGAGAGCGATCCTTGGCGGCCACCCTAAGAGAGAGGATCAAAACGATCAGAGGCGGGTGACGTGGGCCAATGAACTGGTGGAGGGAAGAGCCAGCCAGAAGATCAGCAGGTCGCCGAGCATTCCTCTCAGTCGCCACCGGGGGGCTTGAGAGCCCAATTATTGGCTGCGATAGCCACCGGAGCGGTCCCTCGTCGCCTTGTCCACGAATCCGAACCTCAGCAGGCGGGAGGAGGAACCGAGCCGGAAGGTCCCACTTTACGGCGGACGGGAAGTCCCCAAAGAGCAGGAGGCGTTCGACCAGGACCCCGAACCCCGGCTGCCGCCCACCAACCCGACTCCTCGGTCCATAGCCATCGAGTCGGGTCCCAACAGAGAGCCGTTGGCCTGGGACATAGACGAGGAGCCGGTCATGGCCGGTGAGGTAGCCGGATTGAGCGGCGCCAGTTGCAACTGGATGACTATGAGTCTCCAATTGCGGAGAGAATTGCGGCCTTACGTGTGGAGTCTCCGCCTCCGAGACCGTCATGCCTATGCAGTCGACAACCTCCGAGGGCAACCGAATCGGAGGAGGACCACAGGACGAAACTAACTGGGATCATGTTCTGTCATGGGCTGATCCCTATTCCATCGGACCCGCTACTCAACCCTCCGGTGCACCAGAGAACCCGACAGTGCACTTGGTACCGGAATTGCAGCAGGCGGGGTGTCAAGGTGACTAGCTGCCCCAGGTGTAGTAAGCCCCAACAGGAATGGGTGGGGTAGAAGTACGAGGGGGGCCAGCCCTGCGGGACATGAGTCTCCAAGATGAGGCCTGTGATCCTCCGCCGAGGAGGACCTCTTCGCTGTTGGCGCCTAGGAACCCGACACCGGCCCGGATAGAAGTTCCCACACCGGCACCACGGCCCTCGGTATGCAGGTACCCCAGCAGCCCGTCACGCCACGCCGAAACCGTCAACGTAGGCCCACCAAAGCCCAACATAGCCCGTTCGTGAGGAAGAGGATATGCTCAAGAGGGTACAGAGGTTGGCCGAAAGCCTCGTGGTTCTGCCTCCACAAGACCGCGCGAGACTGCCGCGGGCCACGTTGGAGGCGCATCGCCTCGGTAAAAAACATCGAGGAGGCCAGTAGAGGACGAAGAAAGGTCCACACTAGTTAAATTTATAATGTAGTTGACAAATGAATAAAATTATCAGATCTATCTTTTCACTCTCAAAATATAATAATTGAGAAACATCTCTTGAAAAACAACTATCCTGAAAAGTTTATAGACAAGCACATTAAGAGCGGATTACACTCTATTTTCTTTCCTTTTGTTTTCGAGTGTATGTAAGAAATTCCACCTAAGGCATACTCGCTTGGGTCCGCAAAGCCGGATAGTATGGGGCTGGTTGGGGATGAATCCATCGTATGTATAATATAGGACGAAAAATAAAATAAACAAAAACGCGGAAAAAAAACTACACAGCCGTTGCATCGCAAACCGACCCACTAAAACGTACCACCCTTTCCTCTTCTGGCGAAACCAACCCTGGTACCTCTTCTGGCGGAACCCACGGTTTATCACATTACCTCAGGGTCGTGTCATTCTAGTATCGTCTCGACAACAGCTGCTGCTTTGACCAGAACCAAATTTATAAATTTATAATTTTAAATCCCCCGAGGGGACGTAAGATCTAACCCGTTTCATTTATTCCCATATTCGAACCGGCGCATTCATCTCCATACGGAAAGGAGAATTATCCCTGTCCCTTCCCCCAACATTCACGAATTGAGAGAAAATGGGCGTCTCCCGGTTAACCCATTTCTTCCCAAGCGGCCATTTTATAGTCGATTGGTTTTTTGCCTAAAACCGCCATTTTGAAAATTTCCAACGGAAATTTAAAAATTCTGACTCCAGAATCGGAAAGAGCGGACAATTTTACTTCAGAAAAGTTCTATTGGTTATTATTATTTTCTATTTCGACAATTTTTTAGGCAACAAAACCAATCGACTATAAAATGGCCGCTTGGGAAAAAATGGGTGTCCCATCTTCTCCCTCCACGTCGATTTCCATGGAGTCGTCCGACGTCCCTGGGTTATGTTGGGGTATCGGCGCGTCTCACAGTGCTTCATTCATACCTTCGTCGGTTGCCCTGTCTAGGTACTGTTTCTCTTGTCGTAGGACCGTCTCGGTGAATTTTGCCGTGGCGGCCCACTTATTCTCGTGCATCGTACAGGATGTTCCAAAAATCAGGGCCAAAGGTCGACCCCTGTTCCACGCTGGCGCTGAGATATTTCTCGCGTTGGCCTTCTGTTTCATAGCGGAGGATACGGTCCTTTAGGTAGTCCCGTATCACCCGCCTGAGGTACTCTGGGACTCTGAACTCGTTCAACGCGTCCCAGATGTCTGGCTACCTGACCGAGTTGAAGGCGTTCGTAACGTCCAGCGTAACGCGAAGCGCGATATTCCTGGAAAAATGATTTTCAGTTCATGCTCTCCTTCCCAGTCGAACTACCTCTCGTATAGCGTTCATCGTCGATCACCGACTGCTGATGCCGTACTGGTTGTCGGCTAAATCGCCGACAGCCTGCACAGCTCCCTGTAGCCGTGGTTTGAGCAACCTCTCATAGAGCTTCCCTGCGTGATCCAACATGCACAGTGGACTGTTAGACGACGGAAGCCGGGGATCACCTTCCTTACATTTGCTGATTAACACGAGACGCGCAACCTTCCAAGGAGTGCCAAAGACACCCGCTTTGAGGCACGCGTTGTACATGTTCAGTAATAGAGATGGTGCTTTTACCGCGATGATCTTCAATATCTCAGCTGGTATCCCGTCAGGTTATGGTGCCTTTCCGCTCCGCATCATTTTGGCGGAGATCCGCAACTCCTTAGTGGAGAATAGGAGAATATCACCTACATCAGCGGCTTCCTCCGGGTCTTGCCTTGGTGGATGTGTTGGGAACAGAGTGTCCACGATTCGAGCCATGGTGTTCTCGTCGAAAGGCTGTTTTGGGAGTGCGTAGTAGTTTCTTGGTCACGATCTTGAGCCCAAGCCACACACGTCCCGATTGACTTTCACCGTCAGGTTTTTCCGGCACTGTGCCTTCCTCCGGTTGATCTCACGTCGGAGTCGCTTGCGCGCTGCTTTATGCTGCGTTGATAACAGTGCTTCCTCCGTCTCGTCTCTCGTTCTTTGCACTCTTCTTCTGAGGCGTTTCGCTTCCGCTCTCAGCTGCCCTATTTCGACCGACCACCAGTAAGCAGGGCATTTTCCATGTCGCGATCCCTTGCGCGGTAAGGATGCATTGCAGGCTCGGTGAATATGACCTACAGTCTCCCTCACGAGGGCCTCCGCTCCATCCCTGTCTTCGGTGGCGTTCGTCGTCAGTAAATTTCCCTGTCCTTCGAGCAGTACCTCGACTAGTTTTTCGGTGTTCAGCCTGGCCAGATTTCATCGGAGTGACTTTGCCGCGACTCTTTTCTATTGGGATTTATTGTTCAGCTGAAAGGTAATGTATTGATGGTCGCTTCCATTGTAATCTTCCATTACCCTCCAATCCGACGCTACCGACCTATCCTTCTGAATGTCGACGTGTTCCCAACGTTGATAACTATAAGGCCGAGTCTAGATACCATCTCCATGATCCATGATGGACTTTCCTCTGTTGTCCGGCACTGGCTTGCCCCACTCTAATGCTCGCGCATGGAAGTCGCCGGCGACTACGATCTCGTCTTCTATCTGACAAAAGCCCTACCGTAAGGACCGCTGTGCTTCCTCATGCCAGGAAGTTTATGCTACGCATCAACCCCGGCAACCACGGAAGGATAGATTACACTCTATTAATTCAATGGCTAGTGATAATAATAATTTAATGAATTCCCGTAAACGTACATTGCTTAAACATCCTAATATGGTCCTTCCCTATATTGAACATACCACCCTGAGAATTAATAATATTTTAAAACAGTTTAATGTGATACCGATAAATAAAACGATTCATAAATTTATCGGCATGATCAAACTAAGGAAGGACAGATTATATGAACTTGACAATAGTTGTGGCATACTAGGACCACCAAAAGGAGTGGGAGAAAGAGCAGGATATTGATTAAACGGATGTTAATTTTCAATACAATTTTATTCAATATAACACTCGCGTTACACAGTGTCGCGCACCTCTTAACACTACGGCGTACCGCGCTCACCGAAGCCACGCGCTCCCCCCCCCCCCCTACGCGATCCCGCTCGAGAACACATGGCGCTCAGCGCACGGCGTACCGAGCTCACCGAAGCCATGCACTCCCTCCCCCCTCGCGGCCCATTGCTCGCATGGCGCTAGACGCACGGCGTACAGCGCTCACCGAGATCATGCTTCCCCCTTCCTCTGCTTAAGAGGCACTCGGCGCGCGGCGTACCACGCTCACCGAAGGACGGCGCACGTGAGCCCTCCGTGCCCCCTCCATATGGCACATAGATTTCCCGCGTTCACCGCATTGACGCACGTGCTCCCTGCGCTCATCGTCACACCGAAAACGATACAAAAAACCAAACACACACACAAACAAACCAAATCAAACAGTGCATCACATAACACAGGTAATCGCAATACCACTGTCCATATCATCAACGCATGTAGCAAATAACATTATTACAACGAACGCACACAATCATAAGACGGGAATAGATGGCAACACATCTGAATTGACCCATAGTAATGTTGTTTATAAAATAGACTGCCAGCAGTGTTCTGCGACTTACATTGGCATGCTTAAAAGACGATTAGCTAAGCGTCAATACGAACACAAGAGGGGCGTAAAAAATAAAAAGAGTACTTTGGCTATTGGTAGTCACGTTAAAGAAACGAAACATTGGATGGATTTTATGAACATCAAAATTTTGGATAACGAAAAAAATTGGACCAAACGCGCTTTCTCAGAAATGATTAACATTTATTATTACAATAACACACTATACATAATGGAGGACACTAACTACTTTACAAATATTTATGAAATTTCTCACAATTTAATTAAAAAACATATTGTATAATTATGAACTCTTTCTTAGCCATCTGTTTACTTTTATTTTCAGTTTTTTATTATTGCCTTTGATGTTTGCATTCGCTCCGATTTTTGTTCTTATAAAATGATCCGAGATTTTTACGGGTCTATATCCAGTAACCGTAACCACTGGAGCGATATTGCTACTCTCCTCAACCGTCTCTTCGTGGGCTTTTCAATCTCCCGACAGAGGCTCCAAGAGAGTAGTATGTATTAGGAGCACATAACGTGTACAGGTGGCTTGGATATCTTGCTGGTGTATCTCGCGGGCCGTGGGATTCCCCGCTGCTAACTACTAGCTGCTCCACGTACCACCTTCTCACGTTTATGTTTCTCTGTGGTCTACTCTGCGCTGTCGGAGCTTCGAATCTTTTTCTGATATTTATTATTGGAGTTTTCGTGGGATTCTCAGGTCTACGCAAATTTGTGCGTCTAGTAGTGCCTCCACTCGCCGACAATTGACATCATGTGTGGCTTAAATATCTTTTTCGCATGTCGGCCTCCGGAGCTACATATACGTTTGCTGTGCTCTTTCGTCTTAGTGAGTTTCAAAATATTATTTAAATTTTTAATTGTCAACCGTGATTTTTATATTTTTATTTATAATAATTTTTGTTTATTTCTTAAAGGTGCCATTTCGTTTTGATTGTTGTTGCGTTGGTCTCCATGAGACACTTTATTGTTTATGTCAGAGGTATGTTTAAATAATTTTGAATTATTAGTATTTGTATCTGCGATGTTTTTATTCTTTAATATTTAATTTTTATGTAATTATTATTTATATAGTCTTCCAAGAGTGGAGTACAAAAAGACTCCCTAAACGTCAGCATCTTGACTGAAAATTAATAAAGGACAGTTCGTGGAGATCGATAAAACCTCTGCATTTATTTTATTTACCGTTGTTATTAACGGGGGAAATTATTATTATGATTTAAGGGCATGAGGAGGAAGAAATACCGCGACTGAGGAAAACGCGGACGCTCACAAACACAGCTAGCTGCCACAGCTGACCGGTACAGCAGACGCGACTTGGCCGATCGCGAGCAGCAGAGAAATCCCGCACACACATACAAATGCAAAAACTACGAAGACGACGCCGACGAAGAGACCGCGAACCGAAATACGCGACTCCCGCTGAGGCACGCAGACATCTAGGCTGGAGCTGCTTAGTGCCAACAGGCTCGCGCCGTACCCGGCGATCACGGCACTTATCGCTGCCGCATGATGCATAGCGACTTTCTCTCTCTCTCTCTGACCCTCGCAGTCGAGGTCGATAAAGCACACATACACACACACACACACACACACACACACACACACACACACACACGCACATACACACACACGCGCGCGCGCGGACGCGGGAGGAGAGAGGATCAGCCGCAACCCTAGCGGCTTCCCCGAGACACAACATGCAGCTGCGAGAGAGAGGGAGACAAACGCAACGACATAACAGCCCATGGATGAGCGATCAGCCGCATCGCCACGAGCCACCTGAAGCTCCCTGTCTACCATAGAATAGGCCAGCGCGCGCATGCCGCCGCTGCCAACTGTGATGTCTCGGAGGCGACAAAAGCCAAGCTATATATATACACGCCGGGCTATAGCATGCTCGCAATTACAAATTCATATTTCGCGCGCGCGCTAAACGCAAGGCGTGCGAACCAATTAAATATAGCATCTCATCCCGCAGTATGCCTAGCCTTGATTTCTTAATTTAAAGGAAATCAAGGCCAATCAAAAAGAAGATAAGAAGAGGAACAACAAGTGTGTGTAGGCTGAACATAGGAGGAGAAAAGCCGAATTTTGGAAAAGATTTCCGGGCTGATGAAAATTCGCCACTGACTGCTCAAGCATCTATCAGAGAACACACTTTGCGAGAGTTAGAATTGAGATTTTAGTAGTAGTATAGTTAAAGTTATTCTTGTTGTTAGATTTGTTAAATTTGTTGAGTTTGTTGAGTGGAAGGGTATTAGGTATATTAAGAAGTTGATAGACTAATTATTAAAACGCGGGAGACTGTGTAAGAAACGAGTGAGTCAACGCACGCAACGTGGACATTTTGTAACTGTGGTGAGTGGATTGTTGAATTATCGAACACTTTCGGCATATCGACCGAGTGGTAACAAAGTATTATTAGTATTATTATTATTATTATTATTAATTCTAGCATAGGGATGTAAATTATGAAATAGTGCGGTAACACTTAATGAATAAATTCATGCGAGGCGATGTGGTATAATTCGAATATTACATCGGGACGTATATTGGGGAACATAGTCGCCTATAACGCAGACAAACAAACCGTTTGAAAGTTGGAAATTTAGAGGGGCTGCGTATCGGTATCTTATTAAAGAATTGTCTCGGGAACGCGTGGTGGATCGGCCGTTCAAAGCGACGCGCGCGGGCTTGCGTAGCCATCTTGAGACGTGCGACCGTAGAAGAAAGATAATTGTATATATATATATATATATATATATATATATATATATATATATATATATATATATAGCGACCGTCGAGATTGAAAATAAAGCCTAGGTACTTAAATGATATAACTTAAGGTTTCATTATTTATAACACGTATTCATCCTGACTTCGTATACCTAACGAAACCTCCTCGGGCAGAACTTATGCGAAGCCAGCCGTACTTTACCTGGCGCCCTTTTACTATAATAGATAAATATAAATTTGGTAAGGTATAGTAGTAATTGTTAACCCTTAGCGGCCACACCTCAGCCAGACCACATAGTGGCCACATGGGGTAACTCATTCCCCACGCTGAAAAACCTAGTTGTACAAGACATATGGGTGTTTTAACACTTGTAACCGACTGTTTCATGTTTGTTGAAGTGTTCTTCAATATTTCTAATGATTTTTATCGGTCAATTTATAGATGGCGTTCTAAAAACTGGTCAAATGTTTTAAATGTTTTAGACCTCCAATTTCACTTTTTCTGAGCCTGGGGTAACTAGTTACCCCGTGTGGCCGCTAAGGGTTAACTAAATAAAATGTGCGTAACTAAATGCTATGTTACAAATTCTAAACTCAAAACCCTAAACCGAACTACCCTAAATTGAGCATTTTGCAATAAATAACTTTGGAAGATCAAACTCTAAGACCTAAATCAAACTACCCCAAGCTAAGCTTTTTGCACTAATAAAAATTTAAACAATAAAGCCTAAGCCATAAACCCTAAAACATACTACCCTAAGCGGAGCATTTTGCAATAATAAAAATTTAAATAACAAACCTTAATTTTTAAACCCAACTACCCGAAACTAAAGATTTTGTGATAATAAAAATTTAAACTATAAACCCTAACCCCATATCCTAAATCCAACTACCCCAATCTAAGCATTTTGTAATTCTAAAAATTTAATTCTTAAATCCTAAACCCTAAACCCTAAATCCAACAACCCTATGTTGAACAGTTTGCAATAATAAAAATTCAATCAATAAATCCAAAGCCCTAAATCCTAAATTCAACTAACCTAAACGGAGCATGTTTCAATAATAAAAATTTAAACATTCAAGCTTAAATTCAACTACCCCAAGTTAAGCATTTTGCAATAATACAAATTTAAACAATAAACCCTTAGCCCTATACCCTAAACCTAACTACCCTAAGCTGAGCATTATGAAATAATAAACGTTCAAACAATAAAACCATAAACTCCAAACCCTAAACCAAACTACCCTAAATTGAGCATTTCGTAATAATTGACATTGAAAGATCAAACTCTACGCCCTAAATCCAACTACCCCAAGCTAAGCATTTTGCAAGGATCAAAATTTAAACAATTAACCCTAAACCCTAAACCCTAAACCCAACTACCCTAAGCTGAGCATTATGCAATAATAAAAGTTCAAACAATAAAACCATAAACTTTAAACTCAAAACCCAAAACCCAACTACCCTAAATTGTGCGTTGTACAATATTTAACATAGGATGATCAATGTATAAGTCCTAAATCAACTTACCCAAGCTTAGCGTTTAACAATAATAGAAATTGAAACAATAAAATCGTAAATCCTAAGCTCACCTATCCCAAGCTAAAAATTTTGCAGTAATTATAATTTAAACAGTAAACCTTAATCCTTAAAGTCAACTACACCAAGCTAAGCATTTTGCAATAATACTAATAGTCGGGCAGCCGCTGCTGGCAGCGGTGCTGAATTGACCGCTGTCGATAGCGCTCTGCTGCTTCGCATCACGTCGCGAGCTACGAACAGTTCATACTTCTCGAGGGCCAATCCCTTCCCTAGTTTCACGGTTTTGGAAAATTCCGCTTTGCACACGGTACAATTCGCGAGTTCTACGGCGTGCGCGACGACGGTCCATTACAGTATGTACATTTCACTTTCAATGTTTTTATTTTAGATTCAAATCTGAGGATTAATCCTTCAAATGTAGTGAATTTATTAGTGTACTTTCAAACCTTACAAATACCAGATAGCGTGACGAATTATAAAGAAATTCAGTTGTCAGAAAAATTTAAACAGATATTAATAGATGCTACAAATGACTTTAATGATGTAGACATGATTATTGAAGAGTCGTTGGATTTTCATGAAGAATATAAAGACTCTGATGCTTAGGTAGTCGAGGATGAAATACAACATCACTTCCCTGATTCTGTCGTAGCACCGACAAATCAGTGTACAGAAGATAATGAAGAAATTAGTTTCGAATACAAACAAAAAGTCGTAGAATTTTGGAGAAGCGGCAAAACGAAAAACTTGAGTATTGAAAGTGTATAAAAAAGATACAGAAAAGTCTCATTGAAGAAATAACATCATAAAAATTCAATCTCTAGTCCACAACCAACTTTCATCGCCGAGATATATGAATATTTTTAAATATTCCTAGTATAAAAGTGGTTACATAGATGAAAAACCAGATAAAATTGAAAATCCTGTTCATTTTAGTTTTGCAGATTCTTGCAATATACGGTGTGAAGTAGAAGGATACAAATATTGCTATTATACGATGTGGTTGGTGTAAAAAATCATTATGTTTCAAACATTTTTACGAAGATAATTATTACTGTCGAAACTTTGTCGAATAATATACAGTAACTTAACCCTGGAAAGTATAGACAAATTTAGTAATTATATAAC
Organism: Gastracanthus pulcherrimus; assembly: GCA_949152435.1. Lineage (NCBI taxonomy): Eukaryota > Metazoa > Arthropoda > Insecta > Hymenoptera > Pteromalidae > Gastracanthus > Gastracanthus pulcherrimus. The sequence continues at coordinate 71,350,863 of OX424576.1, forward strand.
TGAAAAATTGCAATCGAAAAATTCGTTTTTACAATTTAAAAAGACTGTCATTTACATAAAATTTTAAAATGTATTCCTAGCAGGTATAGTAAATGTTTACTAACTCGAAAACGAAAATTAATTTTAATAAGAATATCGATACAGTCGAGTCACGGGGACTGATAACTCGGAGACTGAAAATACATGGGAACTGCAATGCTCTTATACATGGGGATGTCTCGGGGATTATTAAATACACATTGCAGTCCCCAAAAATTTCGTCCCAAGCTTTTGCAATCCCCGCGACTCGACTGTAACATACAAATAAAGGTATAGGATAAACCATTCATCGCTCACGTAGCATAACTTTTGAAAACAATAAAGTACATAATTAACGTATTTTTCAACTTAATTTTGTTACTGTTTTTTTTATAATAAATATTTTACATTTTTTAATTGGAAATTCCATTTCTGGGGGTCACTTTTGCTCACCCCTTTAATGATACTATTGCCAGAAATATTGTAATATATTTGCATTTGTTATAAATCATATTCTGATTACAGGTAGAATAATTTTTAAGAAAGAAACATAGGTTTTACTTATTAAAATAATACCATGTAATATTACATGAGGCCCATCGCTTTAAGGGGTAGTTAACGATACTTGAGGGTGGTTGTTTGAAAAATCCTTAAACACGTCAACTTCAATATTCGATATAATTAACGAAAATGCTTTTCTTAATTTTTTTGAGTTCATACCCTGATTTTCAAGATAAAAATATTGATAAGAAATGTAGTTTTTTTTAAATATAAAAGAAGCGTTGCAGCCCCTTGGGTCATAAGTAAACCTAATGTTTCGGCCATTTTATGATAAATATTTTCCAATTTGTTTCATTAAAAAACATCCATTCTATGCCGAGATATAAGAAAAAGGTGATTTTTGAGGGTAAACTTTAGTGGCGGTTTTCACTCCTTAAAAATGGATGTTGGCACATATCCAAAAATTATAAAAATTGCTGAGGTCGGGTTGGGGGGGGGGGGTTCCTTGTAAATTGAGTATTTAGCAATAATACAAATTTTATCAATAAATCCTAAGCCTTAAACCCTAAACCCAACTACCCCAAGCTAAGCATTTTGCAATAATAAAAATTAAAACAATAAACCTTAACCCCTAAACCCCAACTACCCTAAGAGGACCTTTTTGCAATAAAAGAAATTTAAACAGCGAACCTTAATTCCTAAATCGAACTACCCCAAGCTAAGCATTTTGCAATAACATAAATTTAAACAATAAACCTTAACTCTTCTACACAACTATCACGATCTAAGCATTTTGCAATAATAAAAATTTAAACAATTAAATCGCGAATCCTAATCCACCTATCCCAAGTCTAAAATTTTGCAATACTAATAATTTAAACAATAAACCTTCATTCTTAAACCCAACTACCCCAAGCTAAGCATTTAGCTATAATAAAAATGTATAGAATAAACCCTAAGTCCTATACCCCCAACCCAACTACCCTAAGCTGAGCCTTTTGCATTAATCAAAATTCAAACACTAAACTTTAACTCTTCAACCTAACTACTCCAATCTCAGCATTTTGCAATAATACATTTTTTTAATAAACCCTAAACCCTAGACTCTAAACCCAACTACCCTAAGTGGAGCATTTTGCAATAATAAAAGTTTAAACAACAAACATTAATTCCTAAATCCAACTACTCCAAGATAAGCATTTTGCAGTAACAAAGATTTAAACAAGAAAACCGTAAATCCTAAGTCCAACCACCCCAAGCGTAGCATTTCGTAATTATGAAAATTTAAACAATAAAACCATAAACATTATCCTAACTACTACATTCTAAGCTTTTTGCAATAATAAAAATTTAAACAATAAAACTGTAAATTCTAAACCCAACTATTCCAAATTAAGCATTGCGTAATAATTCATTTTTAAGCAATAAAAACCTGAACTATAAACCTTAAACCTAAGTACCTCAAGCTAAGTAATAATAAAATTTTAATCGATATCTCCGTAAACCCTAAGCTCTTAACTCTAAATCCAGCTACCCTAAGCTATGTATTTAGCAATAATAAAAATATTAAGCTTAAATACCCTAAGCTGATCATTTTATAAATATATCAATTTAAACAATGAACCCTAAATCTACACTGGAAACTCTACCTCCCCAAGCTAATCATTTTAAATAATAAAAAATTTAAACAATTAAACTGTGAAACATAAACCCGATTACCCCAAACTAGGTCCTTTGTAATAATGAAAGTTGAAGCAATAAATTCGGAAACCCTAATTCCTAAACCCAGGCCCTTACCATTATGCAATAATAGTAATTTAAGGAGAGAGTATTTTGCAACAATAAAATTTTAATAGATATCTTTGCAGACCCTAAGCTGTAAACCCTAAATCCAACTACCTTAACTTGAAATGTTTGCAACAATAAAAATTTAAACAGTTGAACCGTAATCAATAAACTCTAAACTCAAGTACCCCAACTAATCATTATGAAACAATATCAATTTAAAGAATAAACCCTTAGCCCTGAGCCCTAAACTCAACTACTCCAAGCTGAATATTTTGCAATAATAAATGTTGAAACAATAAAATAGGAAACCCAAAACCGTATATCATAGCATTTTGCAATAATAAAAATTTAAAAAACAATAATACTTAAGCCTGAACCCAACTACCTTAAGGCGGTCAGCTCATGTAATTGGTTAAAAAAATCACTTTTTTATTTAAATCAATGCATATGTATGTGGAGAATATGTTCCCAAAGTTTTAGATCGATGTTCTATCTCTAAACGGAGCTACAGCTGAGTTTGTAGCCGCACATCGAACAGGTTAGTAGCGGTGACCGTGAACTTAAAACGCGTTTTTCCCTAAACGACTTTTTTCAAACTGGTGGACAAGATAACTCGAAAAATATTTAATCAATCGCGCTCATCCGGTGCTGATATATATATATATATATATATATATATATATATATAAATTTATTCAAAATTAGCTCTTGTTCAGCCGTTTCCACGAGGTGACCCCCTTAAGGAGGTTCTAGGCGTATATATATGTATTTGTAAAGATGAATTATAAAAGGCGTATTTATATATATATATATATATATATATATATATATATATATATATATATATATATATATATATATATATATATATATATATAACCACCTTAAACAAAGGATTTTGTAATATTTAAAGTTTTAACGATATTTATTTATTATTTATTACATTTTTATATCGCTAATCACCGATATTATCTTATATTCTACATTATATTAAGATTCCAAATCAATCATGAAATTTATTACGTATTATTTTATTCCAAAAAGTGTGCAACTAAGATATTCAATACATTTTTTATGAGTTTAAACACTTTTTGTTCTCCGGATTGTGGTTTCAACCTATTTATCTTCCATTTATTTTAATAATTTCAAAAAGGTTATAATATTTTACTAGCAATGGTCACCATGCTCGCTAACGCTCGCTCGGTTGCACTTCGATGACAACTCCGTTACACATTTACATTGTAAATAAGTACATATGAAATATAATTCCTTAGGATTTGAATTTCAAATTAGATAAACGTTGACAATTTTAAATATTGTTAATTTTATGTTATAACATTCTTTAAGGGGACAGATACTTTTTTAATGGTCGCAAAATGAAATATTTAATTTCATTTCCTTTATTCTGTATTTTTAAATTTAATAAAATCGTAGTATAAACTTAAAATTACTGTTGCAAGGAAAGAAATATTTTTCATGGTGTTAAATATCAGGCATAGTGAGTGGACACAATAATATGTGCCACAATATGACGGCGGTCTTGCAGGTTATATATATGCTTGCAGTCTACGCATGGGTAACAATGAATTTGCTGAATTTTTCTTATATTCATTTAAGCATTGTGCTCATATTATGATATACGCTATCTGCGCATGCGCCACGATTTGCATAAATAACCGGGACAGCGGTTCCATTTCTCAGTCTGCCCTCACCCTTTAAAGCAGAAAGGTCGATAACTAAGAAAAATTTTAGACCATAAATTTTATTGAATTTTATAATATCATTTTTCGTTCAAAGAATCGTAGTTGCAATAGCCGACTAGGCGTTGGAAATGCTGTGCAGGTTATATATATATATATATATATATATATATATATATATATATATATATATTGTTATATGCTTGCAGTCTACTCATGCGTAACAATGAATTTGCTGGATTTTTCTTATATTTATTTAAGTATTGTGCTGATATATAGAAATACGCAACCTGCGCATGCGCCACGATTTGCATAAATAGCCGGGACAGCGGTACCATTTCTCAGTCTGCCCTCACCCTTCGAAGCAGAAAGGTTGATAAATAAGAAAAATTTTAGACCATATATTTTATTAAATTTTATAATATCATTTTTCGTTCAAAGAATCGCAGTGCAATAGTCGTCTACGTGTTGGAAATTCTGTTCAAGCTATATATATATATATATATATATATATATATATATATATATATATATATATATATATATATATATATATATATATATATATATATATATATATATATATATATATATATATATATTGCCAAGACCATTAATTCTATTGATATTTATAATTTAGTTTTTCTGTCAAAGGAGGGGTTTTACAGTTCACTGTGCCACAGCTGATTGACTGAAAAAGCTGTGCTGTTTATATATTATTTATGTGTCAAAAATTTTTTTAAATTTAGTTGTATACTGTTTTACATTTGAGCTTTTTGTGCTACAAACTCGTTGTGACTTTGTCGACTTTATGGGTTTCAGTGGACGGGCGCTGTTCGCTTCGGCGATCTGTGAGACGGGTATGAAATTGTTACCCTTAAGTCGATATTGTGACGCAAGTTAATGCAAGGTAAAAGAGGTACAAATGAGATAAGAATTTCAAAGATGCCAATCTAATTCTAATAAAATTAGGAAATATAGAAAGTGTGACTTCAGGAGACCGGAGAACCGGAGAGCAGGAGAAAAAATGGAAGCACTTTAATAGAATATAAATAGCCAGAAGAGTGGTTTTGTTGCCTAGTCTGTCTTCGCACTTGGAAGTGGAAAGGTCGATGATTTTGAAAATTCAAAACAAAATCTACGCATGCGTGAAAGTTAATATAAATAGCTAGAAGAGCGGTTTAGTTGCTCAGTCTATCTTCACACTTCGAAGCGGAAAGGTCGTTGAATTTGAAAATCGAAAACAAAATCTACGCATGCGCGAAAATTAATATAAATAGCCAGAAGATCGATTTTATTTCTTAGTCTGTCTTTGCAGTTCGAAACTCAACAATTCCTTTAAATTTAGTTGTATACTGTTTCACATTTGAGCTTTTCGTGCTACAAACTTGTTGTTATTTTGTCGATTTTATGAGACTTGATGAGTTACATCTCAGAAATGTAAGATGGCATATCGATCACAAAATTTTAGATGATTAGGAATTCAGTGAATCTACGTACTAACATCTGATAACAGTTAATTTAAATATTTAAATAATTTTAATAAAGAGAAAAAATTGCTGTGATAAGGATTATTACTATCGTTCTGTAATTTTAGTGAAAAATTATCTTTTTTCAAACCCTCAATGACAAAAATGCACACCCTTTTTGAGGTATTACTTAGAAAGAGATAAAGCAATTTAAGATTAATTTATTACAAAAAAGAATTTCATATTGGAACAATTAATTTAGTTGGAGGAAGCTACGTGCCAATGAATTGACAGCGGTATCTTGTGATATCTAAGTATTTCCTATATCTGGAAATTCATCAAACTTTAAATGCTTTTAATTTATTTTTTAATGTTTCCAATTATGTAATCTTTTTTGTGTTCCATTTTATTTCCTTCTATTATATCGTATTTATTTATTACAAAAACACGTGTGCAAATAACATATTTATTACGTTTTTTATATTTTAAACTATAAGGAAGGTTTTATGAGCGAGCATTAGCGAAAACACAATTTGAAAATAGAAGACACATAAATGATATAAATAAACGTATTATTTATTTAATAAACTTTTATAATAACCAATATAACATAAAATCATCAATATTCTATAAAATCCATCACACCGTGCTACAACGTACTCCCAAGAAACACGTGTGTAACTTATATTGTATCTCGATTTATCCTGGTTGTCAGAGTGGACTCCTCAGTAAGGCTCTGACAGCTACCTTAGACGCCTGCCGCCTGGATGGAAGGCGGCTACTTAAGTAGGTTTTGAACGTCTCATTCTCTTGTGGGAGAGAATGATACGTCGCCACCTAGCACACATATAATGAGATCCAGTGTCAAATTTTTAAATAAGAAAAGACTCTATTGTTCGGTCAAAATTTCCAATAGAAGCCTTTCTGAGGAGTCCACTCTGACAGCCAGGACGAAACGCCGATATATTTTTGTAAAGGCAAGCCTGCATACAGATCTCCAAAGTGGAGAATATGCAGTGTCTTGGCATGTAATAAAAAAATAATTTCTGTTCGATAAGACCAATAGAGTCATTTTCTATTGAAAATTTTGACCGAACAATAGAGTATTTTCTTATTTATAAATTTGACACTGGGTCTCATTATGTGTCTGCTAGGTGGCAACATATCATTCTATCCCACAAGAGAATAAGACGTTCAAAACCTACTTAAGTAGCCGCCTTCCATCCAGGCGGCAGGCGTCTAAGGTAGCTGTCAGAGCCTTACTGAGGGGTCCACTCTGACAGCCAGGACGAAACGCCGATATACTTTTTGTAAAGGCAAACCTGCATACAGATCTCCAAAGTGGAGAATATGCAGTGTCTAGACCTGTAATAAAAAAATAATTTCTACTTGATAAGACCAATAGTGTCATTTTCTATTGAAAATTTTGACCGAGCAATAGAGTCTTTTCTTATTTAATAATTTTTTTATCTCTTTTTTATTAATTTAATATGTTATTTATTTTGTATACCATTGAACAACAGTACACACTTGTGAAACAAAAAGAACATCTTATAATTTTATTCTATAATTAGGTATACATTTTAATTTAAATAATAATACACATCGGATTTATTATGATTTTTAAAAACTATTTAATTTATTTTTGTACACTTTTTAAATAATTATTAAATAAATATGCGATATATTATTGTAAGAAATTTTAATGTTCCTATAATTAATTGTCTTTTAATATACAATACATTAATAAATAAAATACGGAATAATTATTAATTACTTTATATTGTGTTACAATGTATCTTCTAAAAAGGTAAAAATGTTTCTTTTTACATAATACATTTTAAACTAAAATACAAATTGTGACGGGTAATGGTACCTCGTCACATACTCTCTCTCTCTCTCTCTCTCTCTCTCATACGGAAAACATGTATTAATCATTTAAGGGTTACAGGCATCATCAGCGGCGGCATGAGATAGGGAAGGACCCGGTGAGTAACGAGAGAGAAAGAGAAAGAGTATAGGTAGGCCGCGGGGTTTAGCACAGAGAGAGAGAGAGAGATCCACGACGTTGAGGCAGAGAAGCTTGAACTTCGGAGAGAGCATGTCATATACACCGCGAGTGTAATCAAGCATCGGAGCTTTATCGTATGATTATGAGTAGCCGTGCGAGACCCGCTCCAGCGAATTATCGAGGGCCGTGACACCACCCTGTTCACTCTCCTTGGACTGGTGTTTTGCGAGAGCGCAGGGATCATCGCAGCTGGGTATAATTGTGAGTGCCTTTTCGACTCGAAACTCTCTTTATCTCTTTCTCGTGGCATCTTCCCTACTGGCGACTAGCCTGCGAGAGCGCACAGGCATAGGCCTGTACGCATTTTTATCCCTTTCCATATTATGTTAGAATATACACGGTATTTTTAACAAATCTCTCGAGTTATCCTTGACTCTACCTTCCCCACACATATTTATGCTCGAATAGTTAAATATTAATATATCGCGGGTTTGCTCCGGGCTAAAACCCCGTTATATATAATTGGCGCCCTCCGGAAAAACTCACAGAGTTGTGGGGATTAAGTTTGAAAAACTAGCGGCAAAGTGTATAGTGCGGTTCGCGCGGCGCATATCGTGAACGCGCGCGTCGAAAAATAATCGAGTCAGCCGTATATACGGACATTGCGCGGAGAGTATATTGCCGCTGGCATGCGAGCTCTCGCGCGCAAAAGGTAAACAAACCTCGGCCGACCCTGGAAAATTCTGAGTATGCCAGGGCCAGGCTGGAATTAAATAATATTTCGGCATTTTATTTAATTCGAACGGATGCTCGATTTATGTGTACATCGTATTTAACATACGAGGAGAATATAACTTGCTCTTAGATAGTTTTTTTATAGTGTAGGGAGCGTGCGTAAATGCAAATTTTGTGAAAGCGTCTCTCGCAAGTAGACAAATGTGTTTGTCAAAGTGTTTTTTTATAACAATTATTAGAAATAAAATATAGTGATTAAAAATATTCTTAATTAACGGTAAACAACAAATACATTTTTTTGTTAAGGTGTGAATTTTAATAAAATCGCTGGATATTTAAATTAATAAAATTTCGTATATTTAAAGCGAACTCGCATAATTAATAATACAAACACTTATTTCGTGACGTAAATAAATGTAATCTTTATTGCTGAAAATTTCCTATAATTCAAAGTATGTAAGAATAAAATAATTATTGAAAATTTTATTTCGGAATTTGAGTAGTAGTATTACTCAGTATAGTGTTGGAAGTATAGTTACATTTATTTTCGGCTTTTAGAATTAAATAGTTTGTTTGGAAAATTAATTACTTGTTCACAAAATTAATTTATGGTTAAATAAATGATTTGGTAAATAAAATAACACTTTCGACCACTTGCCCGTTTACTAGCTATTTTAATTGCTCATTCATTCGTAGCTAATTTAGTAACCGTATATCTGATTTACGGAAAAATACATATAAAATGTATATAAAAGTTCAGCATACGTAGTGTCGATATAGAGCGTATATACAGTGACTGTACTGTATACAATACAGATACTTGTATAGGTGCGTGTCTGTGTAGCCGCAGTGTAGTGTAGGCAATTTAACTGTGACTAAACCGCCGAATAATTGCGTGGCCAAAATTCATATCGATTAATTAATTGATTAAAAATAATATTATTGTAATTTTTTATTTATAAACAATGATGTATTAATTTAATTAATAATCTTAAGTATTGCTCTGTTTTTGGCATAATTGTTTTTTATATGAACAATTACTGTTGTCAACTAACACTATTATTGTTTAATTATTTTAGTAAAATAATATTATTATTTAATTAATTATTTAATTAATTAATTATTGGAAAAATCTTCTTTTGTTTTTTTTTTTTTTTTGCAGAAAATTTTAAAATCGTTTTTTCGCGATTTTGAATAAATTACGGGGATTTAAAATATTTTCTTTTTTTTACAGCGATCTAAACAAGTTTTTTAATTCAAATTGAGGTTGAATAAAAATAGTATTTTTTCAGTGTTAGGTATAATTGTATTTGATTATAAATTTTTTTTTATTATTAATAATTACTAGGTAATAATTGTTAGATAAGCGATTTACGCAATATAACACAAATTCGGAAATACACTGAAAGAAACAATTACTTTGTGTGATTAACACAATTTTGGATTGAAAACAGTTCCGATTAAAACAATTATTATTTGATTTAATTAACTGAAATATTTGAATTAATAACTTGTGTGTAAAATTTAATTTCTTCGTATTTAAATCTAAAAACATTTAATTTCGTACAAATTTAGAGTTAAATAAAAACGTAAGAAAATGGCGAATCAATACGACATTACTTTTGATGAAACGGTAGGAACCGAGATCTAAGCGTGGATTCTACGTTTAGATGGACAAACGTTAGATGTTTTTCTAAACAGACTATAATTAAAAAGTGATGGCACGCAATTTGCGAAAAGCGATAGGTTATATAGGCGCTCACGGGGCGACTACACAGCAACCAACTTCGTTGATAGATTAGACAGCACAGATATTGAAGAACAGAAAACTCGTCGAGAAGAAAAGCTCGATGAAGTATTACAAGATGCGAAGTTCAGCAATGAAACATAGGCCGAAATATTACAAAGGCAGGAATATTATGCAAGTCACCGATGAAATACGGGTCTACCAAACGATTTTATTCCAATATCAACCAGCTCTACTCAGATGAGTTCCTTGAATATGTCCTTGACGACATCCCAAGAGAATGGACAATTGAACACTGGTGTGTTACGGAATAATGGGGGAGCAGGATCAGAGGCGGCAGCGACGGTTTTTACAACAACACCGAACCACACGCCACCAGATGTCGAAATCACAGCAACAGCGTATGAACTGCCTGTACGAACACGCATACCAATACCACCACCGCCACCATTGCCACTGTCACTCTGGGGAATAGAGGCGATTAGTACCACGGTACCAACAAGCATGCTAGCAGTAACAAGTACTAAAAGCACGACCACAACTGCTACAGCAACTGGCTCAGGGGGAACGAGTAAGACTAGTAACCCGATTACAGTATTTTCAACGGGTACGAGACAAACTGCGAATGCGCAAGGAAACGTAAATATGGTACTGGTGACGTTATCGAATGGCATGTCATACCCCGTTCCAAGAGCCGTGGCACTCGAAATGACAAACACACAGGTGGTGGCGCAGGAGTACAGTAATCAAGTGAAAGAGCTGCAAGAGAATGTTACTGAACTGATTACGAGCACGAGGTTGCGGTTTGAAACCATGCAAAGTACCGAAAAGCCTAGATCCATTTTCAATGAGTTTTCTGAGGCTAGCATATCGCTTGGAAGCCATTCTACTAACTCTACTTTGTTGGAAAGCCATTTTCTCAATTTGAAACCTCCTACAGCCAACAAATTAATAATGTCGTTTTGTTTTCTTCTGGCTTTCTTCAGAGAATGCTCCGTGGACAGTACGTCGTCTACATAAATGTCCTCCTTCATAACTTGCATTCCTAATGGATATCGCGACCCCTCATCTTCTGCTAGTTGATGCAGAGTTCTACACGCGATAAAAGTCGAGCAAATGAAACCCAAAGTGACTGTTGTTAAGAAAAGGGTTCGAAGATCCTCCCAAGATTCCTCTCTCCACACGATAGCTTGTAAATGCTGATCGTCGGGATGCAGGAGAATTTGATTAAACATTTTTTCAACATCTACTACAAAGACGTGAGAAAAACAACGCCATTTGGTTATTAGATCCGTCAATTCTGGCAACAGATTTGGACCAACATGAAGTAAATCATTCAAAGAAAACCCTTTATTTGTTTTCATAGAACCGTTAAATACCGTTCATAATTTCGTGGTCGTGCTACTCTCTTTGATCACCGCATGATGTGGCAAGAAAAAACATCTCTCTAGGTCTAAGCTGTCTGAGGATACAGGACGCATGTACCCGAGAGCTAAGGAATTTCTAACAGATTCTACATAAGAGGATTTGAGATCTAGATTTTTTTAAAATCTTTTTTCCATGTTGCGCAGCATGCTTACTGCTGGCGTGTAAGAATCGCCTAATTTTTCTGAAGTCGGAGAATTGGATCTGAGAGGTAGCCTAACCACATACCTCCCCCCTTTATTTCGGCTGACTGTGGCCTTGTAGAAATTTTCACACTCTTGTTCTTCATGAGTAAGTAATTTTCCTGTAACTGGAGTCTCCTCGACTTCCCAGAATTTTCGCAAAAGTGTGTTGAGCTCTATTTCGTTGGTTTGTAAATTGATACTAATCCGAGGAATTTCAATATTTTGAGATGAGGTTGAACCAGAATTGATCCAACCGAGTAATGTAAGTATTGCAATTGGAGAGTTTTCGGGATCGCCTTTTCGAAGCCCTTCTTCCACTATTTGCGCATGTACCTTTCCGCCTAAGAGAATATCAATTTTGCCTGGCTGTCCGAAGTTTGGATCAGCTAGCGTTAATTCTTTAAGATAATCCCAATCCCGAATCTGTGCAGTAAGAGGATTGTACGCTGTTACTTTAGGAATGACAAACGCTGTGACATCACAGCAAAATGTCGAAGAAAAACGAGGTTTTATGTTGAAGTTAACTTTGCTTTTACACATAAATACTTCGTCTCCCCCAATGCCAGGAATTGGAACTCTGAACGGTTGCCTTTTCAACCACAGAGCTTGACACAACCTTTCCGTAATAAAGGAGGATTGGGCCCCTTGATCTATTAAAGCTTGAACTGGCCTGCTGCAGCCATAAAACTGGGCTTATACCCAAGCTGTAGCAAGTAGAATGGTTTCCGAATTTACGCTCGCTTCAGAAAGCAGGACTTGAGAATCAAGTGCAGCTATGTGCTGCGAAGTAGCAGCTTCCTGAACTGTCTCAGATGCACAATGAGCCGTAGGCACATTTTGAGATCCCGTTGATTTAGCTTGTGAAAAATCGTTGCTAGTGAAGTGCAACATCGTATGATGCTTGCCCGCGCAATCTTGACACCTCTTAGAATTTTTACAACTCGAAGCTTGATGATTAGCAAAACAATTGAAGCATAAATGTTTGCTTGCAATTATCCTTTTCCTTTCTATTGGAGTTTTGGCTCTGAATACCTCACAATTCATTATAAAGTGTGCTTTATTACACAATGCACAGCTTTGTGGTCTATTCCCTTCTTGGGTAAGATGAATCGATTTTGATTCCCTATTCCTATTTTGAATACTTTTACTTTTGAACGAGTTTGAAGAATTTTCCGAAGCTTGTAAAAAGCTTTTCATACGAGAAACTTGTTTGGCACATTCCAGCTGAACCAGCGCTAAGCGCTCTACTTCTACAAATTTGTCTAGCGAATCGAAAGAAGGAAATTGTATCGAGGTGTCTGATTTAGCTATTTTTTCTTCCCACTTTCTTTGAATGTCAGGAATTAGTCTTCTAACAGTCCAGAATACAGTTATATGATCCCATTGATCTGTAGGGCTACCTAACATTTTCAAGGCTTGTAAAACATTCTAAGTCTCTGTACGAATTCTACCGATTTCCTTGACTGATTCACCTTCCATGCCTTTCATCGAGAAAAATTTCGATAAAAGTTTTGTGTTTAACAGTCTATTATTCTCATAGTAATCCTTTACCGTTTTCCACGCGTTTTCAAAATTTTCCCCTGCTGCCGGAATCTCGCGTAGTAATTCTGCAGCTTCTCCCTTTAAAGCATTACGCAGATAGTGCATCTTAAAAACGTTTGCTAAATTAGTCCGTTTTACTACCGTTTCATTGAATTCGTCTCTAAACCTAATCCAATCTTTGATTTCGCCCGAGAAAGTAGGAAGTTCTATTGGCGGAAGTTTGGTTTGATTAACCATACTGACATCCGCTTGAGCATTTCGAGTTTGCTGATCAGCATTATCCCTTATCGAAAAGTTTAATAAATGCTCGTTGAATCTTCCTAACCTATCCAGATACAACTCTTCCGTTTGATCAAAAACGTTATTTTTGAAATAATTATTGCTCGCGTCTACACCCTCGTCATCTGGCAAAAGATCATGATCCGCTTCGAAGTCCTTCCAAACTTTCTCTAAACGTTTCATGCGAGTAGCGCAAGCTCCTTGTGTCATTTGCGCTTGGCCTGTCTTTTTGAAATTCTCGAACGAGCTGCCTATTTTCTTTTGTCTATCAAGCTGTTTCTCTATTGATGGGTTCATTCTGCTAACTAAATTTCTTAGACTAAACTATACTTATATTGTTTGAGGATGTGAAAAACTCAAGATTTCTTGAGTCCGATGAAGAAGAGGTTAGCCACTTAAATAGCTCCGACCTTTGAGCTCAACTTTCAGCTGTAGGATATCTATAGTTCAACGTTTCTCGAAGCTTGGCTGCCAAGACCACTGTCCAAGTTGCAGCTGTTCGAATCTTTGCACTATGCAGAGATGAGAAAAGCCATGAAAATTGCAATAAAATGTGCCCGCAAAAGAAAAAATAAAAAAAAACAAAGAAAAAACAACAAAAAAACAAAGAAAACAAATCTTGTAGTTCGAAGCAACGTAAAACAAATCGTATCGTTGAAGGTAGAATGCACACCTCCTTTATTAGTGTGCGACTAAATCAAAAAATCCTTACGAAGCCACATACAGGCTCTGCCATACAGAGTCAAATTGTGTCGTATAATCATAAATAATTAAGAAGTAGTGAGAAAGCAACATAAAATAGGCAAAATGAATGTAATATGGTTTCGATTCGTAATCAAGCACTAAATAAAGTTGTTGAATAGGAATGCGTTAACCCAAAACATACACCTATGCCTGTCGTCAACTCAAAAACAAAAAAGAAAACCTCCAACCTTGGTCTTTTTTTTAGGTTTCAAGCTTTTCGAATTACAAAGTTTTTTTTTTTTTTTTTTTTTTTTTAACGTCTCCATGTTTGTGCTCCCATGTGGTGCTAATCGACGACGGGGGTCTGCAGTGTGTTTGTAAACAAAGCACATGTAATTTTTACAGAGGTGCTTGTATCAATCGGCAGAGACTAGGATTCGAACCCGGGTCACCGGCGTGGGAATCCGACACTCTACCGACTGAGCCGCCGCAGGCCCCAATTACAAAGTTAATATCGATAGAGCATTTCAATTAGACTATGCAGGAAAGTCGAAAGAGCGAGAAATGATTTTAATCAAGATATAACCTCAAATAATTTTTCTACCCAGAGATTGGCGTAAGACCAATAAATTTTACTAATCTACAGTTATATTTTACCACTATTCTGAATTTGTTATTCACAATCTCTATTTATGCATTGTGTTTTACGCAAGTGTAAAGTTACTATGAAGAGTGAAGGAAAAGGTTTGCAAGTCTCGTCCAACGCATGCAGAAATTTAAAAAGCAAGAAAAGTAGCAAGTTAGATGTCTTTATACAAGCAATTGTAATTCAGACACCGGTGAACATCTCCATAGTGTTCAGCTCTCCTTGAGTTACCATGGATTCGAAATAAGTGAATTTTTCAGCTGCGTTGCTCATGCACGACAAAAATGGCGTCCTTTTGGTCGCACGCTGAGTCGTTGAGCTTTCCGTGCTCTGACGCGCTGAAAATGGCGCGCTGCTCGGCACTGGTGGAGCCGCTCCAACTCCGATGTCTAACTTGCCGTGTGGCGCTTCTCGCGCACGCCGCGGCTTCTCTGCCTTCGGACCCGATGTGCTGTTCGCCGCGTCGACTAGCACGCTGCTTGCGCGCTGCCGCTTTCGTTAGCTGTGGGTCGTCCACTGGCCTTTTGTCGGTTGCCCCCGTGCGCCGACAGCTAAAAATTCGAAAAAATAATAAGTATGGGTTCTCTTTCTCTCTCTCTCTTACTCTATATCTGTAGATATTTCCCATCTGGTGGGAGTCTTTCGTGTTCCCGCGACGACTTGTCCTGGCTTGGCTGTGACGGTCTTGTCCCTCTCTCTCTCCTCCCCTCTCTCTCTCTCTCTCTCTCTACCCATTTCTTAAGATCCAAAAATATCTTGGATCCTCTACAAACCGGTTTCAGACAGCATCACAGCATCCAGACAGCTCTACTAAAACTAACCGAGGACATACGAACTGGGATTAACGACAATAAGAAACTAATGACTATACTGCTACTGTTCGACTTTAGTAAGGCGTTTGACACTATATCACCATCTAAATTACTTCGTAAGCTGATACGCATGGGTTTTTCCAGGAGTGTTCTTCTGTGGATCAAATCATACATTTTTGGTCGCAGGCAAAAAGTCATAACTGACAACAACGGGGAATCTGATTGGCT
This sequence comes from Gastracanthus pulcherrimus, assembly GCA_949152435.1. Taxonomy (NCBI): domain Eukaryota; kingdom Metazoa; phylum Arthropoda; class Insecta; order Hymenoptera; family Pteromalidae; genus Gastracanthus; species Gastracanthus pulcherrimus. The sequence continues at coordinate 71,366,633 of OX424576.1, forward strand.
AACCACCAATCTAGATGTGCCACAGGGTTCAGTCCTGGGGCCCTTGCTATTCAGTCTTTATATCAATGACTTACAAGACGTACTGACTGGTGGTGATGTTAAACACTTGCTATACGCGGACGATTTGCAAACTGACACTCAAGTGACATGGCGAGATCTTCATGTGGCTATCAGATGCATGTCGGCTGTTGCGCGGGCAGTGTCGGAGTGGGCCGAAGCATCCGGACTGCGACTCAATGTCGGCAAAACAAAAGCGATCATTTTCGGCTCCGAGCACAACATCAATCGGTTGCAGGATCTTGGTTTGCCCGGCATTGGGTTCCAGGAAGGTGTACATGTGTCTTTCTCTGACTCGGTCACAAACCTTGGTGTTGTCATGGACTCTAAACTCACGTGGAAACTGCAGGTTAATGCAGTTGGAAAAAAGGTAAATCGTGCTCTTTACAGCCTACGATTTTTTAGTGCATGCACAACTCAGGCGTTGAGAAAGCAGCTTGTATGCGCGCTGGTAGTGCCACATTTAGATTATTGTTCCGTGGTTCACCTTGATGTGTCTGATGAGCTCGAGACGAAGTTGCAACGACTTCAAAATTCATGTGTGAGATACATATGTGGTGTTAGAAGGGATGAGCACATCACTCCTCACAGGAAATATCTTGGCTGGCTTACAGTAAAGGAAAAAAGAGCGTACTTTGCGGGGTTATTATTGTATAGGGCAATAAATATGGGACAACCACCGTACCTTGCGGCTCTCTTTGGTAAAAACACAGCTAGGACTTCCAGTAGGAGCGGTGTGAAAGAGCTCTCGGTTCCGGGATCGCGGACTGATAAGGGTCTCTATTCGTTTAGAGCCCAAGGTTCGCGATTCTGGAACTCCCTGCCCTGCTGTGTGAGGTATCTGCCGTTCTTATGTAAATTTAAAACGGCGTTAGGCAGGCACCTCAGTCAACTGCACGGTGATTAAGTTGACATTTTTTCATGATGACGGAGAATTCATATACATGGGTAGTTATTTATTTATTTATTTATTTATTTAATTATTTATTTATTTAATTATTTATTTATTTAATTATTTATTTAATTATTTATTTATTTATTTATTTATTTAATTATTTATTTATTTATTTATTTATTTATTTAATTATTTATTTATTTATTTATTTATTTATTTATTTAATTATTTATTTATTTATTTATTAATTGTATCTTTTTATTTTTTTTTCTATTAATTTATCCGTTCTCCTGTGTTTTGTATTCTTAGTCGTGAAATATGTTGTAATGAACAAAATATAAAGAGTATATTTTAATAAAGAGTAAATTTATCTGCGTGTGTGATGAGTGTATGTATCGGCTGAATTTTAATTGTTTTTAAATTGTGACGTGATGGATGTACGTGTATGCAAGAATGAGTAGACTTTCAGAAATTGTTATGGAACTGTGATATAATCAAACTGTGATATTAGATAATGACAAATTTGTGCAACAATTTTTTTTATTTATACACTGACGAACTGTGATAGTGATCAAAGACTTAATGTAATGACAAAATAACAATTTTTATGTAATGTATTTTTGCCAAAATTGGCAAATAAATCGTATGTCTATCTATCTATCTCTCTCTCTCTCTCTCTCTCTCTCTCTCTCTCCTGGATAATGGACTCGTCCCCGTCCTTAGCACGATGAACTCGCCCGCCCCTCTTCTGTGTAATGGACTCGTCCGATGTTCCTCGCGCCTTAGTCTCGCCCTCCTCCTGATGAAGCGCGCCCTGTTGCCACCCGATGCTGTCTCTCCTCTTCCTTGCGGATCGTGCCTCCGAGTTGGTTAATCCTAGCCCCTCTAGGATTTTATGACGACTGTCTAGCGATGCTGTGATATTTTTTCACTGCCCACGTTGTCGTCTTTCTCCCTTGTTGAGAAAGACGCTCCTGAGTGTGCAACTTTCTCCCTTGTTGAGAAAGACGCTCCTGAGTGTGCAACTTTCTCCCTTGTTGAGAAAGCCGCCTTGAAATTGCACTTTTTAAATTCACCACCGCGAGTCGCGTGTAAGGCAATCGAGAGCTCCCTGAAGCCTATCCCTTTCGAAACCCCGAGCTGAGGACTGTGCTCCGAAATGCAGCTTTACTAAAGAAGATGGCCGCTCACTTCACTTTTCGCGAACGTAGGCGACACTTTGATTTCGCGTTGAATATCCGGCTCGAAGGACCAATGTTTGTTGGCGTTTCTTCGCGAAGGAGACTAGGCAGTAAGTAATTACTCACTTTGTTGAATTTTGAGGGTTTGTTTATTTAAAAACTCCGATCGCGAGGTGGTGGTTAGAAAAACGTGCGTCGTCGGCACAATCCGCAGAGAGACTGCGGAGCGTGGCGGAAATACAAATCGCGAGCGCTAGAATTTGACTCGCGTAGTAAGTGGCCGTGTTGAGTAGCGAATTTGACTAGGTTATATATGTATATAGTTACGTAGATTATAAACAACTCAACACACATGACATCAATTAAGGTTCGCAAGACAAAATGCAGTTATAATTCGACTTTATTTAAAAATATATAATGAAACCTTGTAAAATCACCAATAAATGAAAAGGAATGGTTGAATTAATAAATATAACCTGCGTTGATAATCAATTTACACATCTTTATATATTTAAAATTAATTTTAAAGGATGGGACACACTTGACGCCAAAATCGAGGGACAGTTTTTAAGTCATTTTTAAATACTCACAGCATGAATATTAAGATATTCCACTTAATCTATTTTATAGCTGAAAATAAGTTTAAGAAATCTGCTGCCTACTTTTCTCTTGAAACATCATCTCCTAATAAAATTTAAAAATAATATCAGAGAAAGTTGGTTGGGGACATGGGACACACATGGCATTTCATGGTATTTTCGACTTTTAATTCGAAATCAAATCAATCAATAATATTGAAGCTTTGCGGTAATGTTCTACATGTTATTTCTAATATATCTGATTTTAAGTTAGACCGATATATCGACTTGGTCGACCTTTTGACTATTACTCGTAAACGCAACTAGCAATGAGATCTATTTTAGTTTAAAATTGTTATGGATTACTTTTATTTATTAGTAATTCATTTAAAATTGTTAAAATTTCATTATTTATTGTAACGTTTAGTAATCCTACGGATAGCAATATCTGGCCACACAGGTGTTACGTCGTGGGACGTATCTTTTGATTGTACACGCAAAAAACAGACAAATTCGAGTCATACCGCGGCAACAAAGAATGCACTTGCGAAATACCTACGCATCAGTTATTAAACGAATGAATCAAAAATGCACAATTACGTTGTTAAGTGCATTTAAAAAAGTTATATTTATGAAAATTTGGTAAATATTATAAAATCTGTGAAATTCGGCAAGCGTATATATTCAGACTGCACGTCTCAAGAATCTGTTCGAATATAGTATCTATTAGCATAGTGAGTTCGTTCGTAAGGTCGATAGTACATCGTCTCACGGCTCAAGCAAAAAAAAAAATACAACTAGAACGTATAAATCTACCGTAAAATATATAAAATATCCATTAAAATTTATATCTATGTTTTATCCACATTTCTACTAAAATATAGACAATCAATTTTACAAATACAGAAACTTATATTAGCAAAGTGTCAAGTATTCTACAAATCAATTATAGAGCGATTCAATTGTTACAATTATAATAATTCATACAGATTAATAAATAATAAAAGTTTTATTTATGAATTCGACTGTTGGATCATTTATCAACCCACAACTTGGCCAACAATTCACCAGTTTAATCTAGATTAACATCGTAGTCTATAACATTTTTTATTATTTCTAAAATCACTGTTATCAATGTAAGCAATCAATAAATGATTCTGCATTAAATTTCTTTGAGAAAGCATTGTGCTTAAGGGAGCTTGCCTGGGTTAAATCCACAAAAAGATTTTCTTTTTTACTAGGCCAGATTACTATTTATGTTTAAAAGCAATCATTCTGCAAAATGTTATGGTATCAAAACACAATAATATCTTAAATTTTACCGCTGTGAAACTTCAAAATCTTGATTTTACACGTCACAATAAATCATTATTTTCAATACCATATTTATTAAAGGGACTTTGTTCCTCGATGATTCTAGGTGACATTCGACTACTTTTCACATGTGTTACAAAATGAGCGAAGCACTTCATCGTTAAAATTTTTTTATTATTTTTTTTCGGAGATCCATCGATTTTTTGAGAAAAATTTTAATATATTTTTTATAAAATTGATTGGATCTACGAAAAAGTATAATACAATAATTTTAACGAAAAAGTGCTCAGCACTTTTTATAATATATGTCCAAAGGAGTCGAATAATCGACGAAAAAACAAATTTTCGTTCATCACGTCACCTAGAATCGTGTAAGGAACAAAGTTCCTTTAATAAATATAGCATTAAAAACAATGATTTATTGTGACGTGTAGAATCAAGGTTTTGAGACTTTACAGCGGTAAAATTTAAGATATTATTTTGTTTTGATAGCATACAAATTTTCAGAATGATTGCTTTTAAACGTAAAAAGTTATATGGATTCATAAAAAAGAATCTTTTTTTGGGTTTAACCCAGGTCTGTCACTTGAAGCAGTTAGCAACGGTTTTTAAAGTATAAAAAATGTTGCATTCCGTATATCGTGACGTAACGGTACACTAGACTCTCCCTTCCTCCTCCTTGTTACTTTTGGTCACGGTATCTTGCCCCCCCCCCCCCCCCCCGAGGAAGCGTTACTTAATATGTGAAGGACCCCTATCCATCCTAATAAATATTTTTTTCAAAGGTACGAGTATCTCTATCTTACGTTTTTAAGTATTTAGAATTATATAAGTATTTATTTTCTTTGCTAAAAATTTTGAATATGACTTTATAATATATGTGTGTTTGTGTTTATATGAGTGAGAGAGAATTTGTATGTATGTGAAAGGGCGAATGGGAGTTTTACTTTGGGACACTATAAGCATATACGGGAGTCAAGCTCGGCTTTATTTTGATTCGCAACAGTAGCTCAGTAATTACTGCATCAGATATTTTAATTGCGCTACTGTATGCTTTTTGCAGTTATAGTGCAAGTATACGTCATCATAAAATCTATTAATATTTTGTAATATGTAGGTTTTAATTTATTGAAAAAATACATCACAATTTTCAAGCTTCATTTTCCACAAGCAAATGTTTGTCGCGCAATATCTTGAGTTTATACAAATTATCTTCAAATGCTGCTGCTATTACTGTAATCCTTGATACAGTTAAAAAATTAGGATTGATGGGCGTTTTATTAATAATCAAATCGATTTCGTCTCCAATATCTACTATTTCACTCTTCTTTATAACTTTTTGTCCATTTTTACGAATTCTGTTTTCATAGAAAGCATGTTCGATTTTACTGGAAAATATAAATATTAATAAAACTGAGAAGATTAAAAATTATACAACATTAAATTAAACTTATATTTTGATATTATTAATCGGGTACCTAGTTTAATGGGTTGGATTATATAAGGACTACTTGAGAGAAAACGTTGATAGTCATTAAATATAGCTATTATAATGGTCATGGTAAATTTGTGGGAAAAGTATTCAGTACCCGGGATAGAAAATACCCTCGGCCAGAGGTTGGCCCAGGCCTATTTTTCCGGTTGCTAATCGTTTGGGGAACAGCCGGCTGAGATCTGGTCGAGATATCTTATGAAACGCTTTTATGGCCGCACCACCATTAAAAAGTGAGCCTGGGTTGTACTTTTCCCAATGGTTTATTGTCTAAACATCATTTAGGCCTTGAGTCAAGCCCCACAGTTAATACCAAATGCATATCGGCTACAGCCCGGGACAGCCCTGGCTTGCCGGCTGTCGACCATTTACAAGTAAACGGTAAACTACCGGCTGAGGCCTCTTTAAGATCTCATATGAAATGCTTTTGTAATCATTGTCTGAGCCTTGGGCCAAACTCTACTCAGATCTCTGCGAAAGTCATTCAAGTATCAAGAAAGTAACGCCTAGAGCTTGGCCCAAGCCTGGTTGCCATTAGATTAAAAAAAATATTATGTTTGTTGTATAACGAACACATCTCCATGGGTGTTCGTAATTTAAATACGCGAGAAACCGCACCAAGGCCGCGATAGACCTGCACGCGAGAGGAGTCGAGCATGAACGAGCCGAGCCGGTAGCCGAAGCGATCAGATGGCGTGGAGCAGAAACGCGGACATGCAGAATTTGCGAGGCTGTTGTGTTACGCGCCGCGTAAAGTACTACGAGGTTTCGTGTTTTTGTGCATTGTGAGCGAATAGAAGTGTGTACAGAACGAAGTGTGTAAGAGTGAGAGTGTGAGAGGAAGGATGTGTACACAAGAAGAGTGAGAGAGTGAAAGAGAGAGTGGACGCGCATCTACGACGAGTGACTTCGAAAGGGTTGCGCGCGTTAAAGCGTGTTCCAGTATTTTGTAAGTAATTATAACAGTCAGTGGCATAGCGCGGTTCAGCACGTTTGCTGCCGTCAACTTTATCTCGCACGTGGTCGTGAATTCCCGCGCATGCAGATCACGTGTGCGGCTCTGGGGCACTGCGCCCCTAGTTGATTGTATTTATACCCCCGTTAACGCGGATTTACAGGTGGCTGAGCGGCCGGAAGCACGATGTAGCTGGGAGGCAGCTACACAGAAGCAGACCGCATATCTATATTAACAGGTGAGCGGGGAACACGCGGTAGACATTCGAGAGATTCCCGGTACCAGCGCGCGCGTAGGGGCATGCACGCTGCGCACCTAGAGTCTCCGTAGCCCGGAGCTCTATGCACTGAAGGTGAGTGCCCGGGGGAAATAACATTTAATGAGTATAAATAATATACCCCCCTCCCCAAATCCCTGTTATAGTTGATAGTACAACATTTAAAAGAATTAATTTAATATTATTTTGAAGTTATAGCTTATAGTAGAAATGCAAATATTTGTATATATTTACACATTATTATTATGTTATATATAATTTAACTTACAACTACTTATAATAAACTCTCTTACATACCATATATTACGCTTGTAATCGCACGCTTTGGACTGAACATGCCTCGGACGCTTAATGTCAGCCGTTACATTTCTTACTTTTCGTTTCTTATAGGTAGTCACCTAGTGGATGTAAATGAAAAAGAGAGATTCTGAAAAATCGACTTGGAGAATTTTCTAATTGAAATTTGCTTTAAATTAAATAATGCTAAAATTAACTTATTAAACAGAAGCGTTTAAACATTGCAATTCTAAAAATATATTATAAGTCGAAATAATGTTCAACATGTCTCTACGCTGAAAGTTCATTAATTTCAAAAGTAAAAGTTTATTAAAAATTTAGATTTAATTCTTTTTAAATTAATAAAAACCAAAATCACAATATTTGCAAGATATATCTATCAAAATGAAATTACGCGTACTAAAATAGATTACAAAATTATGTCTGAATTGTATAAAATTAACGATTTTAGAAAAATACGTATTCAGTTTTTAATCATATTTCTTATTCTAAAATAGTATAAAGGTAATTTTTATATATATATATATATTTTCTAAAATCGTTAATTTTATAAAATTCAGAAATAATTTTGTAATTTATTTTAGTACGCGTGATTTCATTTTGATAGATATATCTTGCAAATATTGTGATTTTGTTATATATATATATATATATATATATATATATATATATATATATATATATATATATATATATATATATATAAATATTTGTAATTTTGTTATATATAAATTGGAAGAAACTTATATCTATCTCAAGAGAATGTACATATTTTCAATATGATGCACGTAGAGAGAAAAATTCTTTCTTTAGGGGGGGGGGGGCTCTTTACAAGGGCTAATTAAGCTTTTCTTCGCCAATTTTTTTGGAAAGGAAAAAAACAACTGAGTCCAGTGAACTTTTTGGAATGTTTTCATGTGTATTTGAACTTTACAAACAGATTTTTTAACATGAAATACTGAATTACAACCGATTTATAAGCACATTCGTAGAGCGCCTCGCCACTGAAGTCTCCAATTGGCGGGAAAAATGTAGCTCGTAATTCGTGTCTGAAACAGAAACATCACAAAGAATTTGAATTTTCATGTATTTTTCTTCTGGGTGAACTAAGAATTGTTTTCGGTGTTCCAGAAGAAATTATGAATTTCTTACTTTTCCCAGGTTCAAAAATAAGTGCTTTTTGAAAAAAATCACTTCAACTTGCTATAACAGTCGTTTAGAAAGACATTCTCAACAATCTTTTCAGTTCAAATAGAATAAGCTACAATTCTGAAGATAACAAGCTTTGAATCTTTCCAATAGGTTGTTTAGTATTTTGCAATCACGCCCACCAATTTAGAGAAATCGTAAAAATGAAAACTGAAGAAAACGCGCCCGAAAGTTTTCGATAAGAAAAAGTATCAATTTTCAATTACTTACACTAATAATCCGCTAATCAGCTATTCCTGGTCCATGCAAGACCTTCAGCTTCCACAAAATACGCATTTTAATGCATTTTCTCGAGTCTACGAGCTGTACGAGCTTCCTTGCTGGGAAATGAATGGCGCCTGTTTTCCGCCTCGAGCCGTTGCGCGTCAGTGTTATCAGCAAATATTTTGCACTGCTGGCCAATACTCAAATTCAGCAACTGCATGGTACTCAAAATCGCAGAATACCCTTCATTGAACATACCTGCAGCCATGTAGGGGGCAATATCAATGACTTTTTGACCAGAATGCAGATGTTTCGGATTCACGCGCCAGACTATCGAGTTGAACGACTCGTTGGAATTTTGAGTGTGCCCACCTAAGCATAGCGTTAAAAGTTCATTATTTGAAAGTTCCTCATAGATTGGGCGAATGTGTTCCTCAACTTTATCGCCAATTAATCGAGCTGGATGCTTAAAAGATTCCAGTTGATTCATGAATTCAGCCTTGCGCCATTCACACCAGCTGTCGGCGCCTGCCGGACAATTCTTGTGCTGACGAGATTTATCTGTGGAACAATAATGATCCAACGTTGCTATATAGCTTTTTTCATCTGATGGTCAGAATTAATATTTCTTCTAATTGCCAAGCCATAATCGATCGTTAGCTTTTTAATGAGACTTTTCGTCAGGCGCTTCTTACCTCCGAACTTCTCTTGCTTCTTTTTATTTCGGAGTCGCGTCCCTATACGTTTTTGTACATGTCCCACGCACTCATTTTTTGTAATAAGGCAATCGTCACCATATGGATTTATCTTCAGAATACCAGCAACAGTGTTAGAATCGCCATCGTCGATATAATTTGTATATGCCAAATTTTTCTTCGGATCTCGAAATCATTTCCACGATAGAATCCACCTCCATTTTCTCTGATGAATCTTCGTAATTTGAGGAGCATGATTCTTTGTGCTCTTCATACTATTCTTCAAAATCGTCGTCTAATGCTTCATTTCTTAGGGTAGAAGAGAGTCAGTATGCGATTTTCACGATGAGATCGACTACTTTGCCACAGTAGTACTCAATGAGAGTTGTTATACCGTACAATGAAGTAAAGCCACGTTTTTTCCAGGATCCATTACCGGACACTTTCAAATGAGTTTCGGTTCTCCCATTTTCTACATTCTTTTGTCCCTCCTCTTTGACAGTTTTCTTACTGACAATTTTGAACATCGACTCTGACAATGAGTGAAGATGTTGCACTATCTTATCGTACGTTGATTTCGACAAACCTTGACACAGATCCATGAGGCCACAAAACATATTGGTGCCTTCTCGTCCAACACCAAGAAGCCTCATAACGAACACGATCCGTCTATTTAATTCGCAACCAGTTTTTATCAACGGTCCTCAATTGATTTCTCTTCGACCGCACATACACGATAGAACAATTTTAAAACCTAAGCCTCGATGTCCACTCTCTGGAAATTTTATGTTTTGTTTGCACGATCTGTAGATTACAATATCAGTAATCGCATGAAAAACTGTGAAAAATTCAATAATTCTATAATAATGAAGTGGATTCACAATTATATCTTCGGTGCTCGCAGTTGATGCTAGAAGCAGTAACGTAGAAACACGTACACAGAGAGGTATTATACACCTTTATACTTCAATAAACCGTATTATGGCTCAACACAACACTACTATAAGCTCTAAATATTGTTGTGAAAGACCGTGAAAAACCTTTTCAGGTATGACATTCGGAGTAGAAGTTCAAGGGACGGAGCGCTCGCACATCTGCTCGACGTCCCTCTGCTTTCGGCTCTGTATCTTCGGAAATATTTAGAATTGGACTGTGTAACTTTGTGTACATATTGTTGAATATCTTAGGTATCGATTTAAACAATAAAACAAAAATCGATTTTTTCGACCTCTTAAAACAGGATCCCCCATAATTTTTATAAATTTCGTAAAATCTATTTTTCCTTTTCTTTTAAAACAAAATTAAAATAATTGCTAGATATATCTATCAGAAGGAAGTCACGTGTACTTTATGAAAACATACATATTTTCAACATATTTAACGTATAAAAAAGAGAAAAATGTTTTTTAGATGTATGAAATTTTCTTTTAAATAACTAGTTTTTTTTAAATGTACTTTCTATTATCTAATCTGCTTCAAAATCTAATCAGTTCTAAGTTGAGCTATACTTCATATGTCTGCCCAATATTGGCTCGTAACATGCTTTCCTTGAAGAGTTATCGTTCCACAAATTTTTTGTCACATACATACTGTAACGGGGTACTCAATTAGTTAATAACAATTAATAGTGATAGTCAAGCAAGAGACCTGTTGGCGTGCGCCACACACCTTTGGGTAGGCCCACGGCGGCTCGCCGCTGTAGCCTTACCCCGGTGAAGCTATTCATACTTGTCCTTCGTACACGTCGAATCCACGAGGATTACGACTTTGTGCGGAGTTTCCTCAACGCACTAGTTTTCGCGACCTGAAAGGCGCGCAAAAACGCGAAGACTACTTTAGTCGCAACGTAAATGTATTATAGCTTGCTTGTCGACCTAACTCGGTACACAGAGAATTTAACAATAACAAATAGACTATATATTCTGCAATAATATTAAGAAGTTACAAACGAAGATAACAATGAGTCTAACAGGATTAATTAACAATAATGAGAACGCGCAGGTGGTGCGTCGCATGTGTGTTCAGCACGACTGTCGCTGAGCACGCTGCGCAAATGAGAAATGACTTCGAACGCGCGCGGGCCTGCACTTCGTAGGTAATGCGGAACCCTTTTATTCATAGGGCTCGGCACACTAATCGGAGTGTGGCCCCTTTGTGCGCGCGCGTTTACGCCGGGGCTAGCTCGTACCTCTAATCCAGTTTCTCTCTCTCCCTCTCTCTGTCTCTCTCACTCTCTTTCTCTCTTTCTCGTTGTTGGTCGCTAGCTCTGTCGCTTTCCCCCCCCGTTGCTGCCTCGGCGCTTACTACTCCAGGCTTCTTGCCTTGCTTGCGGAGTCTCGTGCTATTGATGATGGTGGGAGACTATCGCCTTCACCAGTTCGTCGTACACCCACGCACGATAAAAAACAAACCGAGCGGGCGCGTCTGGTGGCGAGCGCGAACACGTGTTACTGCTAAGAGAGAGAAAATCTAAGATGGCTGCGAGCGAACCGAAGCGTGGTGCGGAACCCGAGAGCAACCGCGATAATGGCCTTTCTCCTCGACCTCGGCGGCGTCTCGCCGCCTGCTCTCTCCTGCTTACCTATTAAAGTGCACGGCTGTCAGATAGCGACGTTTGGCCCGTTCGCGCTCTTTGGTGTATTACTAGCGAGTTATTCGCAACTCGTTACAATACATACATGCATACACACATACATACATACAGACATTTTCTAAAAACTTGAACTTCTGACTCAGGAGTCTTCAAAACAAAAATTCATCAAATTGTCTGACAAACAAAATTTTCATCGTCTTTAGCTTTCTTTCTCTTAGAGAAAGTAAAAATAGAGCCATTTGCTGCCTAGTGGACGGCGGCGAATTTTAATTTAAAAAAGAGTGATACTATTATGAAACATAAAAATTTATATTAATCTATAAGCAATTGTATTTTTTATGTTTTATAGCAATATTATATAAGTTTTTTTTTTCAAAGTGAGAAATATTTTTTTCATATTTACATACTAGAAAGAATACATGAGCAGCTTAACAGAAAAACTAATTTAAAAATAAAAAGTATCTTTAATATTATACATTAAAAATAAATATTAATATTCAATATTATAATATTATAATAACATAATAATAATATTAATAATATATTAACATTTAATAATATATATTATAAAAAAAATATTCTTAATATGATGCATTCAATTATTTTTCATACTCATACACATACTAGGGCTGCCGAAAAATAAGACAAGACGAGACATTTCGAAGTCTCGTCTTGGTCTCGAGAAAAATCTCAAATTATGTTTCTCGTCTTGGTCTCGAGTAAAATCACAATTTTGAAAATTTTAAAAATTTAGAAAAATCAGAAACACTTTACTAATTTTGAAAAATTGGAAAAAATTTGAGAAGTTTGAAAATTTTGAAAATGGAAAAAAATTGAAAAATTTTGAAAATGGAAAAAAATGGAAAAAATTTGAAAATGGAAAAATTTTGAAATAATTTTACCGAATTTTGGGTGTTGACATTGAACATTCGAGTGTGCACACTCAAATTTAGGTGTTTACACCCAGAACTTTATGTGTCTACGCCAAAATCGTCGATGTACACACGCAAAAATCAGTGTCAACACTCAAACATTTAGTGTACATCCATAATTATCGGTGTAAAACACCCAAATTCAGTATCAACACTCAAACTTTTAGTGTACTATTAAATTTTCGGTATGGAACACTAAATTTTCGAATGTGAACACCTAAGATGCAGTATACACCTACAATTTTCGGTGTGAAATACCCAAATTCAGTGTCAACACTCAAGCCTTTAGTGTGCACTTCAAGTTTTCGATGTGGAACGCTTAATTTTCCAGTGTGAACATAAAAAATTCAGTGTCAATACTCAAACATTCAGTGTACACTCATAATTTTCAGTGTATATAGTTCTTACATGTAACAGATTTTTAAATAATACTTTAAAATTTTATTTTTGAACGCATCGATTTGTTGTATAGCCCGAAAACGCGTTTTTTCATGCCAATATAGCGCCACTAAAATGGCCGTTTTCCGACCGACATCCGAAAAGAAAGTTCAGCTGAAACAATAGTATGTGTACCTAGGGCGCAAAGTGGGTTTTTTAGACCGAGTGTGGAGATTGCAGTATGAGTCGAAGGTGAGCTAGCACGAGCCGAAGGCGAGTGCGTTTGCGAGCCGAAGACGAGTACTGCAACCACACGAGGTCAAAAAGCCCACTTTGCCCTTGGTGCACACCATATTTTTTGTAACGTATGTATTGATTTTTGCGTTTTTCTAGCATATTAAGCGGGGCTAAATATATATATATATATATATATATATATATATATATATATATATATATATATATATATATATATATATATATATATATATATAATAGCAATTTTCGGAAAAATTTTAGCGAGCGCAAAAGTTTCGTTTGCGCCCGCTTATTTACTTTTGCGCCCGCCGGTCTAAAAAATTGACCTTTAAGCCCGCTTAATAGGTACAGAAAAACGTGAAAATCGTGCTTGTGTTACAAAAATTTACTTTACGCCGGCTTCCAAATCAGTGGGCGGAAAAGACTTTTTTTATAACATCGTATGAATGGTTAAAAAATGTTAAGATCAAAATAAATTTTATTTTTTTATTATAATTGTCCTGCAGGATACATATAACTTTTAGGCATTATTCTCCGCAAACATTCAACTCATATAAAACTTAACAAGGCATAAATTACGAGTACTTGATGTTGAATTAAGTTTAATTTTTTAACAAGATTTTAAGGAAATGTGAATGGGAAGGAAAGATTCCTACTTTACCGACTCTATGTTTTTATTTTTAAAATAATTTGTAAATATTTATATGGTAAAGACAATACGTTAGGTTCTTTCATTTATCAATAAATAATAAGACAAAAAATTTCAAGCGATTCCAATTATTATATTACTAAAGTGTTTAGGTTCCTGACTGTTGAATACGGTTATTTATAACAGTGGTCCAAACTTGGTAGTCATATAATGAATGGAATCGCAAACAAATTTCTTGTTCATTGTTTATTGTGTTAAGGACAGGAAAGTTGCCGTGTATAGGTATGGAAAATGGATGGAAGACTGCGTTATTTACACGTAGCAATTAAGCTACGTGGTTCTTTGGTAGTTGGAGTACTCAGAAAGACAAGACAACGAGTTTGACTAATGATTGTTCGCTCGCAGTGCGCCGCAAAGACGGCGCGCGAGAAGAGTGCACAGCGTCAGCAGGACACGTGTGTCCGGCGGCAACGGACGCTTGCTTGCATACGTGACACATTCATGGATCGCCCGTCGATGCCACGGCAACGCAAACATTTGTAAAATCAGGTTAAAAATTGAAATTTGAAATTTCTGATCAAGATTCGCGAAAATTTATTGAAGAAATAAAATAATTATATGAAATATTTGCAATTAAGATTGTGGTTTCAAGTATTGTACGTGTGCTGTTGTTTAGGTATTCTCTTCTACAACGTAGATATTGCTAATGATTATCACTTATAATGTGTAGAGATAGTTCCATTAATTATATAATTAAAATTTACAATGTTCGGTTGTAGAAAAATACAATGTAGATATTGTTTCTTAAGTGGTAACACCAATCTAGGATTTAAAAAAAATCTTTTTTTTTCGGCTTAAACAATACTTTAGTGTCATAAAAACAATATCCAATTGGTCGTATGTTCACGCCTCGGAGTGCGCGATTAGAGCATATGCGGTACCGCTCCGACTTTATGCTTTTACCTGTTGAAATATTAAATACCTGCCTTACTTACAAGGTAAAAGGTCATTAGGTTACCTTTCGTGGTCACCAGAGTGCGCTGATACTATAATATACAAATTCATATATTATACAGGGTGGACCATTTTAATCTATTATGGGAAATATCTCAGAATTATGGTTAGATACAGAAAAATGTTTCAGACAAAAGTTGTAGAGGTCAAAGGGGGTCAAATTTTCGTACCAACGACCTTGACCTTCAACTTGTTTTTGAAGATCATTTCAAGGTCAAAATCTTTTTTTTTAATGAGAAGACCTACTCTTGACTCCGGATTTGAAAAGAGCAGAAAATTTTACGTTCTAAATGATTTTTTCAATAAGGTAATGGAAGGTCATATGAAGGTCAAATTTGCGAAAATTTTTAAATAATAGGTGTTAGCTTGGAATAACGATTGGAAACATCAAAATGTTTTCGAAAAAAGTTATCACGGGTAGAGAGTATCACCTTCTGGTTCCAATGAACTTGACCTTGAATTCGGTTCTCAAGGTTATGTCAAGGTCAAAGTGATTTTTCAAGTGAGAACCCCTGCTTTTGACCTCTGGTACGCGAAAAATAAGAGAATTTACGTTGAAAATGCTAATCAAGGTCATGGTAAAGTCGTATCAAGGTCAATTTAATGTGCACTTGAAAAGTTAAAAATAAATATTAAAAAAATGATCTTGACCTTGAAATGACCTTCAAAAACAAGTTCAAGGTCAAGGTCGTTGGTACCAAAAGTTGACCCCCTTTGACCTCTACAACTTTTGTCTGAAACATTTTTCTGTATCCAACCATAATTCTGAGATATTTCCCATAATAGATTAAAATGGTCCATCCTGTATATAACCTATAATATACGTGTATGTGTAATAAACATCAAAGTACAGTTGTTTTATAGTGAATTATCAATAATAACCGTACACTAAAGAAAATGAGTGGTAAAAGACCTCTATACAGTGGAAAGAAGTCCGGACGGGGAGGTACCTCCAATGCTAAAAAACGGAGCATTTCAAACCGCGCTCCGCCACTGAAGGCAAAAGTTACTGGAGATTTATCAAACTACACGCAAAAAGCACCACTATCTCAAGACGTTTATGAAGTGATTTCTCCTGTTTATGAAGAGTTGAGCAGTGACGATCTTCTTACACGTTGCCTTGGCGGATTCAAAATACGAATGAAAGCTTTAACGCAACCGTGTGGTCTATGGCACCTACATCTTCCTCCAGTGGCAAACATGTACTCGTAACAGCAGTATACATTGCTGTAGGTATCTACAATGATGGTCTGTCAAGTATCATGCGTCTGATGAAAAATTTGGGGTATGAAAATAGGGCCAAACTGCTACAACTTCTGCGTGGAAGCTGATAAATGTCGCATCAAATTTTCCGAGTGATCGCTCAACGATGCTGCAAAAAGGCTCGGTTGGAAATAAAATCAGTCAGGAAAGAGAAAGAAGAAGATAATATTAATTTAGATGACCAAATGTACGGTGCAGGCATCGCAGATTAAAGGTAAAACGAAATTTTTTAAAAGTTAAGTACTTGTGAATCTTTAAACGCGTTTTTCTCAAAACTACTTTTTTCAAACTGGGCGGAAACGCTGCTCAAAAACCGCTGAATAGATCGGAAAATGAAATTTTTTTAAAACTTATGCCATTTTTTTAAAAATTGATTTAAAAAAAGCCTATGTACTTTTATAGCCAATAACATATACTTTAAGAAAAAATTATTTTTTTGTCCTAGCTCTCATACTTTTGGAGTTACGATTCCACCCGTGGAGGTATAACAAAAATACGTTCTTGGAAAATGGCTCTAACGCCGCCATTTTGTTTTGAAAATTGAATAAAAAAATTTTTTTTATACTTCAATATGTGTTTAGTTAAACCCAGAAAAAAGAAACCCAATCCCTTTACCCATATCCTAAAAAAAAATTATCATAGTTAGGCCTTTTTTCGTGGCTCTAGAGTGGTGTTACCCCTTAAACGTATGTATAATTAGAATAATTTTTTATTGAGATATTTTAAGATAAATTGGTTTGGATAATATTGAAAATGAATTTCAGTACTTAAATGCAAATTAGTACTTAACAATACTTTGCGGCAAACAAAACCATATCCATTATAATCTTGGCTTACAATTTGTACTGTAAAACGCCTTCATTTAACAGTTCATTAGCTGAACTTAGCATCGTGGTCCGTCTGTCATAATCTTGCGAATCTGAAATATTTTTAATAATAATCTTTAAATTTAAAATTTTGCTATTGGTGACCGGAAGTATCGATCTACGCGCGTGCGCCCCACTTGATTTCTTCTGTTCTGAAATTAACTCCACGATCCTGTCTGCTTGTTTTAACGTGTCATGTATTTGATAAAACGCGTTATTTATCAATTCCTTGTGGGGGCAGCCTTTCAATATACTCGCGCACTGATCTGAGATTTATTTCCACACTCTATTCAATTTAACACTAGTAAGAAAGTACGGCGTTAAATCCACTTTTTGGATTATTTTCCAGTCCGTGCTGAATGTAGCTAACGGGGTTATTTTTTCTGATACTAAACTCGGATTATTGGATAGTTTTTCGATAAACGAGGACGGCTCCGCTTGGCCTTGCCTCGAAAGCCTGCAACAAAATATCGAAAAATTCCAATTAATTATTTAATTTGAATTTAAGAAGATTTTAAGGGACTCATTGTGAAGTGCGAAAATCATATAAGTAATTATATAACATTCACACCAATGTGAACTGCGCTGTACGCGGTGTTTACCGTAAGCGCGCGATCATCGTTTTCTGAATAGCCAAAAGGTGTAACCCGAACCGATGCACGTGCACGTGACGTCACCACCTCGGTACTCAGCTACGCACGTCGCAATCGTCGCCGCCGTGGGTAACCACCTCGCTTCTCACGGACGGATCGAATGCTTGTCGACGTCTTAATCGCGCAGAGCTAGACTGGTTTGTCTAGCCAAATGTACGTCCAAATTTGACTTTCCAAAACTGCCGTATTGAGAAAGTATATTGGATATTTTAGTGCTTGAATTTTGAAATTATAGTATTTGAAATTCTGAAGGATATTTCTTGATTTTAACATTTTGACAATTTTAGAATTATGTTATTTAAAATATAAAAAAACTTATTGGATATTTCAGTCTTTCAATTTTTTAAAATTACTATACTTAAATTTTAAAAGGGTATTTGTTTATTTGCCTATATTAAAATTTTTACATTATATCGTTTGAAAATATGAAGAACAATTTATATGAGTCAATTTGGAAGTCTTGAAAATTTACGAAGTTTCCGCTTGTACTATCCGGACAACACTGTATCCGGTAAAAGAATTAATGATAATAAAATTGACATGGATTTGTGAAATGCTTGACTCACATGCGCTGATTACAATCTGTTTCTATATATTTATTGTAATTTGATTTTATCTTAGGAGGAGAGTCGCACGGCACGCGGGTAGGCGCCGAGTTAGAATTTTCTTTTCTATTTTAGAAATAATTTTGTATCATTATAGATCATATAATTTAATTTTACGACCAGAATTTGGGCTTGGAGGATTAGAATAATTTTAATTCCTCGCGCATTAAAATATAATTAAGTACACGTGCACTACAGTCGAGCACGCGAGTCAGGTTACAGAGGCTGCCAAGCAGTCCTTATCGATATGTGACGTCAACCTTCTTTGCGAGATCTTACGCTTCAGCTCTTTGTGCGACTGTCGTGCAGCGGATAATCGGTAGCTAATGCACAGTCGCAGCTTAGCTTTCAGTAGAGCCGATCGACTGTCATGTGCTCGTTGGTCGTTGATTTTTTTTACCTTTGTACTAGTATCAAATGTGTCCAACAGCGAGAATCTCTTAGCACCAGACGGCAGGTTTTCTTCACTGCCGTCGCCAAGATGCTTTATTGTGTCTATGGTGACATACAGATGTTCACCTATGCAGCGAAGACCCGCTATGTGGTGATGCAGGAGAAGTCTCACTATGAAGAACTCTGCTGCAAACAATGCTGGAAGGTAAAGTTTTTCTTCTTTCTTTTACTACACTTTACTTTCTTTTTCTTCTCTTCTTTTTTTTATTGCGATACGCAGTGACTGCGCACGCATCTTGATGGCACATTGTGACATCCGCATGCTCTTTCTTTTGTCTATTATTATTACTATTATGATTTTTTTTTATTAGGATATAGACATGTATTATGTGGAAGAACTGGGGGTGCACTTCTTCCTGTCAGGCGGTCGTTTCTTGATGTCAAGGGAGAAGAAGGCTAGATTTCCCGTCCACTGCAGCTTGCATGGTTATGTGAGTATACCCGTTTAAAGATTTATTAATTTGCTTATTTATTTGATTATTAAAGATACATTTATTTACTTATCCATTAGCTTATAGTCGCATTGCTAAACTCTTTTTATTTTTCAGCTTGGTTACCAACAGGTTGTGAGCTCAGCCTATTATGAGCTCCCGTGCTCGGGTTCGACTAGTCCTCCGGGCGGATTGCCGATTTCGTATTTCACGATAAGCTCCATGTGCGGCAGTACCAATTTTCACTCATTCTACTGTCCTGGTGACAAGGTACGTGAAAGCATGACCGTATGTCAGATCCGTTATTTTTCTTTTATTTACTCGATTTAAAATATTAATTATGGAACTCATTACAGCCCTTCGTTGTGATTCTACATTCAGGGGCGGCTTGCCCTAATCCTACGTTGCGACGCCCTGGGCGACAAGGTCACTTTTCAGCTTCGCCTCGCCTGTTCCAGTCACGGGGGCTTCTTGTCCCTTAGCGTGAAAGGCTCCAAACTCGGCGCATTATTGCGTGTTCTATGTGTAGTGTCAATAGTGAAGGTGTATTGTGTTAGTGCAGTGTGTTGTATATTATTCTCGACGCATCTGTCTATGTAAGTTTTGTGCTATGTATTTTGTTAAATTTTTTTTTCTTTTTTGCATAAAACACGCTCATTGAACAAAGTGGTTTTTATTTGTTTTCTTTCGTTTTCCTTTTACAAGCAACCTTTAATTAATATATTAGTAAGGTTATTGTTTTTTTACAACCATTTGAATTGGCAATACTACTCAACCATTTGCATTAAAGTAATTTATTTATTTGTTTTCTTTTGTATTTGCACTCACTCTTTATCGCCTCGTGCACCAGCTTTACTCTTAATTTTACAAAGCAATATTAATAGTTACAAAAAATTTATCCAAAATTACTTAACCATTTGCACTGTTAAAATAATTTCTTAACTTGTATTATTTTATTTGTTTGCACTTGTTCTTTTTCATTTCATGGTTAATACTAGTAGTTAGAAAAATTTGTGTTTACTGTCTATTATCCGACAGTGATAATAATTATGACACCGTAATACTGCTTGATTTTATCTTATTATTGACCATTTCCTTCGTTTCGGAAAGCCAATATGATAAGTGCTTCCTTGGTTTGTGTCAAAATGGCGACATAGTTTTCCTCTATGTTGGCATGTCAGTGCAGCTGCTGACATTGCATTTATACTGGTAAGTGTGTGTGTTCCGACGGACCGGCTTCCTGGCTATGCGTGTGTTCCGACGGATCGGCTTGCTGGCTGTGCGTGCTTTCGGATGTGCTGCAAGCTATCTCTGAAACTTAGTAGCTTGGTGACCTTAACTCTGCTCAAGTCTTATCGGAGTAAATTATTTTAATTTTTGATCGTTACTTCTATTATTTCAAGTCCTTTAGAATAAGCTTCAATTTTTGTCTGATTAGGTTTTTTAGAGTAATTTGTTATTAAAAATTATTTCTGATAATTCTTGAATAAATTTTGATTTGATTTCAGAAAATTATTCATTTTTTGACTGTTATTTTTAAGTGACTTGCTTAAAATAAATCTTAGTTTAATTTTAGAAAATTATCTATACTCTG
Organism: Gastracanthus pulcherrimus; assembly: GCA_949152435.1. Taxonomy (NCBI): domain Eukaryota; kingdom Metazoa; phylum Arthropoda; class Insecta; order Hymenoptera; family Pteromalidae; genus Gastracanthus; species Gastracanthus pulcherrimus. The sequence continues at coordinate 71,387,476 of OX424576.1, forward strand.
ATAACTATTCTTGAATTACTTCCATCGAATAAACCTTGAGTTTCAATTTTCATCTTTGAAGATTGTCTATTATTTTGAAGTGTTAAATCTTGAAACGATTAAGACTAAGATCATCATTATTGAAAAGATTCCAGTCATCTAGTACTACACTTAAACACAAATAACTTTTGAGTTATACTAATTTTTAATCAAGTCTTAATTTCCCAGCTTTAGAACTACTACTCATTTGGTGTGATTTAAATTTCACTAGTCGTTTCTTTGAAACTAAATGGGTTTTATCTCGTGAAACGAGTTTCTTAGGGTCAAGTGATTTGACTCACTTGTTATTTTTAAAACTCAATTGTTTTAATCATTCAATTGTTTCAGAATTTCTTTGATTTAGTATTTTGAAATGATTTTCTGGGGCCAAATGAATTAACATTTTTATTTGTTATTTTTAAGCTCAATCAAATTTAATCATTTAAATGTTCATTTGATAAAAATTTTTTTGAACTAGTATTTTGAAATGAGTTTCTGGGACCAAATTAATTAACATTTTCATTTTTTATTGTAACTCAATTGATTTGAACCATTTAACTGTTTATTTGATAAAATTATCTTCTGAATTAGTATTTTGAAATGATTTTCTGGGGACAAATGAATTAACATTTTCGTAAAATAATATAATAAATAATAATAATAATAAATTCGCATAATTGATAAAATTTTCTTCTGAACCAGTACATTGAAATGGGTTTCTGAGACCAAATGAATTGACATTTTCAATTGTTTATTTTTTAAACTAAAATGAATTTAATTATTTAACTGTCTAATTGATAAAATTTTATTTTGAACTAATATTGGGAAATGAATTTCTGGGGTCAAATAAATAGACATTTTCATTGGATTTTTTTTCGTAAACTCATTTTAATTTAATCATTTAACTGGTTATTTGATAGAGTTTTCTTTTGAAGTAGTATTTGACAATTACATTAATCTTTTTTTTTTATCTTTATTGAATTTAATCATTTAACTGTTTATTTGATTCAATTTTCTTCTGAACTAGTATTTTGAAATGAGTCTCTAGGGCCAAATGAATTGACATTTTCATTTCTTTTTTTTAAACGCAATTGAATTTAATCGCTTAACTGTCTATTAGATCAAAAGTATTCTTTGACTAGTATTTTGAAATTAGTTTCTGGAGCCAAATCAATTGACAATTTCATTCGCTCTGTTTTGAAAACCGAATTGTATTTAATCATGTAACTGTTTATTTGATAAAATTTTCTTCTGAACTAGTATTTTGAAATGTGTTTCTGGGGCCGAATTAATTGACATTTTTATTTTCTTTTTTTGAAAACGTAATTGAATTTAATCATTTAACTGTTTATATGAAAATTTTTCTTTTGAACTAGTATTAGACATTTTCGATTGTCTTCAATTTTTGAAAAGTCAATTGAATTTAATCATTTAACTGTTTATTTGATAAAAATTTATTTTTAACTAGTATTTTAAAATTAGTTTCTGGGACCAAATGAATTTAAATTTGCATTTCTTTTCTTTTTCAAATAAATTGAATTTAATCATTTAACTGTTGAATTGATAAAATTACATTTTGAATTAGTATTTTGAAATGATTTTCTGGAGTCAAATAAATTGACATTATCATTTTTTTTAAACTCAATTCAATTTAATCATTTAACTGTCTATTTGATAATAATTTTTTAACTATTATTTTAAATTAGTTTCCGAAGTCAAATCAATTGACAATTTCATTGGCTCCTTTTTGAAAACCGAATTGAATTTAATCATTTAACTATTTATTTGATAAAACTTTCTTCCGAACTAGTATTTTGAAATGTGTTTCTGGGGCCATATGAATTGACATTTGCATTTATCTTTTATTTTTGAAAACTCAATTGAATTTAATCATTTAATAGTTTATTATGAATTGAAATTTGCATTTATCTTATCAATTGAAAAATGAATTGACATTTGCATTTATCTTTTATTTTTGAAAACTCAATTGAATTTAATCATTTAATAGTTTATTAGATAAAATTTTCTTCTGAACTTGTATTGTGAAATGAGTTTCAGGGGTCAAATAATTTGACATTTTCATTTGCTTCTCTTTGAGAACTCGATTGAATTTAATCATTAAATGTTTTATTGATACAATTTTCTTCTTAACCAGTAATTTGAATTGAGTCTCTGGGGCCATATGAATAGACGTTTTAATTTATTCTATTTTAAAAACTGTTTATTAGATAAAATTTTCGTCTGAACTAGTATTTTGAAATGAGTTTCTGGGGCCAAATGAATTGACATTTTCATTTGATCCTTTTTGAGAACTGGATACAATTTAATCATTTAACTGTTTATTTGATACAATTTTCTTTTGAACTAGAATTTTGTATTGAGTTTCTGGGGCCATATGAATTGACATTTTCATTTCTTTCTTTTTAAAGTTAATTGGATTTAATCAGTTAACTGTTTATTAGATAAAATTTTCTTCTAAACTAGTATTTTGAAATGCGTTTCTGGGGCAAATGAATTTACATGTTCACTGATCTTTTTCGAAAACTCAATTTAATTTAATCACTCAACTGATTAATTGATAAAACTTTCTTCTGAACTAGAATTTTGTATTGAGTTTCTGGGGCCATATGAATTAACATTTTCATTTCTTTCTTTTTAAAGTTAATTGGATTTAATCATTTAACTGTTTATTAGATAAAATTTTCTTTTGAACTAGTATTTTGAAATGCGTTTCTGGGGCCAAATGAATTTACATTTTCACTGATCTTTTTCGAAAACTCAATTTAATTTAATCACTCAACTGATTAATTGATAAAACTTTCTTCTGAACTAGAATTTTGTATTGAGTTTCTGGGGCCATATGAATTGACATTTTCATTTCTTTCTTTTTAAAGTCAATTGGATTTAATCATTGAACTGTTTATTAGATAAAATTTTCTTCTGAACTAGTATTTTGAAATAAATTTCTGGGGCCAAATGAATTGACATTTTCATGGGTTTTATTTTGAAATCTCAATTGAATTTAATCATATAACTGTTGATCTGATAAAATTTTCTTTTGAAATAGTATTGTGAAATGAGTTTCTGGGGTCAAATGAGTTGATATTTCATTGTTTTTTTTTTTGAAAACTCAATTGAATTTAATCATTACCTGCTTATTTGATAATGTTTTCTTTTGAACTAGTATTTTGAAATGCGTTTCTGGTGCCAAATGAATTTACATTTTCACTGATCTTTTTCGAAAACTCAATTTAATTTAATCACTCAACTGATTAATTGATAAAACTTTCTTCTGAACTAGAATTTTGAATTGAGTTTCTGGGGCCATATGAATTGACATTTTCATTTCTTTCTTTTTAAAGTCAATTGGATTTAATCATTTAACTGTTTATTAGATAATAATTTTTTTTAACTAGTATTTTAAATTATTTTCTGAAGCCAATTCAATTGACAATTTCATTGGCTCTTTTTTGAAAACCGAGTTGAATTTAATCATTTAATTTAATTATTTATTACATAAAATTCTCTTCTGAACTGGTATTTTGAAATAAGTTTATGGGGCTAAATGAATTGACATTTTCAAAACAACAATTACAAAAAAATTTTAATTGTAAATCCTAAAAAACTTGATTCGGTGCAGTATACTAAAATATTAACATTGTCAATACTACATTTTTTAGAGGAACTTTTACGTTTACTAACAGACAAAAAAAATCTGCAAGTTATTTGACTCTTTTTGTCATGTATATACTTAAAAATACATAGTTAATTTATTCGCTGAAAATCATAAGAATAAGTTTTTTCATGAAAACAACTCAGAATAAAGAAATGTTAGCGATTAATTTTTGCAATTTGTTCGTACTCTGAATACTAATATATTTTTTTAACAAATTATGCAGCATGTTAGGAAGTTCAAGCGGCATGATCTGATAAAAAATAACATTTTGGTAAATACGTAATTGATTGTTCTCTTTTTTGACTTTAATAATACAGATAGAAAAATTAGATAATTTTTTGCTATATAAGGAAATGTTTTTTAAGTTACTGTAAAAATTTGTTAAAAATTTTATACAATTAAGGAAGATTTTTATAAAGATATGGTAGCAATAAAAGTATATTCATATGGAGAGAAGAAAATAAATGACGATTCTTTAGAATAAAATGATATGGTAGTTTACAGAGAATTCAGATTTTTAACTTTAAGTCCATATCAATTAATATTTAAAGCAAAAGCATTTTCGCATATTCGTATTGTGTTTATGTAACCTTTATATTTAATTTAACTTATACTCTCGCTTAAACAAAATAGCAAAAGAAGGCTAATTACTATTTTCTTTTTTTTAATACCAAACTATTGATAATAATACTACTAGTATAACTAATAAACGTTAAAATTTATTTTTAGGTATACCTTGCGTACCCGAACTTGGTGTATACCTACATTGGGGGTTCTTTGAGCGTACACAATTACACTCTATTTTAGGTGTTGATTTCGATGTTCTTTTAGGTGTCATTTTGGGTATTTTTTTCGGTGTTTTTTCGAAAGGGTGTTTAGGAACGCCTAACCTCGTTTAGGGTTTATTTTCGAAAATGATTTTACTTTACGTTTTTTCCCGCTGATCTCTTTTTCGCCCGCCGGTCAGAAAACGGACACTTTAGTCCCGCTACATAAGCATTAAAAAACGCGTTTTCGTGCATGTGTGACTAAAATATACTCTTAGAGTATAAGCATAAGTCTGGAGAGGTCGGCACCTGCTTCCAGTGCTTTATTCACCGCTTTTTTAATATGCGGTAGAAAACTTATCTTGCGGTCTAATTCTATCCCAAGGTAGGTTAACTGACTTCTCCATGGTATTACCGTATCTCCTTGGCGAAGCTCCGGTTCTTTAAAGCTTCTCCTGTCAGTAACTAAGACTGCTTCAGTCTTTTCTACGGCCATCTTAAAGCCATTCCTGTCCAGTAGACTCTTGACTCTTCTGAGTGCGTCGTTGATTCGGATTTCGAGGATTTCCACGTCATTCGCCTCACAGATAATCAGAGCATCGTCTGCATATCCGATAATGACGGTTCCGTTTGGCAGTTTCATGTTTAATAGTTCATCGTACATGACATTCCATATAAATCGACCAATCTTTGATCCTTGTGGCGCTCCTCTTGTCATTTCTTCTTCTATAGTTCACGCCTTTTCCTTGTAGAGGACTCATCTTTCGCTCAAGTAGTCTTCTACCATGCACCGTAAGTAGATTGGTGTGTCTCTTCTTACTATGCTATTAATGATCTTCTTCCACCTGGCAGAATTAAACGCATTACGAACGTCGATATCAAGCAAAGCGCAGAAGCCCTTCTTTTCTTCTTCTTCTTTTTTTGGCCGCTTCTACGATTTTTACCTCGATATGGCGTCAACCGTAGATTGACTTTGCTCTCTTTGGTAAAAACACAGCCAGGACTTCCAGTAGAAATGGTGGGAAAGAGCTCTCGGTTCCGGAATCGCGTACAGATACGGGTCGCTACTCGTTTAGAACCTAAGGCTCGCGATTCTGAAACTCCCTCCCCTGCAGTGAAGTATCTGCCGTCATTATGTAAGTTTAAAACGGCGTTAGGCAGGCACCTGCGGCCACCGCAAGGTGATTAATTTGACATTTTTTTACGACTGAGAGTACATGGGTATTTTATCTATTTATTTATTTATTTATTTATTTATTTGTTTGTTTGTTTGTTGACTTTATTTGTTTTTTTTGTATATTTGTTTATTTATTTATTCATTCATTCATTCATTTATTCATTCATTCATTCATTTATTCATTTATTCATTCATTCATTCATTTATTCATTCATTCATTCATTTATTTATTTATTTATCTGTTTTCCCGTGTTTTATGTCTCAGTTGTGAAATATGTCGTAAAACTGTATATATTTATTAAGTAAGTGTGAGTGTATTTATCTGCGTGTGATGAGTGTATGTATCTGCTTGGCAAATGTGCTGAATTTTTAAATTGTGACGTGATGTACGAGGGTAGTTCAATAAGTCTTTAGAATGACCAACAGATGGCGCGCGAATCGCTCCAAATCATCTGTTTTCAGTCAGCACCACTCCCGACTAGATATATGGTGCAGTCACAGTCCACATCTTCTGAGTTTATGTGTTTTTATAACCGATTGAAAAGAAAAAAAATTGCTTGTTAAGAAAAATGGAAAAAAAACGAGTTCAGAGCGGTAATTAAACATTTTCATTTAAAGGGTTTAACTCCATACGAGATAAAAAATGAATTGGACTCAGTTCATGGCACATCTGCCCCTGTCTTAGCAACGGTTTATAACTGGGTAAATGAATTTAAGCGTGGTCGTACATCAATAAGTGACGAACCACGTTCAGGAAGGCCCGTAGAAGCAACTACTCCCGAAATCATCAATAAAATCCACGATATGGTGTTGAAGGATAGAAGATTAAAAGTGCGTGAGTTAGCTGAGGCCACAAGGATATCTATAGGTGCAGTTGTTTCAATTCTACATGAAAAATTAGGCATGAAAAAGCTATCGGCAAGATGGGTGCCGCGTTTGCTCTCAGCTGAGAATAAATGCAATAGAGTGGTCGCCTCTGAGGCTCTTTTGGCGCGCATAAGTCGGAATCCTGAGGAATTTTTTCGTCGATTTGTGACTGTGGATGAAACATGGATACACCACTACACTCCTGAGACAAAGGAACAATCCAAACAGTGGATTTCCACAGGCGAACCAGCTCCAAAGAAGGCAAAGACCGTAAAGTCAGCTGGTAAGGTTATGGCTACAGTTTTTTGGGATGCACGTGGAATTATACTTATTGACTACTTGGAAAAGGGTAAAACAATTACTGGTGAGTATTATACATCATTATTAGAGCAGCTGAAAGAAGAAATTAAAAAAAAACGACCAGATTTGGCGAGAAAAAAAATTCTCTTTCATCACGACAACGCCCGAGTTCACACATGCTTCGTTTCAATGGCTAAAATTGAAGAACTAAAATTCGAATTGGTCGAATACCCACCGTATTCACCAGATTTAGCCCCCAGTGACTTTTTCTTATTTCCAAACTTGAAAAAATGGCTCGGTGGACAGAGATTTACGGACAACGAAGACGTCATTGCCTCTGTAAGTGCTTATTTTGAGGAACTTCCGAAAACGCACTTTTCTGAAGGATTAAAAAAACTTAAAAAGCGATTGACCAAGTGTATAGAGCTCCAAGGAGATTATGTTGAAAAATAAAAAAAAATTTACCCAAAAAAATTGTTTTTATACTTTATTCTAAAGACTTATTGAACTACCCTCGTATGTACGGATAAACAAGAATGAGTGAGTCTCTAGAAATTGTTATGAAAACTGTGATATATCTATCGACATACTGTGATATTAGTTAATGTTGGTTTTCGAGATATTAGTTATTGATTGTCGAAAAATAAATGATAGCAAAAACTACATTTATAATTTGTAATGGCTTTGTTGTAACTACAAGAAAGTTTAATCCTGCGAGCTTATCAAACTATACATTTTCCTAATACATGGTTGCTAAGGTTTATATCGACCTACAAAAAAATGTAATTCCGCGAATTGATGGGTCGATAAATTTTTAAAATGTCGGTTATTGATTGTCAAAAAATAGATGATGGACACAATCTTAATACATGGTTTGCAAAGGTTTATACCTAGCTAGAAATAGTGTAATCTTACGATATCATGATTTTTTTAAAATTGTTTAGGTATCCGTTATCAGTAGTCGAAAAACAAATGATGTTAAATATCTAAATTTATGATTTTCAATGGTTTAGCTGTAACTGTAACACACCGAAGTAATCAGCCTTAAAATCGTTTGAATTTCCCGCGAAATAAACTCTCTCCCAAAATCGAGGAGAGAGTTCTGGGAAAAGAAAGAAGATGGATCGCGATCGCGGAGTCTATAAATATAACTCGCACATGAGGCTCAGCCTATTTTTCCACTGGTGTGCTGGTGCGTGCTTCTGACTTCGGAGTCCTGCCGCGCAAACTCCCTGACCTTGAGGAAGTTCAGCGTCGCCGTTGCTTCATGTATAGAAAAAGGCGCAATCTCAAGATAATAAAGATTGAGTTTAATCCGGTGAAAAGAATTATCAGATACATGCAGAAGTACGCGCGTCTTGGAGGACGAGTGTCTTGGAGCGGAGTCGCGGAGGACTCCGATGCAGCAGAGGGGTCGACCGCGTGCACATGCATCTGTGGAAAAAGGGGCACGCCGCCGTTTCCGTTGATCAATAGCTAAGTACCAAATCATTTTATTCCAAGCCGGGTTATTAAATCCGGTTCGTCCGTGATTTTTTATAGTCTTTGGCCACAAGTGATTTTGAAAATATATTGTTGCGCATCGTAATTAATATTGTCAATTTGTAAATGATAAATGTAACATAGTTTTAATAATTATCAGGCGAGATTTTATAGACGCGTCATATTGATCGGGATTCTTCTGTCTATTAGTTGGCAAATACAAAGTGATATATTCCCGGAATTCGATATGTGATTATTGGATTCACCAAGTCCTCATAATCCTTCTTATCCTTAATTTATTTTTCAATGCCAAATTATTATGATTATTAATTTTATTTCATGTATTAATATATAAATGTTTCATAACCATAAGAAAGTGTAATCCCGCTAGCTAATCAAACAGTAAGTTTTTGAGGTAATGAATATCGATTGTAAAAGTAGATACTGAAAGAAAACTTAATATTTCTGCGAATCATCTGAAATATAATGGATCAATTTCAATTCAAAATACTTATATTAATCAGTTTAAATGATACCACTTTTAACGATAGTGAAACAAAAAGTACGTCCGTTAAATGTCCATTATATAACCTAACTTTTATAAATAATGATTTTTATTTACAATGCCGAAAAAAATGGGATAGTTAACAGGCATTGTAACATTTATGGCATAATTATAAGATATAGGAAAGATTATATAAGATATTTAGAAGAACATGATAATAAAAATCCTTATAAATGCACAAAATGTAAAAAGTGTTTTAATAGACATTTTCATTTAAAAAGGCATTTACTTTCTCACGATAAAATATGTCAAAATTTATCATTTATGTCTAAATGGTTTTTGTAGATCTAATAACTTAAATAGAGATTTGAAAACACATAAAAAAATCGATACGGATGAACTCATTCGTAAAAAAAGAGAAGAAAATTCCTTTATTAACAAGTGAATTTTTAAAATCAAAAATAAATTTGGAAATAAATCCACGTAAGAATTTATTAAGGTAAAATACCTAATACTGAGACAATATAAAAATTGGGAGGAGTATTGGAACAGAACTGAACAACTATAATTAATAGTCGAATTTTTGTCGCAATGATTAAATTTTGAATAGATTCTTATTATGTTTGACTTTAACTATTTACATATATCAAATATTTTCAAAACAGGTGCAAATTATATCACGCATATAAGATAAAACATGTGGTTCAGGAAATGCGATTAATTTGACTTTAATATCCATTGTTTACGCGAATCGTTGTTGCTGTAGTATGAAAACCAAACGTTTAATGATCATTAATATGTTTATTAACAAAATCAGCAGCAGATTCTGTAACAATAATGCATATTAATTTAAAATGAAGTGTTCAAGTTTACCTCCCAATTTTTCAATAGATACCTAGTACTGGGACAATTTAACAGCAAATCAAACACGTATTTATTCATTAAAATTCATACAAAAACTTGCTAATTATAGTAAAAATAATTATTATGTAATAATTATTATATTCTTTTTCAATTAGATTGTTGTTGCATACATTGATGATATTTTGGGTGAAGACACTTATGGGTGATTGTTAATAGAATGGAGCTTTTGGTGCATTGCTTTTAGCTATCCCTTTAAATGTACTTTAGAACATACGACAGAGCTAAAAAATTTTTTGAGTGTTATGTGTTATGTTATAGTGCATCATGTAAAAGATGTTCCTTTAGTTTTGAAAGTCTAAATATTCGCTCAATCTGAATAAATACAGTTTAATAGTCGATTTGTCATTTTCATCGCATGTCTAATTCACGCATTTGTTAACGTTAATAGCATATTGAGACTTACGAAAAACAAAAGGATTATCTTCTATTTCATTAATTACTAGTAATGTTACTCTAAAAATCTTACTACAAGTTACATATGTAGTGCAATAGGAAAATCTGTAATACAAATGACACGAAAATGACAATGCCTAGCTGGACAATGTCATTTTCGTGCCATTTGTATGACATATTTGGCATGTGTACTACATATATAAGATGTAGCCAGATTTTTACGGTGACATTATTGATAATTGATGGAATAGAAGATATTGCTTTTGTTCCGAAAGTCGAAATATGCTATTAACGTTAACAAATGCGTGAATTAGACATGGATTTATTCAGAATAACCGAATATTTAGACTTTCAAAACTAAAGGAATATCTTTTACATGATATATTATATCACTAGAAAAATTTTGTAGCTCTGTTATATGCTCGGAAGTACATTTAAAGGGATAGCTAAAAGCAAAATACCAACAGCTCCATTTTTTTGACAATCACCCATACAAAAGCATAAAGAAAAACAAACAGAGTTTAATATCATTAAATTTACAATAAACAATAATGACGGAGTGCGAATTCAATGCAACATTTATAATGAAAATATTTCGAAATTTTTTCCTCAGTTAAAAATGCATGATGTAACGAGAGAGAGAGAGAGAGAGAGAGAGAGAGAGAGAGAGAGAGAGAGAGAGAGAGAGAGAGAGAGAGAGAGAGAGAGTGAGAGAGAAAGAGAGAAAGTAACCGCGAGTGAGCGATGGTGACGAAGTGCGTGCGGCGGAGCGGAATCGCAGAAGGAAGTGTGATTCGCGCTTCAGTACAGCGGTATTGGTAATTGTATACGATTTTCGCGTTCTCTCACTCGCGAACCTAATGGCCGCGCGCCCCTTGTATTTATATGTATATCGCTATTTGGTTTTCTTATAATATACGTGTTGTTCTAATTTAAACGCATATTATCATTTTTGCATGCTGCACACCCTCGCGAATCCTTATTCCCTCTTACCCTCCAGTTGGGTGGGAATACTCGCTACTGACTAGCTGGATACACCGCCGTAACTCAGGCAAAGCTTCGGCGAAGAAAGCGACCGTCTGTGCTCGCATTAACGGTAGGTGGCGGGTGAAGAACCACCCCCAGCGCGTTATATAGAGACGCGCGCCAGCATTCAATAAATATTCTTATTTATTGATAAATAAAAGTTATTTATTAAATAAACAGTTCCATTACAAAATGTATAAAAGTGTACGAAAATGTAAAATTGTATATTTCTGTTATAATTGGAACAAAAAAATTGGGATTGCATTGACATACTGTGATACACTTTAGTACATTTTTATACGAAAAATTCCGCTCACTAAGAAACGTGAAGATAGACTTCAATAATGCCAAATAATCAAACTTTTTTTTTAAGTGCCACTGTTTCTTAAATAACTGAATGTATAAAAGTCTACAGAAGTGTATATATCTGTGGTAAAACCTGATCCAATTATAACCGAAATATACATTTATATAAACTTTTATACATTTATATAAGTTTATATATATTTTTCATTTCCACTGGGGAATATATGTAAAAGTCGTTTATAACTCTAGCAATCATTAAAATGATCATATATCTTTCTTAGAATTTTTTTTCCTTTCTTAACAATTCTACAAAATACGTTTCTACATTAAAATGAATTGAATTTGGAGAAATTTTGATGAATAGAATATAATATATTATTACCTATAACATGTTTTCGATGCATCTAGTATTTTACTTAAATCCATCTTTTTATTGACTAAAAATGTAGTTTGAAATAATATTATCTATTTTTTAATAGTAAAATATTTAATAAGTAAAATAATCATGTAAAAAGTAAATCTGATGTATTTTTATGACTGAGGAACTATGGTCAAAACGGGTATATTAACGTTTTTGTTGTACCATTTTTGACCACCCTTTATTATCTATAAAATTTCAGTTCTATTCGTAATTTTTTAATTTATTCTTAATATTTTAACGAAATTTACTGTACCTGGCAGTTATTTTTGACCATAAATGAGATTATTAAGTAATATGAACGTTTTAGTAATTTGGTTGTCTTGTCGATTTGCGTAAGAAAATGCAATTTTCGACACACCTCAAACTAAAAGTATTTTTTCTGTCAAAATATACTGAGGTAACTACTGTACCTTCATTATTATACAATGTTCTAAAGTACTTAAGAATCATGTTACTGCCAAAGTTGTATGAAATTCGACAGTTAAAACTTTTCAAACGATTAAAATTATGTTAGATGATGATGCTACCTCAGTTACATGATTACCAAATTTCCAAGTTTAAGGGGGTATTCGTGCTACAATTATAGTCAAAAGTAAAATAAAGTGAAAAATGTATCCAATCAATATACAAACATATTATAATAACGCTAAACACAAAGCATAATATAAACTTTTAAATGAAATTCTATTACTATATAGATATAGCGATAACATTAGGCGTATAATTGCGATTGCTATAACTTCCTCAAAGACGAAGCTACGTGATAGTAAAGAAAAAAAGTTTGCTTAAAACATATTAAAACATGTAAAAATACAAAGAAAAATAATTTTTTCAATTTTCACATATTATTATACTACATACAGATAAGTATAACAATATGCCCCTAAAATAGTCAAAGAAAATTATTTTCGAATTACACAACACTATTAAGGATTTACCGGATTTTGTTGAAAATCGATATTGTTAAGTTTTTATTTCCACAATATAGTCATTCAACCTATTCAAAACAAGATGCCTAAAGGATGAAAACCTAAAGCGGTTAAATAACAGTTATGAAACTTCATCAAATCGAAATTGAACTGCCAAAAAAATTATAACCTGTACATATCTGTTTTTACTCCTATTTAATAAAACCTTGATTATCTCAGAATTAAGAATTCGAATGTTTTTCATATTCAAAGTGGGATTGGTGATGAAGCTTTTGACGGATCAACTTGTACAAAAGTTTTCAAGGACAAACCTACAATTACTAAAAAAGAAAGCACTAAAAAATTGATATCTCATGGTTCAGTTTGGTCTAACAGGCGCTGATTTTTTATTTTGAGTTTAAGAAAAAGCCGTACGTATTTTTCTTCATTTTGTACCTCTGTACGTATATACCTCAGAATATTTTACCAAAATCATTATTTCATCGCCAATTACATTTTCAAAATGGCTAATTTTTAAGTAATTTTTAGCAATTTTTGGATTTTCTCAAGCATATAGCGGTATTTCAGTCCCATAACGTCACTTTTTACTACATTTTACACACGTCATTTACAGAAAAAATTAAAGGTAAGTTGGTAAAATAAAGAAAGTAGATTTGCGGGTAAACCGCTCTCTTCAGAAATCAAAATGCACTATTTTTAGAAAATTATCTGTATGTTTTTTCAGATCATGAGATAATTTATTTTATAAGGTATTGAGGTCATGTGTTGTTCAAATTTTTTTTTGAACCCTTATGTATCGAGAATGGCGCGGTCACTTTTACCAATCAAGCCTAATTTCTTTCGTTTTAAAATGAATATTCAAAATTCAAAATAAATTTCAGGATTCACCGACTTGTTTTTATTATACAACGATTTGTCGATTTATTGACTTCTCGATTTTTCAGTTTTAGATTTTCTGCTTTTTTGATATATTAGAAATATTATGATAAAGATATTGTAAATTCACTAAATTCACTTGAATAGGCTCTTTTCTTTCCCCTAAATAACTTTTAGAATAAACGAAACGTGACTACACGGAGGGAAAGGGTCTAGTAAAAATTACTATTTCGCATGTAAAAATTACATTTATCGATTTTTCGATTTTTAGTTTTTCGTTTTTTTTTATGTTATAAGTTATTATGAACAACTTAGTGTAATTTTTAGAAATCATATTGATTTTTCACCAAAGAATTAAATAGAATAAATAATTTGATATTGGAACAATTTATAAAGTTTGAAGAAGCTAAGTGAATTCGCAGCAACTTTTAGGCACTCGTCCTATCCTCATACAGATGCTCTGTATGAAAGAGGTTATATATGAAATATACAGCCTATGTACGCCATATACTCTATAATATGCACAATAATAGCTATAGCGGGCGAATGCCTTATGGATTTGACCAAAAATTAATTTGCCGTATAATTTGATATGTTATTCCGTATCACTAAAAACACATTTCTGTACCGGTTAGACGCCCTTAAAAACTTCCCTTCGAAAGTTCGTCCGTGCACCGTTGCTGAATTCAATGAAAAGCCCACATAATTTTGTTCCTTCTGGTATAACCTAGGTACGATTGCTAAACACATGTCCAAACATTCACAAGTACATATAATAACATTCTAACATTCTCCAGACCCTTCCTGAAGTTTTCTTCCAAATCGACTTGATTATTGACAAATAGACTTCATTAGCGCAGTTGAATAATACAATTCTGATTATTGACAATATTGGAATTATTAATAAAATGACGTTCCTTGTGATATTACCCAAGGTACAATGGGTCAAAAGACCTGCAGAGTCAACTCCAGTACGCTCTAAAGGTGACGTTGGAGAAACAGAAGAATGAGGTAAATCTCCCATTTTCTGCTTACCGAATTGATTGGAGTAGCGCCTGCAAACGGTGCATGCTTGCATCAACTTCTTAACAGCCCCTCTGTCCTTTATTAACCAATATTGTTTTCTGACTGTGCTCAAGGTAATCTGCGTGTCTGCGTGAAGACATTTGAAATGGAATTGTCGAATGAGCAAGGTAGCCAACGTAGTAGTAGCAGGCAGAATTAGTAGGTGTTTGAAAGCTTGGACTGGATTGAGCTTCATTTAGGGCTCTTTGCGTTTAAAGTCTTACTTGAGTTGAGATCAGCAATTTCCTTAGAAAAGTAATATCTTTGGTAAAGGTAAACCCAGAGTAAACGAGCATTTTCCAAATCCCGGGGAAATAGCTGGATACTAGAGTCGTGCTGACTAGAATGCGAAAACTCTAATTTTAAGAAATTCAGACTAGAACTGCTGTGAGATTTGTTCTCGAAATAGCGTTTACTTAATTTGTATAAGAACTTAAGACAATATGCAGTGATGCGAAATAACTTTGATGCAGAAGAATACTTCTCGACTACGTCCCACAAACCTGCAGAATTTGTATTGCATTCTGGCAATTCTTTGGAGCGATGGGGTTTATAATCTTTAATATTAGTTCTTAGACTTACTAAATGACTTACTATTTAAAAGATTGTCACGATCAGACTGAACTTTTGACCAAGGAACTGCAGTCTCAGTCAAGAATTGAGGACCACCAGAGACTATGTTCCTGAAGTTTGAAAGACTCAATGCCACGCGAAGCGATGTCTTCGGGATTTTCAGAAGAACGAACATGGTGCTATTGAGCTTCTGGGACTGAGGTGAGTATATCAGAAGAGCGATGTGCGATGAACACTTGCCAACGTGATGGGTGGTCTAGTAACCAGTACAGAACATCAAGAGAGTCTGACCAGATATGAATACTAGCCATAGCGATAGGTACAACTTGCTTATAATGTCTTACAAGTATCTTACTGTATCTTATGTCTTGTATCTTGTCTCTTGTTATTTTGTACTATGTTCAAGGCTTTACGTTTCTAATATTGTAACACAGAAACAAATCATTGCATACATTTTTATTTGTAAGGTCGTTTCTCATGAAAGTTAAAGGAACAGAAAACCTTGGAAATCTTAACGGAAAAGGTTGACCAAATATGTAAATTTCAGCAAGTAATTCTGAAGTCTCGTACCCTCAAGTTTTTCAAGTCGTTGATTACGAATCCGATGCCAAATATTAAAAATGGTGAATCCAATATGGTGGCCAAAAAGTAGAAAAATTACTGTTTTTTTAATGAAAACCGGTATCTGGGGTTCTTTCGGGTAGCTGATTATGAATACGATATCAGAATTTCAAAATTTATAATGGCTTATCAAATATGGCAGACAAAAAGTTAAAATAATTACGATTTTCTAGTAAAAATCGGTATCCGGGTTTTCTTTGGATCGCTGATTGCGAATCCGATCTCAATAATTCAAAATGGCAAAAATGGTGGCCAACAAATTAAAAATTACTATTATTTGGTGAAAATCATTATCCGGGGGTTCTTAGGTTCGCTGATTGCGATTTCAATGTTAGAATTCCTATACTCTCAATGGTCGATCTAGTATGGCTGGGTCGTTAAAATTTCGGATGGATAAAAATTAGGAAAATAAAAATCCCTCGGTGATAAATTTGGATAGTGAGAAACTTGAATAGTTAATTGTTTGGAAAGTTAAAAATTCTGAAAGGAAGATTTCTTAAAGACTAAAATTCGGAAAGGACAGTTCGAAAAGACTTAAATTCTGAAAACTTAAATTCAGAAGAGTGAAAAAAACGAAAACGAATAATGATGAATATAAAAATAATGTAAATCAATTTTTGTGAGGCCAAAAATACCGAAAATCAAAATTTATTTGGCCAAAAATACCGAAAATCAAAATTTGTTTGGCCAAAAATACGGAAAATGGTAAATTTGTTATTTGAAAATCAATTTCATAATTTGGGAAATTTAATGGTTATAAACATAATTATTTATCTACCAAAAGTCATTATTGTTCTTCTTAAAGGGCACACTTACAAGTCGTACTGCGAATATGACGATTAATATAAAATCGGCTACTTTAGTCCTTTTAGAGAAAGTAAAATATACTTTTATACTCTCTAATGACTTTCTCAATGTTCCGGTCAATTAAAGCAAAATCTACGCAGATACCGTGTAAATAAGGTTGATCGCGCTATTATAGCAATTAGAGATTCTGTATAACTGTGCTAAAACATTGTAGATGAGTATTATCACCGACCCCACGATAATAATGTAATTAAAAAACCTTCTTAAATACTTTAAGAAAACACTTTTGCCCGATGATGGAAAAATACGGAAAAACATTTTCTTCAAATGTCTGGGAAAAATTCGGACTGAGGGAGACTTGAACCCGCGCCTCTTGTGCAGCCGTTATCTTAAGAGGTACTTTACAAATTAATGTTATTCATCAGAATTATTACTGTTCACTTATGTCAATTTTGCATTGAATTCGACTAATTTTTATCCAGGAAGTTAGAATCATCCTGCATTTACTATGATTTTCACAATGGTTTTTATCATGAAATTATCCCATTACATTAATATAAAAACATTTTTGTTGGAATTCAACGATACACACACTACCGCGTGTAATACACAGACATTCGAAAGACGCTCTGCGCTCAGGCCCAAAAGGAGCGGTCGGCTTGACTTGCGTTTTATTGCACCCCTTGCCGCCCACTCCGAGGGGCTCCTCATTTTCCGGCACGCAGCAGCCTCACTCCGCTTAGAACACTCGAGACGGCAACACCAGAGCAGAAGAATATATTCAGTGCATTCTTTCAATTCATTTTACTTATACATTGTATTTACTGTATTACGTATAACTTCCTGTATATCTATTACAAGTTATAATAAATAAACATATATTTTTTACATAAAGTTAAGGTATAAATATATATAAAAATCTGAACAATTTTCACTATTATTGTATCCTAATTAAAAAATAAAAACTTTCAAATAAGCGCGCAAAATATATTTTATGCTCATCTAAATGAAAATGGCCACATTTCTCCCTGAAAAACGAGACCAAAATTACACTTTTTACCCGCAAAAATGATTAGCGGGAAAATATTGTCAACAAAATATTGTCAATATTGTCTTTTAACAGTCCATTAGTCCCGCGTTCCAAGTCAAAAAGTGGCAACAGTTCAGATGGGCACAAAGTACTATATGTAACTCGAGGAAAAAGTCGATTTTTCCCTCGGATGATATTGCCCTCGCTTCGCTCGCTTGGGCAGTAAACTCACCCGCTGGAAAAACATTCGACTTTTTGCCCTTGTTTCATAATGTACTATTTCGATAACTTTTTATTTCTGAAATCTTAATTAAAATATAAGAACTATACATGCAGTCGCTGTGTTGCCAAAATGCCGATGGAATATCCAAAGCTCCAGATTTCCTTTAAATTCTTCTAAACCTGTAAAAAACTAATATAAAGAGTAGTACGGACACAATGCAAGTTTTTTAAATAAGTAAACTGATCCATGTACATCAGTGATACCGTTATCGATTTTTTCTTATTTGCCTTTCAAATTTTTATAAATGTTAGAAACAGTGTGTACCGAAATTGGTATTCGATGATACTTTGGGAAGTCTTTTCTGGTACCAAAAATTGAAGCCTAGCAACCGTAGATTTATTGTCTATAGGGCCTTTGTTGTCTATAATTTATGCTAGAAAAGCTAGCAAAAAAGTTATACATAAAAGAGGGAAAGAGCTTTAATTAAAGCTGTCTTTCACACAAAAATAATAATCTGATCCAAAGTTACTAACCATTATATTATGGTGAGATTTGAATTTGAATATTTTATTAAAATAGAACTGAAAATATTCTTTTCTTTTTTTAAGGTTGTTAAGTTTCTTTGTTTGCCCATAATTATAACCTGTATTTTTTTTATTTACCGTATATGTTTGGATACGAATAAGATCGAGTTACGGTTTCTGAGGTTTTATTGTGTTTATAATACAAATAGTTATGTAGACATTGTAGGGATTTAAAAATTATTAATCATAGTTATAGTCTATTTAAGCTAAAATTTTTCTATGTTTTAAATTTATATTATGAAATATATCTTGAATATTTTCAAATCCCACATTGACTGCATAACTATGTATTCTGAACACAATAAACCTTTAAAAACCCTAATTAGATCTTATTGGCTCCCAAAACGTTGCGACACATGATGAAATATGCAGATTTTTACTAAAGCCGAACAAAATGACCTAACAATCTTCAAAGAGAAAAGTTTTTTTTCTGTTGTATTTTGATAAAATATTCAAATTTACCGAAATATAGGTAATATATAAGTGTCCTATTTTTACCTTAAAATGTATTAACAATTATTTTAAAATGTAACAGTGTATCTGTCCCCTTAAAAAACGTAAATTTTCTAGAATATTTGTGCTCTTTATATTACCACCTTCAGAAGTATATAACTTTAGATCAGATTAATATTATTCTTTGAACCAAGGCTTAAATTAAATTAAACTCTTTTTACCTTTTATTAATTTCTTTTTGGGTACTTTTTCTAGCATTCGAACTTGTGTAGTTGCGGGCACAACTAGAGGTAGAGGTTTTTACTAAATTATTGCGCGTTTGGGGTTTAATAGCTTATATCTTCAAAACAAAGGTCCATTCAATGAAACTACAAAAGGTAGAAGGATAGTGTGGCCCAGTCGCTTACTCTTCATTGATTAGTTCCGTCATTTTCAGGTAGTAATGCCTTTTGTCTATACACAAAATATGCACTTCCGGATTTATATACTACATGCTATTAGTTTCTATATACCGCTATATATATATATATATATATATACCTGAAAATGGCGGCTTCCGGCTAATTGGCCACAGTGTCTCAACCCTCTGTTGAATGAAATGAAATGAAATAAAACTATGGGTACTAGGCTTCATTTTTAGACACCAGTAAACACCTTCCAAAGATTCATTGAAATCCGTTTCCCAAAGGTCGTGGACTGTCCTGGTTAGTTTTCTCAAATTTAATTAATTTATTAAAATTTAAAAAATTAAAAAACATAACTACGAATGCAAATATTTTACAAATTTATTAACGAAATAATCTTAATAAGACATTATCGAGTAAACCATATAAAAAAATGATTAAGTCATAGATATAACCATATACATATTTATTATTTCCCATTAGAAAAATCAACGTTTTAAGAGAACAAAATTATATGGCATTACTTATCGCTTGGCAAGAACACATAGAACACGAAAGAAACAACATCTACATGCCAGAATAACGAAATATTTTAACTTTCTCAACAAGTAAAAATGTTTGACACCACACTATTTATCATTTAAATTTAATAACAATAAGTTACTGAACCGTTGTAGGAGAATATAACATATACGAAAGCATGTCATGTCTGCACTATTAATAGCCAAAAATACAACACATACCAAAGTGGTTGGGTTTGTTTTGACTATTAATAGAAGAGCACAATACACAGAAATTTTATATGATTATATCTGCACTATTAAAGGCAAAACACGACATATACCAAATATGGTTGGTTATATTTTGACTAATAGTAGGAGAGTACAATATATAGATAAGTTAAATGGTTATGTCTGCAATATTCACAGCAAAACACAACACATACCAAAAATGGTTGGTTATATTTTCACTATCAGTAGGAGAGTAAAACACATAGATAAGTCAAATGGTTATGTCTGCCCTATTCATAGCAAAACACAACACACACCAAACATTGTGATTTTTATCATTTTTATTTACCCTAATATCATTATATTAACACTTATATTCATAGTTTGATCCTTTTAACTCATATAAATTATAATTAACTTGCTCAAAGGCTTCAGTACATATAATGACAGATGGCTTTTTAATTAAACTTTCAAATAATATTTTAACTTTATCAAAGTTAGCATTCATACTTCTAACATTTATATGCATGATTACATCGTTCTTATTGTTTATAACTTTGTTAAAATTATCTAAATTACTGCATCTTTCATCTTTCTTTATCGAATCTTTTTGTAACCTATCCAATAAATCAAAAAAATCCATTTTTAACTATTTACTGCTTTTTTTAATCTCTTTTTTCTACCTGCGTTACATCAATTTGTTGTTGAGACTTTTGTTTCAGTAGTTCTTGTTGTTGCTGGTTTATAGAAATCGGTTGCTCTTGTTGTCATTGATTTGCAGTAGTCAGATGTTATTGTTGTTGATGTTGTTGTTGCTGGTTTGTATAAATCATTACTGACTGACAAATTGTCGTTACATGCTGCCTGTCCGCTAGCTTCTGCGGATGGTAAACTGTATTAAACGATAACAAAGAAGGTCTCACCGGGTAATCAGTAGAATCAATGTATTTATTGATTTTCTTCTTCAATACATTGCATGAATTAGAGTCAGTAACAAAATGATTGCTGTTCAAATTTGTATTACATTTTTTATTGCTGTAATCACAATTGATACACTTTTGGATATTTCTACAGTCATTAGTCTTGTGCATTACAGCACATTTAAGGTGATGCTAAAGCCACCAGTCACCGACAAATACGAGGAACAACTTTCCTCATTTCATTTTCAATTTTAAGTAAATATCTCTATGAATCGTTATTGTCCTACTAAAAAACAACAACTTTCCAGAGAGATATTTTCTCAAAATAAAAGATTGAATGAAAAAAGTGGCTCCCCGTATTTAACGGTAACAAGAGGGCTTCGCATCACCTTAAGGTACATAGTTTCAAATGTACACTTTTTTACACTGTGACCGTTTCTACTAAAGTTACTACATGGTCTAATATTTATCAAGTCCTAGACTTTGCAAATTTGAAAACATACGAAAATTTGGCTCTGGTTTCCTTGACATGTTTGTATATATCATCAGGTACTTCCATTAGAACCGTACTAATGTTGTTGAATTTACTTTTGCACATGTGTAATACGAGGGTAGTTCAATAAGTCTTTAGAATGACCAACAGATGGCGCGCGAATCGCTCCAAATCATCTGTTTTCAGTCAGCACCACTCCCGACTAGATATATGATGCAGTCACAGTCCACATCTTCTGAGTTTACGTGTTTTTATAACCGATTGAAAAGAAAAAAAATTGCTTGTTAAGAAAAATGGAAAAAAACGAGTTCAGAGCGGTAATTAAACATTTTCATTTAAAGGGTTTAACTCCATACGAGATAAAAAATGAATTGGACTCAGTTCATGGCACATCTGCCCCTGTCTTAGCAACGGTTTATAACTGGGTAAATGAATTTAAGCGTGGTCGTACATCAATAAGTGACGAACCACGTTCAGGAAGGCCCGTAGAAGCAACTACTCCCGAAATCATCAATAAAATCCACGATATGGTGTTGAAGGATAGAAGATTAAAAGTGCGTGAGTTAGCTGAGGCCACAAGGATATCTATAGGTGCAGTTGTTTCAATTCTACATGAAAAATTAGGCATGAAAAAGCTATCGGCAAGATGGGTGCCGCGTTTGCTCTCAGCTGAGAATAAACGCAATAGAGTGGTCGCCTCTGAGGCTCTTTTGGCGCGCATAAGTCGGAATCCTCAGGAATTTTTTCGTCGATTTGTGACTGTGGATGAAACATGGATACACCACTACACTCCTGAGACAAAGGAACAATCCAAACAGTGGATTTCCACAGGCGAACCAGCTCCAAAGAAGGCAAAGACCGTAAAGTCAGCTGGTAAGGTTATGGCTACAGTTTTTTGGAATGCACGTGGAATTATACTTATTGACTACTTGGAAAAGGGTAAAACAATTACTGGTGAGTATTATGCATCATTATTAGAGCAGCTGAAAGAAGAAATTAAAGAAAAACGACCAGATTTGGCGAGAAAAAAAATTCTCTTTCATCACGACAACGCCCGAGTTCACACATGCTTCGTTTCAATGGCTAAAATTGAAGAACTAAAATTCGAATTGGTCGAATACCCACCGTATTCACCAGATTTAGCCCCCAGTGACTTTTTCTTATTTCCAAACTTGAAAAAATGGCTCGGTGGACAGAGATTTACGGACAACGAAGACGTCATTGCCTCTGTAAGTGCTTATTTTGAGGAACTTCCGAAAACGCACTTTTCTGAAGGATTAAAAAAACTTAAAAAGCGATTGACCCAGTGTATAGAGCTCCAAGGAGATTATGTTGAAAAATAAAAAAAAATTTACCCAAAAAAAATTGTTTTTATACTTTATTCTAAAGACTTATTGAACTACCCTCGTACTTGCCCTTTACTGGTAAAACTGCTAAAATTTCTTGGATTTATGTCATTCTCTATATCATCTATTTCCATATTAGTATAGTTATCAATTCCCACAATTTTTATTTTAGGGTTATTGAGTTCCTCTATTTTAATATTGCATATTCCTTCGAAATTTTCCTTTAACATGGTTTCTGTTAACTCAACACTATCATTATTTAAACAGCTAATTACTAACTGTTCTTTTTTATTTAATTAGATGTTTTTCGTTAGTATTTTTTTTCTCCTGTTATACATTCAAAAACACTTTTCTTAATGTCTATATTGCTGTTACTGTTTTTTATTACCGTTAATTTAGGATAATTTTTTGTTGTGGTTTTGGAAAATTTACCCTATTAGCATATAAAAACTTCTTGATTTCATTCTCTTTCTGATTTTTTTATAGTTTTTCTTCTAATAAATCGTTTTTTTCTTTCAACTCATTAACTAGTTGTTTCAATAACATGTTTTCAGTTTTCATAAATTCAAATCCATTACCATCTTCAATAATGTTAGAGTCGATTAAATCTTGGGTCTTATTTGAGGTTTCAGCCAATAACTGACTCCTTATTTCTTTTTCTTTTTTCAGTTTTACCTGTGCAATCAACAATCTAGCTCAATCAAATAAATTTTCCACTTCAATTTTAGAAGTTATGTTAACCTGGCTATATTTAGGATAAATAATTAGAATATCACTTATGAATTTAAACTTACTAGTTTTTTGTGTCAAACAACTATAATGATATGCTTCGTCGCATATAATACAAATCACTGATGATGATAATTTTTGTTTATGGCAAGCAAAATAAACAGTCTTTTCGGAAGGGTTCCGACCTCCTGCCATCTTGATGCGTAATCTATCTCCAGTATTCATAGCAAACATAACATATACCGAACACGGTTGGTTATGTTTTGACACTATTCATAGCCAAACACAACAAATACCAAATACAATTGGTTACGTTTTTACTATTCGTAGAAAAGTACAATAAACAGAATTGTTAGCTGGTTGTATCTGGACTGTTCATCGCAAAACATAACACATTTTAACATAGTTGCTTTTGTTTTCACTACTAATAGGAGAGTACAACACAGAAATGTTAGCTGGTTATGTCTGTACTATTAAAGGCAAAATACAACACATACAAAACATGGTTGGTAACATTTTGACTATTAGTAGGAGAGTACAATACATAGATAAGTCAAATGGTTATATCTGCACTATTCATAGTACAACACAACATACCAAAATGGTTGGGATAGTTTTGACTATTCATAGGAGAGCGCAACACAGAAATGTTAGCTGGTTATATCTACACTATTATAGGCAAAACACAATATATGCCAAATATGGTTGGTTATATTTTGACTATTAGTAGGAGAGTACAACACAGATCAGTTAAATGGTTATGTCGGCACTATTCATAGCAAAGATAACACATACCGAATACGGTTGGTTATGTTTTGACTATTCCTAGGAGAACACAACACATTTAATAGTAAGCTGGTTATATCGGAACTATTCTTAGCAAAACAAAAAACATACCAAATATGGTGGGTTATATTTTGAGTATTAGTAGAAGAGTAAAGCATATAGATAAGTATAATGTTTATGTCGCAGTATTCATAGCAAAACCCAACATATACCAAACATGGTTGGTTATGTTTTGAGTATTAACAGGACCGCACAACACAGAGAAATAGACTGGCGATATTAATACAAAAACACAATACATACCAAACATGGTTAGATGACACAGAAATTAGCCGGGATCCTCGAAAAAGTAAATAATGGTTGCCGGACACCGAATTAAAAATTAAAAAATATTTAGACACAGTTTAGCAACGCAGACATATTATCAAACACATTTAATGAACAAATTTAATAATAATTGATTATTTTAATATCTCCAAGTCCGCCAGGAAAGGAAAACCAAGAGTTTCCCGGGAGTTATCGCTGTGATTATACGTTTTTTTACAGTTTTTAAACTATCAAAGAGCTATAACTTCACCTGCCACTATAAAACCTCCTGGATGTTATTGCTTATACTAATAACGTTATACACAAAGTTTCCCGAAAACCCCCAACCCCGCCAGCCATGGAAGAACAAGAGTTTTCCGAGACTCTTCGCTCTGATTATACGTTTTTACAGTTGTTAAATTATCCAAGTAGAGAAAGTTCACCAGCCACGCTAAAACCATCTAGATATTATTGCTTATACTAATAAAAATATATAAAAATTTCTGAAAAACCCTCGACTCCGCCAGCCATGGAAAACCAAGAGTTTTCCGAGACTCTTCGCTCTGATTATAGGTTTTTATACAGTTGTTAAACTCCCCTAGTGGGGAAAGTTCACCTGCCATCGCTCTCATATTACGTTTTTTAAAAGTTGTCAAAGTATCTAAGCGGTGAAAGATCACCTGATACGCTCAAACCTTCTGGATATTATTGCTTATACTAATAACGTTATACACAAAGTTTTTTGAAAAACCCCAAACCCGCCAGCCATGGGAAAACAAGAGTTTTCCGAGACTCTTCGCTCTTATGATACGTTTTTTTACAGTAATTAAATTCTCCAAGTAGAGAAAGTTCACCTGCCACGCCAAAACCTCATGGTATTATTGCTTATATTAATAACAATATATATAAAATTTCCTGACAACCCTGACCGCGGCAACCATTGAAAACCAAGTTTTCCGAGACTCTTCGCTCTTATTTTAAGCTTTTAAAAGTTGTAAAACTATCTAAACGTAGAAAGTTCACCTGCCACGCTAAAACCGCCTGGATATTATTGCTTATACTAATAACAATATAATAAAAAAATTCTGAAAACCCGACCCCGCCAGGCATGGAAAACCAAGAGCTTTCGTGGCGTATTCGGTACGATTATACGTTTTTTTTGTTGTTGGAAAACTATGAAAGAGCAATAAAATCATCTTACATTTTAAGAAATCTTGGATATTATTGCAA
The DNA here is from genome assembly GCA_949152435.1 of Gastracanthus pulcherrimus. Lineage (NCBI taxonomy): Eukaryota > Metazoa > Arthropoda > Insecta > Hymenoptera > Pteromalidae > Gastracanthus > Gastracanthus pulcherrimus. Next base: position 71,413,444 of record OX424576.1, read on the forward strand.
ATACTAGTAAAATTATATAGAAAAGTTACTCAAAATCTTCGTGCTCGCCAAGCATGAAAGACCAGGAGTTTTCCGAGGTTATCCGATGAGATTATACGGTTTTTACAGTTAAATTACTAAAAAAACAAAAATTTCTGATGCTACTTTAACACTACCATAATATTACCGCGTATAATCTTTAGCATCCGTGAAAAATTTTCTGAAAATCTCCTAGGCCGCCAAGCGCAAAACTCTTGTTTCATCATGCCTGGCGGGGTTGGGGGTTCGCAGGAATCTTTTTTGTATATTGTGTCTAGTATAAGCAATAATATACAGGAGGTTTTAGCGTGGCACGTGAACGTTATCCGCTTGGAGAATTTAACAACTGTAAAAACGTATCATCAGAGCGCACAATCTCGGAAAACTCTTGTTTTTCCATAGGTGGCGGGGTTTGGGGGCTTTCAGGAAACTTTTTTATATATTGTTATTAGTATAAGCTATAATACCTAGGAGGTTTTGGCGTGGCAGGTGAACTTTCTCTACTTGCAGAATTGAACTACTATTAAAAAACATATTATCCCAGCGAAGAATCTCGGAAAACACTTAGTTTTGCATGTCTGGCGGGGTTCAGGATTCTCAGGAAATTTTTTATACATTCTTATTAGTATAAGCAACAATATCCAAGAGGTTTTAGCGTGGCAGGTGAACTTTCTCTGCTTACATAGTTTGACAAATTTAAAAAACTTCAAATCAGAGTGAAGAGTCTCGGAAAACTCTTGGTTTTCCATGACTGGCGGGGTCACGGGTTTTCAGGAATTTTTCATATATTGTTATTAATATAAGCAATAAAATCCTGGAGGTTTTAGCGTGACAGGTGAACTTTCTCTGCTTACATAGTTTGACAAATTTAAAAAACTTAAAATCAGAGTGAAGAGTCTCGGAAAGCTCTTGGTTTTCCATGGCTGGCGGGGTCGAGGGATTTCAGTAAATTTTTTATATATCGTTAGTAATATAAGCAATAATATCCAGGAGGATTTAGCGCGGCAGGTGAATTTTCTCCGCTCGGAGAATTTAACAACTGTCAAAAAACGTATCATCAAAGGGAAGAGTCTTGGAAAACTCTTGGTTTTCCATGGCTGGCGGGGTTGGGGACTTTCAGAAAACTTTTTTATATATCGTTATTAGTATAAGCAATAATATCCAGGAGGTTTTCACGTGGCAGCTGAACTTTCTCTACTAGGAGAATTTAACTGCTGTAATAAACGTATCATCAAACCGAAGAGTCTCGGAAAACTCTTGGTTTCCCATGGCTTGCGGGGTCGAAGGTTTTCCGGAAATTTTTTATATATTGCTATAAGCAATAATACTCAGGAGGATTTGGCGTGGCAGGTAAACTTTGTCTACTTCGAGAATATAACTACTGTAAAAAAACGTATCATCAGAGCGCACACTCTGGGAAAACTCCTGGTTTTCCATGGCTAGCGGGGTCGCGGTTTTCAGCAAATTTTTTATACATCGTTATTAGTCTAAGCAATAATAGGCAAGAGGTTTAAGCGTGACAAGTGAACTTTCTCTACTTGGAGAAATTAACTACTGTAAAAAGACGTATCATCAGAGTGAAGAGTCTCGGAAACTCTTGGTTTTCCATGGCTGGCGAGGTCGAGGTTTTCAGCAAATTTTCCATATATTGCTACTAGTATAAGCAATAATATCCTCGAGGTTTTAGCGTGGCAGGTGAACTTTCTCCGCTTCAATAGTTTGACAACTTTTAAAAAACTTAAAATCAGTGCGAAGAGTCTCGGAAAACTCTTGGTTTCCCACGGCTTGCGGGGTCGAGAGTTTCCTGGAAATTTTATATATATGGTTATTAGTAAAGCATTAATATCCAGGAGGATTTAGCGTGGCAGGTGAACTTTCTCCGCTTGGAGAATTTAACAACTGTAAAAAAACCTATCATCAGGGCGAACACTCTCGGAAAACTCTTGCTTTTCCATAGCTGACGGGGTTGGGGCCTTTCAGGAAACTTTTTTACATATTGTTATTAGTATAAACAATAATGTCCAGGAGGTTTTAGCGTGACTGGTGAACTTTTTCCGCTTGGTGAATTTAACAACCGTAAAAAACGTATTATCAGAGCGCACACTCTCGGAAACCTGTTGGTTTTCCATGGCTGGCGGGGTCGAGGGTTTCCAGCAAATTTTTTATATATTGTTAGTAGTATACGTTATAATATTCAGGAGGTTCTGGTGTGGCAGGTGAACTTTCTCTACTTGGAGAAGTGATCTACTAAAAAAAAACGTATTATCCGAGCGAAGAGTCTCGGAAAACTCTTGGTTTTCCATGGCTGCCGGGGTCGAGGGTTTTCAGGAAAATATTTATAAATTGTTATTAGTACGAGCAATATTTTCCAGGAGGTTTTAGCGTGGCAAGTTAATTTCTCCACTTAGATAGTTTGACAACTTTTGTAACGTGGTTTTCGTTACGACGGCTTATTTATTAGACTTTTCTCGACACTTTACCAAATTTCTCTATGTTAAGGGGTCTATCCTAATTGCAATTTTCAAAAAATCGTTTTTTTTTTAATCCATTTTTCGAAAGTATAGATATTTGAAAGTATCATATTAAATTTTCATAAAGATCCGAGCAGTCTAAGTGTACTTTTGAGGGACTTTTACTTAGTTACCTGAGCGCACTAATAGTGACCGTTCGGAGCGGTATCGTCTACCTGCCTTTGTTTACGTGAGCAGCTGAAACCTTTCGTGTATATACTATCCCTACTCAAATCTATTCATTCGTGACCCCTTATGTTTCGAAAGATACCTGTATATTTGAATTTCAAGCAAGTAGCAACCTATATTAGTCGTGTTTGAAATCTGTAAGCGTAAACATCTGTGCTCGTGATTGCCGAGATGGACAAGAAAACTATCTATCAAAAACAAAACTGGAGACGTCCAGGTTCGAAAGCGAAAAAACGTAAATTTCATGGAGTTCTTCCAAATGCCCATGAGGCAAACACAAGTCATGCTAGTGCATCTGCAGAGAAGCTGAACAAGTCGAAAGATACAAGTTTCGACGTGCCTGTAGATCAAACGTTAGGGTACAGCATCATACATTTTTACCTGGTTTTTTCTTCGTTACAACAGTTTTTGAAATGTAAAGTGTGTAATAACGATGTTACATTTACTAAGTATGGACAGCGAGGACTCGGTTTTAAAATTTGTGTTACATGTGAGTGTGGAGAAAAATATATTAATTCGTGTCCGATGATTGCGACTGGATACGAAGTCAACCGTCGCCTTGTGTTTGTTATGCGATTGATTGGTATTGGATGGAGTGGTATAAACATGTTTATTGGCCTAATGGAACTTGGATCTGGAATGAGTTCCTCCATTTATTATCATATTATCTATTCGGCCTCTATCGCTGTGAAAAGTGTTTTCGATATAGTGATGCTAAAGGCTGTTAGAGAAGAAAAACTCCTAAATGCTCAGCACGGAGAACCCGAAGATATTTTAACCGTTTCAGGAGACGGTTCCTGGCAAAAAAGAGGATTTTCTTCTCTTGTTGGCATAATTTCTTTGATATATAAACACAGTAAAAAAGTTGCGAACGTCGTTATAAAATCAAGCTACTGCAAAGGATGTGAAAGAAGAAAAGGAACAGAGGACACGATTGAATATGTAGCATGGTACGAAGTGCACCAAAAAAATTGCAGTGCTAATCACTCAGGTAGTGCCGTTAAAAAGTTAGTGTGTGTTACACGTCGCAAAAAGAATTTTCAAACGTGCTAGTGAAGCTAAAAAAAATCTTATACAGGCAAGAAAAGCTGCAAAGAAGGACGAGAAAAAAACTCCAGCAAAAAAAAGTTGTCACTAAAAAAAGAAAAACCAGCGTAAAAAAAGTTCCTGTGGTTAAAACTCAAGATTTAACGATAAAATTAATGAAAGAACTGTCGAAAAATTACGGTTTAGCAATTCAACGGCATCCTGATTCCGTGGAAGAAATGCGCTGGGAGATCTGGGCAGGATTTTATCATAAGATTTCAACCGACAGCAAGCCACAGCATTCATACTGTTCTGAATCCTGGTGTAAATATAAGAAAGCTGTGGAAAACAACACCGTTCGACAATTTAAACATCCTCCTGCTCTCGCTGAAGATGTTCAAGAAGTTCTCAAACCAATCTACGAGGATTTGACAAAACAAGAACTTCTTGAAAGGTGCCTCGGCGGAAACACGCAAAATAACAACGAGTCTTTCAACAACTGCGTCTGGTCGATGGTTCCTAAACACATCATTAGTGGGAAAAAAACTGTTGAAATCGCGTGTCAAACAGCTGCGTGTATTTTCAATGAAGGATTGAAGTCAATATTGTAAATATTGGATGTGATGGGCGTCAAAATCGGCAATATCGCCGAGCAGTTCGTAGCTGAGCGAGATCTAACGCGCTTACGTGTTGCAAACCGCCGCAGTGGAAATGCCTCTAAGGAGGCCAGAATTAATCGAAGGAAGGCTATTTTGGATGAGACGGTACATTATGAAGAAACTGAAGGCATAATGTGCTGTGTAGGCATCGCTGATTAAGCGTAGGTAAGAAATTTTCACATTTTTTCGTTAAAAAAAACTTTGAACGCGTTTTACTCAAAATGACATTTTTGTACGGCTTGTTGTAAAAATCTCGGAAACTACTGCATCAATCCTTACCAAATCTTTACCACATATTCTTTATGATGATAGCTATGTCGCATATCATACGATTTTTGAAATTTTGAGTTTAACTTGGTTTAAAAAAAAAACTGCTGAAAAAAATGTGATATTTCGTTACTTTTCGAAATATGGCCGCCATTTTGCCAATTTTGAAAAAATCAAAAAGCGTATGATATGCGACATAGTCATTACCTTACTGAATCTAAAACTTTTTTTTTTTTGTTTCAGATAATCCACTCCGGAGATTTCATCAACAGGGCGCACTCATCTTTTTTTTGGATATTTTTTTGGCCTCCATTTTTATACGATAAAAAACAAAAAAAATAATAAAAAAATTTTTTTTTCATGTATTACAAGATTGTATTTATCAAGCCTCATACTTCACATATTAATATTTCTAATTTAAAACAATGAAAAAAAATCGTGAAAATAGTCATTTTTTTGCGCGTCTAATTAGGGTAGACCCCTTAATGGGCGCCAGGTAAAGCGCGGCTAACTCTGCACGAGCCCTTTCCCAGAGGAAGTTCCGTGAAGTGGAAAATCAGGAATTACTAATTATATAATAAACACAAAATTTTCTCTTTAAGTATCTAAGCTTTATTGCAGTTATAATACGCACGGTCACCACATTTACAATTTTCGCGCAATGGATCAATCGGTCTCTATACAATATGGCTACGTTAGCCCTCGCCCGCGTCTCTCGCGACAACCAAATCACCACGTTTTCCCGAGTTTTCCGAGTCGCGTAATTTTCTCCCCAATAATTTTTGTAATTCAAATGCTGGCCCGACGCGCACTGATTCTGTATAATGGTGTCACACAACCACGAATTTACTCTCCTAACCCCGAGCACATGGCGGCAATGTACGATAATTGTTCCACAGAAAATATATTACTTATAAGTGCCGAGGGAAGCTCGACAATTACAGTCCACTCACCGTCGCAAATCCTGCACGCCTCACGATGCTCCTCACAATCTGGTGGCAAATTTTCCGTTGGAGAATAATCTCGCTGGTAATATCGGATATAAATCTTAAGGTTTTTAAACGCGTCTGTGCTTGGTCACGATCGGGCAGGCAATTTTCGCAATGTACATCTATCTTCGCTGACGGGCGGGTAGGCAATGCCCAAATCGGAGAGGGCGCAAATCTCTTCCAAAATTTTCGCTTTTCTTCTCGAACAACTTCAGCCTACACACTTGTTGCTTTCGCCCCTTTCTTCACGGTGATTGGTCTTGATTTTCCCTAAATGCGAAAATCAAGGCCAAGTCTGCGGCGATTTGAGTCGCTAATGACCATTGGTCCGCTCCGCGATTGCCGCCCTGCCCCCGAAACGCGGGCAATATGAATTGCTAAGTATACACGCACGGGCAACACGGCGTCTATATCTATATCGGGCGCTTTCGGTTTTGTCGCTGCCGGACCATCACAGTTGGCAGCGGCGACGTGCGCGCATCGGCCTACGCTATGATAGGACGGCAGCTTCATGCGGCTCGCGGCGCGGCGGCTGCTAGCTCTCCCCATGCTGTCGACAGCCGTGTCGGTATCTCTCTCTCTCTCTCTCTCTCTCGTGGCTACAGCCGAGATGGTGTGCCTCGAGGAAGCCGCCGCTGCTGCTGTGAATCCTCTCTCCTCCCGCGTCTGCGTGCATCGGGAGAGAGGGCGGTCGCGCGCGCGTGTGTGTATGTGTGTGCGCGGGCAGTGGCTCATCATTCTCGAGAGGCGAGGAAGAAAGAGCAAGCGAGAGAGAGAGGGTCGCGCGTACAGTGTGAAGTGGTGTTGGTGCCGTGCATGTGTGTGTAGGCTCGTCGTCGTTGCTCGCTCCGATTGGTCGTCGCTGCGGCGATCAGCTGGTGCCGCTGGTGTGGGTCTGTGCGTGTGTGTGCCGGTCTGCGGCTTTCCTCGGTCGCAACTCTCCTTATCCTCATTCCCTCAACAAATAAAATAACAATTCCCCTCATTAATAACAATATTATTTAATATAAAAATGCTCGGCTCTGGTGACGGGTGACTTGGTCGCGATTGACTGCCCGTGTTTTAATATCATTGGGACGTGAAATACACGTCACACTTTTAAAAAACTTAAATTTAGACCGAAGAGTCTCGAAAAACTCTAGGTTTTCCATAGCTGGCGGGGTTGGGTGCTTTCAGGAAACTTTTTTTATATATTGTTATTTGTATAAGCAATAGTATCCAGGAGGTTTTGGTGTGGCAGGTGAACTTTCTCCGCTTAGATAGTTTGACAACTTTTAAAAAACTTAAAATCAGAGAGAAGAGTCGCGGAAAGCTCTTGGTTTCCCATGGCTGGCGGGGTCGAGGGTTTTCAGGAAATTTGTTATATATTGTTATTAGTATAAGCAATAATATCTAGTAGGTTTTAGCGTGGCCGGTGACCTTTTTGCGCTTGGTCAATTTAACAACCATAAAAAACGTATCATCGGAGCGCATACTCTCGGAAAACTCTTGGTTTTCCATGGCTGGCGGGGTCGAGGGTTTACAGGAAATTTTTTATATATTTTTATTAATATAAGCAATAATATCCAGGAGGTTTTAGTGTCGCAGGTGAACTTTCTCAGATTGGAGAATTTAACAACTTTAAAAAACCTATCATCGGAGCGAAGACTCTATAAAAAATCATTTTTAAAGTAATACCGTCAAGGACCCAGTTCCTGATCAGATAAGGCACGTCGTCATGTTATTTGTTATGTCAAAGCGTAAATATGAGGTATTCATGGAAAATGAAATTTCTAATAACAAATGTAAATGTTAATCTTTAATATAAAATTGAAAAAATACATAAATAATCAAAATTAAGTTAAATATAAAGCCTCAAAAAAAAAAATCTGTGGGAGCAATTCCTGATCACTTGAGGTTTTGAGCGAGTTTTTTGCTGTCTCGTGGAGGGAGGTTTAAATAAATCATAAGGCACTGATTTTCTCTTTAAATTATATTCTAACCTTACAAATATACAAAGGCCTAAGTAGGCAAATAAAAGTATAGTGTCGTGTATGTATTAGATGTGGTCGCGTTCGGGTCTCGCTAAATACTGTCGAGGTCGATCTGCAATCGGAAAGAAATTTGTCGTTGGAAGGTGTGAGAGTGTGTGTGTGTGTGTGTTTGTATATGGCTGAATCCAACGGCGGTAGAGGCAACTAGGCAGTTTTGGGAACATCCCGCCCGCCTTCGTCAAATAAAGGCGAAAAGTTATCCTCTTGAGGCATGATGCAGATTTTAGAAATCGGTCGAGTGTAGCTGGATGTCGCAGTTTTCACTTTCACGACTCGAACTAAGCCGTCCGGGCCTGGGTGAACTGCAGTGACTCGAGCTAGTGGCCACTTGCAAGGTGGGCACAATTCTGAGAGCAGCACGCAAAGGTCACCAATTTTTACCTGATATTGTTTGCTACGCCACTTTGGTCGTGGTTGTAGGCTTTGAAGATATTCTTCGGACCATCGACTCCAAAAATCCTCATACATACGACGAATCATTTGCCATTTGTCTAGGCGTGATGTTACACAGTCAAGTACAGATGGCTCAGGGTCGGTAAAAATTGGCACACCGATTAAGAAATGTCCGGGAGTCAAGGCATTTAGATCTTCTGGGTCGTCAGAAATGGGTTGAAGCGGGCGTGAGTTTAGGCACGCTTCAATCTGGGCGAGCAGCGTTGTCATTTCCTCAAAGGTCAAGAGAGCTTCTCCAATAACTCTTTTAAGGTGATACTTGACAGACTTGACGGCTGCTTCACAGATGCCACCAAAGTGTGGGGCTTCTGGTGGGTTAAAGTGCCACTCAGTCCCATGAGTAGCCAGGAGACGGACAATTTCGTCATGCTGAGCACTGGCTTTATCAAACAGGCACCTGAGCTCCTTATCTGCTCCAACGAAGTTAAGGCCGCAGTCGCTTGTAAGAGAGGCACAAATTCCTCTTCTGGCAGTAAAGCGCTTATAGGCACTCAAGAAATCAGCTGTTGAGTAACCTGAAACGGCTTCCAAGTGAACTGCACGTGTTGAAAGACACACGAAAATGCAAATATAACCTTTGTAGGCTTTAGCTCCTCTACCTTTTGAGAAGCGCAGATAGATTGGTCCTGCGTAGTCGATTCCTGAGTGAAGGAAAGGCCTGAATTGTCGAACTCGTTTGAGAGGGAGGTCTCCCATGAGTTGTGTGGTAGGCTTAGCTCGCTGTCGCCAACAGCGAAGGCACTTGAAAATGGTCAATTTGACGAGTTATCGTCCTCGAAGAATCCAAAACTGCTGTCTAAGATAGTTGATAGTGAGTTGCGTACCTCCATGCAGCGTCTTGATGTGAGCATCTAGAACCAGCAGTTTTGTGAGATCGACTGTTGAGGCAAGATTAAAGGGTGTTTCTCATCTGGGTGAAGTAATGAGTGCCTCAATCTTCTGCCGACTCGAAGATGGCCATGTTCATCTAAAATAGGATAAAGGCGAATTAAAGTACTTGGACGAGGCAAGGGTTCAAGCTTTACTAAACAATTGATTTCATTGGTAAAGTAAATGTGTTGCACCTAGTGAATTAGCGCCTTGAGGGCTTGCAATAATCGAGCTGGTGTCAATACGTTAAGTTGCGTGAGTTCCTCGTTAGTAATCTCACGGTTTGTAAGACGAGCTGCGATACGAGCTCTTGCCCGCAGTAAGGGCTGTAGCCACCGAGCAACTTGACGAACGAGTCGAAATAATGAGCTGAATCTTGCAATGAAAGCAGGGTCCGAAGGTGGTGCTCCTGTTGCAAGGCACGCAGCAGGTCGTCGCTCGAGGGCCTCTTCTTGAAGGTCGTGAATATTGCAATCGCTTGATGATTTCTAGCGTGAAGCAGTGCTGGCTAAGAATGATGGCCCATGTAGCCAAAGTGATGATTTTGTCAAATCTGATGCGGACATGCCTCTTGAAGGCAAGTCAGCTGGATTGTCAGTACCGGAGACATGATGCCATGCGGCACTGGGAAGCGTCGTTTGAATTTCAGAAACTCTGTTCGCTACGTACGTCTTCCAAGTAGTGGGCGGCTCCTTTATCCAGGCAAGAGTAACAGTGGAATCCGACCAGCAGTAACACCGTACATGTTCAAGAGACAAGGTGCGGCGGACTCTATGAGCTAGACGTACGAGCGTTACGGCGCCACAGAGTTCCAGACGAGGTAATGAGACCTGCTTGAGTGGAGCAACCTTTGATTTTGAGGTTAAGAGGATACATTTTACATTACCCTCTTTATCTACGGTGCGTAGATATAGACAAGCTGCGAAGGCAGGTTTTGAAGCATCCGAAAACCCATGCAACTCAGCAAGCTCAAGGTCACCTGAGGATGCGATCCAGCGAGGCACTGCGAAGCTTTGAAGATAGTGTAAATCTTCTATAAGCAGGCTCCAACGTTTCTGCAAGGGCGACGGCAAGGGGTCGTCCCACGTCACTCCATCAAGCCACAGACTGCGTAAATATTTTGAATGATGTTGTCACTGGTGTAATCCATCCCAGTGGATCGTATAGCTGGGCGATAACCGATAAGGCATTTCTTTTGGTGACCTTCTCGGACACAGATAAATTAAATTCAAAGCAAAAGACATCGAGGAGAGGTTGCCATGCTATACCTAGCATTGGAATTGTTTGAGCTTGAGGCCACGAAATGTGCTGAGTAGTGGCTTGCTGATCCTCAGGCACATCAGTCAATAAGCTTGGGTGATTAGCGGTCCATTTGCTAAGGGGGAACCCACCTGCCTTGAGAAGTTCCACTAGTTCGTGCCTAGTTTTTATGGCTTCTTTCAGAGTATCTGCTCCAGCAAGGATGTCGTCTACGTACGACTGTTTTAGTAACATTTGAGCCGCATGAGGAAATCTAGCACCCTCATCTGCAGCCAGTTGTTGAAGAGTTCTAATGGCTTGATATGGAGACGGGCCAAGACCATATGTAACCGTGCACAGGTTGAAGATTGTGATAAATGAGTTGACGATCCACAAAATTTGTTGAAACACTCTATCTTCCTCTGCGATCAGAATTTGCCTAAACATCTTCTCAATATCGGCTGAGAAGACGTAGCGGAAAATTCTCCAGCGCAGCATCACATCAAATGGGTCGAGCTGGAGTTTAGGGCCTATATGAAGGCACTGGTTGACTGAGTGCCCGGAAGGCAGTTTGACTGACCCGTTGAAAACGACGCGCAGCTTATTAGTGTCCCCATGAGTCTTAAATATGCCATGATGAGGCAAGAGAAATGATAGCGAATCCTTTGGGGCTGAATCGAGTGTAGAGAACTCCTTCATGTGGCCAAGAGAGATATAATCTTGCATAAAATTGTTATATTTCTCGCAGAATTCAGACTGTTTCTTGAACCGTTGCTCTGTTCGGTATAAGGCGTGGATTGCGGCTTCTCTAGAATCGCCGAGATCAGGCAGGTTGGAGTTGAAAGGCAGACGAAGTACATACCTGCCATCGGCATTTCTTTTGTGAGTTCTAACGAAGTGATCTTCACAATCGCGCTCATTCTTGGTAAGAGGCACAGGCTTTTCCGACTCGACTTCTTCTTGTTGCCAAAAGCGAGTAAGAATGGCTGCTAGTTCCAGATCAATGTGGCAACGGAAACTGGAGACGGTGAGTGAGTCGCTGATTGAAGCGGGAGAAGCGCCGGTGAGAATCCAGCTCAATCCAGTTGCCTGTGCGATGAGGTTACCGTCAGAGCTTAGGATATTGATCAGCCCCAATAAACAGTTCAACTGGATCAGTCGAGTTGATTTGAGTATCGGCGAGAGTCAATCCTTCCAGAAAGGCTTCTGTGTTTGACATCGGCCTAGGAGAAGGCACGTAATCCGTAAGACGAGACAGAATTAGTGCCGTTAACCTAAAACGATTATTACTTTTGAAATAAGGTGAAATTACAACTGTTGCCTTTGATCTGGCTGTATAGCTGGGTATCGCTCCCACGCCTGAGACAGGCACGAATGCAGATTGACGGGGTGTCTTCAGACGCTGGGCGAGTGATTCTGCCATGAAGGATGCCTCTGAACAAGGATCGATGAGCGCTCGAGCATAAGAGGTCCGGCTATGCTCTGAAAATACAAAAACTCGTGCCGTGGCGAGCAAGAGAGATTGTCGACTTGGAGGAGTTTGCGTTGCGAGTGACGTGACGCCAGTTTTTGTAGCTTGCGGCACATTTCCACTGACAGAGGGTTCGGCGGCTGCAGGTTGGTGAAGACCATGTTGAGGTGGGACGCCTGGAGTCAGCGCCGCCCGTGATTGAGTGATTTGTTGAAAACCTTGAGATTGAGTGGTGCCTGGAGTGGAGTTTCGAAAGCTTCGATGAAGCAGTGTGTGATGTCGACTGTGACAAGAGGCATAGGTTCCCTTTGACTTACAGTCGTGAAGGCGATGCACTCCAAGGCAATTGAAGCAGAGCTGTTTTTCTGAAACAAATGTGTGACGGTTATCGAGAGAGCAGGCTTTAAATTTGTCACATGCACTAATGTAGTGATTTCCATTGCAATAAGAGCAAATGCGAACGTGAGGCTTCGTAGCATTATGCACAGTAAGTCCAACATAATTCGGCTTCTTGTTGACAGGTGGCGCTTTCTTCGCTTGCGATTGACCACTGGACGGTAAGTCAGATTTCTGACATGTCGTCATTTCTAGCGCTTGAATGCGCGACTTGAGGAAGGCATCCAACTCGTTCCATGTCGTTGGTATGGTGGTGTCGCCCAGAGAAAGCTCCCAGTCTCTGCGTGTTCTGGTGTCAAGACGTCTGACGGTAATGTGGACTAGGATGTCGTCCATCTTGTCAACTGGCCTTTGTAGTTCTTGCAGCGTTTCAACTACTTCTGTTGTTCCATCCCTAAGAGCTTTTAAGGCACTAGCAGATTCTGATGTTACCGGACTAAGCTGAAACAGTGACTCAAGACACAGGTGGATTAACGTACGCTTGTTGTCATAATGCGTTTTTAATCGCGTCCAGGCACGACTATAATTTTCACCTGTCACAGGAATTTTTTTAATCAGGTTGGCAGCTTCGCCTGATAGACTGCTTTTTAGATAGTAAAGACGCTCAACGTCTTCAATATTTGAGTCGCGTTTCATAAATGCCGTGAACATATCTTTGAACGACGGCCAATCAGAATGATTGCCTGAAAATTGAGGTAGACTGATAGGGGGCATCTTACGGAATGCAGGCTTTGATTCAACAGGTGTAGCAGAGAGAGTGGCACTAGGTGCTTTGACGTCCAATGCATCGAAGGCGTCTAAAAATTGTCCCTTTTGTTCTAAAAAGGTTTCCTCAGCGCTTTCCATGAGTCCCTCCTTGAAATAATTCTTGCTTTCATCGTCAACAGTCGCTGTCTCCAAGATGAGGTTATGCCTTTTTTGAATGGTAGCCCATTTTGCCTTAAGAGCTTCCAATCTGGCACGGATGGATCCTTTAGATGTTTGTTGACCTTTCTTTTTTAGGTTAATAAATGCACGAGACATTAAGTCCGCGTCCTTCAGTTGTTTTTCGACAAGTTGATCCATGGCGGTGATTTAGTCTATTGCAAACGGTTTTATTAGTGCAAGAGTGTACGGCTTGATATGCTGCTCCACGGGAGAGCGAGAGAGACAATGCGTAAATACGCTAATCTATGCTGCTCCTCGTATGGGAGAGCGAGAGAAAAGATGCTAAAGGCACCGAATGATCAGCTGCTCCGCGAACGGGAGAGCGAGAGAGAAGATTTTTCGCAAGCTTACTACCTGCGTGAGAACGACGCGCGGCTAGCTACTTGCACTGCTCAGTGAGAGGCGAGAAGAGGGGAGAGAAAGAGAGAGAGAGAGAGAGCGGTAGATAGACTGCCGCGTAAGCGGAGAGAGTTGAGGGAAGCGAGAGCGTTGCTTCGGCCGGGTGCCGAATGTTTAGGCAGCGCGGCTCGGCTCGAGACGTCGAGCTTAGGTGAATTTACGAGCGCGCGAGAAAGACCGAATTGGCCAAAGCGTTGAAAGAGCGCATGTAAACAAACTCGCTCGGTAGGACCTATACACATACACACTAATACTTTTGGTCGTTGAAATTCGTTTTGAATTTCGGTGATTTAGAGGTGCTCTAAATCACGCACGATTTATGATTTTTCACTTGCACCTTTCAATTACACTTTTTGATGCTTCTTTTGCCCAAAATTAAAGATGATGCCTGATTTTTGACGTGTTTAATTTTAGCGTTGAATGATATGCAGCAAACGGCAATTGAAGACACCAGAATGTACTTCACTGGTTGAGGCACTAGTATTTTTTAGATGCACGTGAATTTTAACTGAGATGTCACAAGTAGGCAGTAACTCTACTAGCTTGTTGCTCGAGATTTGCAGTGAATGGTTGAAATGCACCTCGAAGGACCAGAAAATGAGCGAGTTTTTTGCTGTCTCGTGGAGGGAGGTTTACATAAATCATAAGGCACTGATTTTCTCTTTAAATTATATTCTAACCTTACAAATATACAATGGCCTAAGTAGGCAAATAAAAGTATAGTGTCGTGTATGTATTAGGTGTGGTCGCGTTCGGGTCTCGCTAAATACTGTCGCGGTCGATCTGTAATCGGAAAGAAAATGTGTCGTTGGAAGGTGTGAGAGTGTGTGTGTGTGTTTGTATATGTCTGAATCCAACGGTGGTAGAGGCAACTAGGCAGTTTTCGGAACAGGTTTGTATGGGAGTAGTTTCTGATCATATCAAAACACAATTCCTGATCACAAATATTATTCACGCATAAGTATTTTATGATAAACAAAAGCTTATTAATCAATACTAATACAGTAGATATACTAAAATATAACATTTTTTGGTTGTGTGATTATAAATGTGAAACTTAGGCGAGATAAAAGTGTTCGGTTATTCGTACTCTGTCTATTGCACGATATAGACTCACGTGCGAGCATATATTATAACCTATAAAATGCACATAGTGTTGTGATTTATTGTCACGTTTTCTGCGACTTTTGCATGATAAATTATTTACGCATGGATTAAAACTACTTATAGAATTGTTATTACAAATATTTGTGTATTTTAAGATTTTGAAACATACATAAAACATGTTATTAATACTGATCAGGATTGGGTAAACGATAAGAATTTGGAAATTTTGTATACATTAAAGTCAAAATAGTAATAAATGTAACCAAATGATCAGGAACTGGGTCCGTGACGGTATTTACTAAAAAGTAGTATCTTTGTCGACTTTGTAAATCCGCAGTAATCGGGGCGTCCGCAGTAATACCCAGTCTTACCCTATTTCTAGCGAGGGTGAGCTGTTCGGTACGAGTTGGAGTTGAGGGCGCCGATAGCTTAAACTGCTTAAAATTCATTTTTTCCCGTATAACAGGGAAAAAAAGGATTTTTATTCACAATTTGTAAGAAGACACTCAAAATGCGTAATTTTCTATTCCACTTTCAGGCATGAAAAAAGGCCTATTTCATGACTAAATTGAAAACAGTATATTTTTGTCACTCCGTGCGATAAGTGTCACTTTTACGCACGCAAAAGTAGCACTTATCGCACGGAGTGTCAAAAAATAATGTTCGATTCATGTGATAAAAATGATTCTCACACGAGTGTGATTGTCACCTCGCTTTGTTCGGATGACAAACTCACACTCGTGCAAGAATCATTTTTATTGCACTAGTATAGAGAAGTACTACGAGTATGTGCTTTCTATTAAAGGACTGATGAAACAGGTTTTATATCAATCGTCGTATTCGCAGTGCGAGCTCTAAATATGTCCTTTAAGAACAATAATGACAATAATCGATGATTTTGGTACATAAATAAAACACTTAATATGTTATATTTATAACCATTACATTTCCCTGATTATGAAATTGATCTTGAAATAACAAACTTATAATTTTCGGTATTTTTGGCCAAACGAATTTTGCTCTTCGGTATTCTTGGCAAAAAAAATTTTAATTTTCAATATTTTTGTCCAAACGAATTTTGATTTTCGTTATTTTGATATTCATTATTATCCTTTTTCGGTATTTTCTTTTCGGTTTTTTCACTCGTCTGAATTTAAGTTTTCTGAATTTTAGACTTTTCAAACTATTTCTTTCCAAATTTTTGGTCGTTAAAAAATTTTTCTTTCAGAATTTTTAACTTTCCGAAAAATTAACTATCAGAATTTCTAACTATCGGAATTTTGCACCAGACGAATATTTATTTTCCAAATTTTGATCCATCCTTAATTTTAACGACCCTCTGGCAACCAATATCGATTTTACCAAAAAACAGTAATTTTTTAATTTTTTATCTGCTATATTAGATCAGTTATTTTAAACTTTGACATTTTTACACCGGATTCGCAATCGGCGACCCGAAAAACTTCCGGATACCGATTTTCACTAGAGAACAGTAACTTTTTCACACTTTCGCCGCCTATTGCAACCGCCGTTATGACTTTTGGAATTCTAACAAATAATTCGTAATCAGCGACTCAAAAGATTTCTAGACAACGATTTTCACCAAGACCAGTAATTCTTTAATTTCTTGGCCACCATATGGGATCGGCCATTTTTAATTTGCAATTTCTGGCACCGGATTCGTAATCAAAGACCCAAAAAACTATGGGGTATCAAATTTCAGAAGTACTTACTAGAATATACACATTTAGTCAACCTTTCAACTGCATAGTTTGTCTGATTTTACAAATTTCAGCTGCAAATTTAATATTGCCATCTTGTATTTGGCAATTCAGTTTAATTTTTCATTAAAGTAGAACCTAATCCATACAAAATAATTGATTAAAAAAAACGAATACTTCGTTACAAAATAGATTTAAAAAAAAACACTTTTTCATAAAAAGTTGTTTAGAAAAATCCGCACTTTTGAAGGTTCTTTTTTGTTTTTACATTATTTATACTGCAAAATCGCAAATAGAGAGTCCAAAAACCATTATATACAAAGTTTTAAACAAATTGATTAAAAATATACACAAAACTGAAAAAGTCATTTCGAACGCCTCGGCGCTAATGGGTTAAGTTATAACGGTGTGGCCTGCGGTGGGTCAGTCGGTAGAGTGTCGGATTCCCACGCCGGTGACCCGGGTTCGAATCCTAGTCTCTGCCGATTGATACAAGCATCTGTGTAAAAATTATATGTGCTTTGTTTACAAACACACCGCTAACCCCCGTCGTCGATTAGCACCACATGGGAGCACAAACATGGCGACGTTAATTAAAAAAAAAAAAAAATTATAAAATATAAGCTGTATTGACTCAAAAATGTTTTTATTGTAATATTTTGAAAATTTACTGAATAAAAGTATAAATCGAATATTTTCGTAAAATGCATACTTGCTGAGCTAAAAATCATTTAAAACAGCTCAAAAATGCCAAAAATATTAAAATTGTCTACGATACCTTCCGTAACTCGCAGACACTTGACTGAAACATTCTAAAATAATTGACAGACTCCTGTAAGAACCTCATGAACATATTCCGGGACATTCAAGACAAATTCAAAAATTTTGCTTTGAGTTGACACACAAGTTGAGAGAATTACAAATATATAATTAAAAGTAATTATTATTTTCGACTTGTTTCGGCTTCTCTTACGAGTTATATTTCGTTATTATATACTTATATGTATACTAATATTATATTATATTATATTATATTACATTATATTATATTAATTACTCTAATATTATGAGAAAAATAAAAATTTAAAATATCGAGAAGATTGTAGAGAGTTTCATACTTTACATAGTGATAAGAACAATTGAGTGAACATAACTTTTTTTAAAGAGTTTGAACTATAGCTAAGTTGAATATATTTTTATAACACTCCATTTTTTCTTAATTGTAACTTAATAGTCTGAAACGTGAAAAAACGTATTATTTCGAAGTATAGTTTAAACCGCTGTTAATTAATGGGCACCTAGCTTGTTCCAATTGACAAATATACTTGTGCCAATATGACAAATTTATTCCAATATTAAATATGTTCTTTCAATATGAAAACATGTTGCTTTAATGTGAAATATATAGTTTTATTGGTTGGTAGGAAGCAAACTATTATATTATTATTATAAGAATTCGAATGCCGTACATTACAGGCATTACTAACGTTTATACAATAAAATCATTTTATTGATATGTTAATCGATTCTCTTGCTCGCATAGATTATTGCGAAAGGTTTTCTTGGAACAAATACATATCAATAAGCCAAATAATAAGTTAATATTTTAAAATATGAATCACAAATAGATTTGTTAACAAAAATTGAAAAATCAATTATAATTTGAACTGGTACTCCAGGTTGTTGGTCATTTAGCTTCTAGCTTGAGAAACAACAATATAATATAAGAATGTTTGAACTCTGCAACTATAATATTAAATATTCTAATACAATTGTGAATATTAGATTTATCTACTTAATAGAACGAACGAACAAAAAGATGAAAAAATATCTCCTTGACCGATCGTATTTTTAATTTTTATTTCTACATTGTTTCTAAATATTGGATTAATTTTCTAATTAACCCTATGAATCGGAATAAAAATTAAGAAGTAAACATTAATTAATTTTGTAATTTGCAGCTTTATAGATTTAGAGTTATCTATCTCTATGAATTGTTATGTTAATACCTAATTAAGTTTTTGAATTTAATTTTCTACATCTCAAATATTTTAGCTTTATTTGGCTTTTATTTAAAGTATACAGGATAAGTAAAATTTATGTTTATCCTATGTATTTTAAGATATAAATCGAATGAAAATCTAATATTTCTAAAAGCGCGAATGGTTTAGGTGATAGAATAGTAGATTACCACGTGGAGGATTTAGATTCATTTTATTTCTGTCTAAAATGGCTTGATCATTGTCCAACAACATCTTCAAAAACGTTATACAGGCGAGCTAATGCTGTTGCTGCTTCCGTAGATTATAATATTGACATCTTGTAAAAAGCACTAACATTGGCAATATTAAGGCAAATAAGGATGATTTTTCGAATGAGCAGGAAAATGCTGCTTCTGACGATGAGCTTATTGAAAGTCAAAGCCATGATTACAAACAGTTTAATGGTAAACATTTTTTATGAGTTCAACAAATGTTAAAATTATTCAGGATACATAATTAATCATTAATCATATTTGGACAATCTTATTATCAGGTCAATCAAATGATACTGTCTTAGTTTATTATATGGAAAACGATTATAGCGTTAAGAAATATAAAGCTTTAGTAGCTGATACTCATTCAATGGGCTATAAGATTTATCCTCAATATCAGTCGATTAAATAATGGTTTCTGTCTATCTCGTTGTTGAAACAGTTATATTTTCATACATTAATGTATATATTTATTCATTGACGATTAAAATCATTACGCTGGCGCAAATAATCATTAGATTTATCAAGTGATGCATTGAGTGATTTATCGAGTGATTTATCAAATGATTATTTATGTAATTGATAAATCATTTGATATATAACTCGTAAAATTAATGTCGAATTATTTAATTAAAATCAACAAGGAAATTCTATTTAAATTAACTATTATAATGACGTTCATAGATTGACCAAGATTTGAATTGTGTTTATCGACTAAGACAGTCACTGCGTTAGTGCCTAAGCCATTTGTACTTTTTGTGGTCTTGGATTCATATTCCGCTTTTATCTCGAAATATGTAGGATGGCTGTGTATAGTCATTCACACTATATCAGAAGTAGAAAATCGACATAAAAAAATTAGTATAACTATGTAGATAATTTGTTTAGAAAATTTACTTTAAATTTATAAAACAAAAATAAATTACGGAATTAATGTAATCTTTTAGTAACGTATGAAACAAAATAATTAAGAAGCAAAGATTAATTAGTTTCGTTATTTTTTTTTATAAATTTAAAACAAATTTTCTAAACATTATCTACATAATAATACTAAATTTATTTAATGTCGATTTTCTATCTCTGATATATTATGAACTACTGTATAGCTATCCTATATATTTCCCCTCCATGATTACCTGAATTGACACGTTGCCGAAGCATAGGCTTCCTGACATCAGGAAGCGCAGCGGTCCTCCTGGTAGGGCTTGTAGCCAGATCACTTGCCAGTTCGCCCGGAAGTCAGAAGGTGACGAAGTGGTAACCGAATACACTCTACACACATTTACTCTTACAATCATTACCCCACACTTACCACACGCACTACACTCAACAAGATACTCAAACATCTTCTCTCTGGCGGTACGCCAGTCGTGAGGCTGATGCACAGAAAACCACCTGATCCGATTGTTCTCGCGCCGGGACACTCTGGGAGTGTCCGGACCCCTGTCAGTTGTTCCCATCGGCAAGGGCGAAGGGCTGATGTGAGCCTATCTCTGCCGAAGCGGTTAGTTCCGGCAAGGGATCAGAAGCCGGCTGTTTAGGACCCTCATCAGGAAGTGCGTATTGGGCAGGAAGATCGGAAGTCCTGTTGCTCGGGTCGAGCCCTGGTCCGCCTGTATTTTCCGGGACCGGGAAAACGAAGACTGGGCCTCAGTAATCTGGGGTAGGATCAAAGTATCCGAGGGTGCACCCGTTCCCAGCTATTTCGGCCCGCCCCCCTACGCATGATGCGCCGGTTAACAATCAAGAAAGAAAATGTCCCTATAAAACCAAGTGATGAGCCAGAAGGCAGGTCAATCCCAAACCTGCGCAGAAGCGATGGTGGCAGTGGAGCAGCTTGCTCCAAAATCGCTACCGGGCGGCACACAACAGCTCAGCCGCCCGGAGGTAAGTAGCATTGAGGAGTTCATAAAGGTGATAGATGAAATCCTCAAAAATATGAGAAAAACGTTGGAGAAGCAACCCGGAGTTAATAACACTATCAAGCACTCCATATCCTATCTCGTCGAACTTTTCGACTGTTGGAAGGACCGTCTGCTTCCCAACATCGAAGAGTGCAGCCCAACAGACACTCTGGGAGCCGCGGATACCTCAAGCCAGCGGCCTCAAAATAAGAGAGGACTACCGCTAGACACGGACTCCGACAATGCCGAGTCTGTAGTCTCTGACTAGAAGGCTAGAGCCAATGGGCCGTCGGAGATAGACGGTTTTGTGTCGGTCCAGTCCAGGAAGGAGAAAACTGCTGCTAAGGGATTACAGCAGCAGCAGTAGCAACAGAATGAGCTACAGCTGCAGCGCAAACCGGAACAGCAAGAGCGGGAGAAACTGCGACAACAGTTGCATCACCACCCGCAACAACAGAAGCCACCGATGCCAAGACACCGCCGAACAAGAAGACAGAGCCTTCTGAGCAGTCTCCCAAGAAGAAGAGGAGGAGAAGGACGCCTAGAATGCGACGCAAGGCTGTCCTTATCCGCCCCAATGATGGAGTCTCTTACGTGGACGTTGTTTCGTACGTTCTGATGTACGTATCAGAAAAACCAAGGCGGGCGATGTCCTGGTAGAGTTGGTCTCGAAAACTAATGACCAGGTCTTGGGAAGCCTCGGAGACTCCCTCAAGAAGGCAGTAGGTGACACAGGGGTCGTGAAGAACCTGTCACCGAAGACGAGCATCGAAGTTAGAGACCTCGATAGCCTCACCACCAAAGAAAAGGTGGAAGCGGCGGTTAAGAGGCTCTTCGACGAAGCAGGAAACTCAGTGGGTGAGATCATCGTATCGCTGACCAAACCCAATAGCAGGGAACAGCGGTTGGCCATCATAGAGGTGAACCAGGAAAAGGCTGAGTTCCTGTTCGAGAAGAGCCGCTTGAGAGTCGGGTACATGAACTGTCTACTGAGAAGATAACAGCGGCTACAGCGGTGGTTTACATGTCTGGGTTACGGACATCAGGCACGCGACTGCGGAGGCTCAGACAGAAGTAACGCCTGCTACAAGTGTGGTGAGGAAGGCAACAAAGGAGCAGCCTGCAGAGCTGCCGAGACAAAGTGCATCTTGTGCACGGCACTTGGAGTAGGTCAGGATCATCTGGGCCACACCCCAGGATCAGGACAGTGTAGAGCGTTCCGCGATATGCTTAGGCAGACCAAAGCGAAGCGTTAATGATGGGCCGTATAATGGTCCTTCAAACGAACATACACAGAAGCGACTTAGTCAGTGAGCAGTACCTCGACTGGGATCTACCTACGTAGTATCGAGATAAACTGGGTACTGCAGCAGTTTACGTGGACCCCCAAACCATCAGAGTTGACGAACATGGAGCCAGAAGTGGCTTCGTATGGGTGAAAAGCAGAGACTTATTTTACGTGAGCTGCTATTATACCCCGAACGTCCGTATTGAGAAATTCAGGCGGAGTCTTGACCAGCTGGAAGATGCGATCCGCGAGATGAAAGGCAAGATCGATGTCGCCGGTGACTTCAATGCGAGATCATCGGAGTGGGGCATGCCAGAGCCGGACAGCAGAGGAAGGTCCATCATGGATATTGTATCCAGACTCGACTTGATAGTTCTCAACGTTAGGAACACGCCGACATTCAGACGGCCAGGATTTATTGGGACGATTCCCGACATGTCCTCTGTATCCGATAATCTAGCACCTAGAGCGTCGGGTTGGAGGGTACTGGAGGATTACAACGGTAGCGATCATCATGCCGCGCAAGAGATCGCGACGTGGAAAACGCCAAGCTCACTGGTGGACCGACGAAATCGTGCAACTGAAGGCGGAAGCGAACTGCCTCAGAAGAAGAGCGCAAAGAACGCGAGACGAAAAGGAGGCAGAGCTGCTGTCGGCGTACAAATGGTTTCGAAGCGAGATCAACCGGAGCAAGGCATAGTGCTGGAAGAATCTGACGGAGGAAGTCAATCGGGATGCGTGGGGCTTGGGCTACAAGTTCGTGACCAACATACTCTGCGCGCTCCCGAGTACCCCTTTCGACGAAGATACCATGACTCAAATCGTGGATACTCTGTTCCCTACGCATCCGCTAAAGCAAGACCAGGAGGAAACCACGGACGTAGTTGAGATCCCCATATTTTCCGCCTAGGCCCGACGGGGTACCAGCTGAGATATTAAATATCATCGGGGTAAGAGCACCCTCTCTGTTGCCGAACGTGTACAACGCGTGTCTCAAGGCGGATGTCTTTGACACCGTCTGGAAGGTTGCACGTTTCGTGCTGATCGGCAAAGGTAAGGGAGATGATCCCCGGCTTCCGTCGTCCAACAGGCCTCTGAACATGTTGAAAGACGCAGGGAAGCTTTACGAGAGGTTGCTCAAGCCACGGCTACAGGGAACTGTACGGGCTGCCGGCGACTTAGCTGACAACTAGTACGGCTTCAGAAAACAGCGATCCACAGTGAATGCTATATGAGAGGTGGTA
This sequence comes from Gastracanthus pulcherrimus, assembly GCA_949152435.1. NCBI lineage: Eukaryota > Metazoa > Arthropoda > Insecta > Hymenoptera > Pteromalidae > Gastracanthus > Gastracanthus pulcherrimus. Next base: position 71,436,408 of record OX424576.1, read on the forward strand.
CATCAGGGGAAGAAGGCGTCGCCTGGAAATCATTTTTCCATAAAAGTCGCCCTCCTTGCAATGCTAGACGTGAAGAACGCGTTCAACTCGGCCAGGTGGCCGGACATTTTGGAAGCGTTGCACGCGTTCAGAGTATCGGAGTACCTCATGCGCCGAGGATAAGTGGACCGTCACAGCGAAATTCGCCGAGTCGGTCCTGCGATAGAAGAAGCCGCACCTTGACGAGTTAACGGCCGAAGGTATGAACGAAGAGCTAGGAGAAGATCCGACACCCCATCATAACTCAGGGATGGCGGACGACCCCATAAAAATGGATGTGATTTGAGATGATGGGACGTCTTCTTACCATTTTCTCTCGCTGTATAAATTTCGCGGGGAGGGATAACTTCTCCTTCCGTGTGGAGTCCGAACGGCCGGTTCGAACACACGTATAAATGAGACGGATTAGATCTAAGCGCCCCACGCGGGTCTTTAACGATGACTGTTTTGCCTTGTTTCAGATCTAAGCGGTCGTCCAGATGACGCAGGAATGGCACCACCCTGAGGTAATGTGATAAACGGTACGAGGGTGGGTTCCGTCAGAAGAGGAAAGGGTAGTAGGTTTTAGTGGGTCGGTCTGCGATGCAACGACTGTATAGTTTTTTCGCGTTTTTGTTTATTTAATTTTTCGTCCAATATTATACACGCAGCGGATGCGTCCCCAACCAGCCCCACACTATCCGGCTGTGCGGACCCAGTCGGGTGTGCCTTAGCTGGAATTTCCTACATACCCTCGAAAAAAAAGTCCTATATATTTCAATATAAATACGGAATATGAACTTAAGACCTGAAAAGTACAAATGGCTCAGGTAAAATCGCAGTAACTTTCCACGCCGACAATCACGATTCAAATCTTTGGTCTAGGTGATTTTTAAAAATATTTTTATGAGTTTAATGTGTTTATATTTACTATCTATGTGTATTGTTATTATTATTAATGAAAAAAGTTACTAATTGATTTTAATTAAATAATGTACATTAATTCAACGAATGATTTATCAAGTTATAAATCACTCGAAAGATCACTTGATAAACCAATTGATTATTTTCGCGAGGATTCTAACACCACATTTGTAAAGCTCAACTTTATCAAGGAAGAATAGCATACCAAAGCATTGCTTGAATAATAAACGCTTAACCGACGTTAGGTTTTTGAATCAGATGTTATGTTCATCAACTTTAGTTCTTGATTATGAAATTGTAATAGGCAACATACATGTATTTTTTATATTTTTAAATGAAAATATATGCTAAATCATACGCAAAAGTACAAATAAAATATTTTTTAAGCCCGTATTTATTTTTTAATAAATTATTGAAAATCGCATATTCTGAAAGCAAGTCAAACGGACTTAAAAGTCACGTGATCGATGAAAGTAACATGGCGGATATTTCGATGGCCAACATAACCAGTAAATTAAGATTTCAATTTTGCTCCAAAACAACAAATATCAATCGAAGAAGGCTGCAAATCATGTTTTGACCTATGTGTTCTTCAATAACAATTACAACATCAGGGAAATTGTTTTTGCATGTGCCAAACGATCCGAAGAGAAAACGTTTATGGTTTGCAGTTATAGGACGTGGTGCAGATAATGTACGTCGTTCGTGTTATCGTTGTTGAGTTTTGGTCTCATATTCATTTTTTAATCGACTTCGAAAAAGGAGGAGGTTCTCAATTCGACATGACTTTTTTTATCTTTTTTTTTCTTTTTATGTTGAAATTGATTTGAAATTTTTTTATGTGAAAGGTAATTATCCTCCGGTGGTCCCATTCAAATTTTGTGATTATTGGTCCAGTATCTCGCCAGTAATTTAGTTTTTTATGAATATTTTTTCTGTACATTTCGGCCGACTCTGTCCGTCGATTATTCGGAAACTACTGAACCGATTTTCATAATACTTTTTTAATAAAAGAGAATGATCCCATTGTTGTCCTATTACATTACTGGGCCAGTATGGAGCCAGTACTACGTCCGTACTGGTAATTTTTTATGTTCTTCCGTCGATTATTCGGAAACTACTGAACCGATTTTGATAATATTTTTTTAATATAAGTGAATGATCTCATGTTGGTCCCACTATATTACTGGGCCGGTATGGAGCCAGTACTACGTCACTACTGGCGATTTGTTATGTTCTTCTGCCGATTATTCGGAAACTACTGTACCGTTTTGGATAAACTATTTGTTGAATAAAAGAGAATTATCCCATGGTGGTTCCATTATATAACTGGGCCAGTATGGAGCCTGTACTACGTCAGTACTGGCGTTTTTATTTTATGTTTGTCCTGCGATTATTCCGAAAAATACTTGACTGATTCGGTTGAAAATAATTATTTTAAACTTGCAGCTCTTTGCTTATTTCATTTTCTTTATCACTAATTATATTGCGTATAATTATATTGATAATATAATTATATTGATATATTGAATATAATTATATTGAAAATAAAATAACCCAGAACTCACCACGAGAAAGGCATTCAGATTTAGCCTCTTGCGTTTCGTGCAAACGGTCTTTTCTCTTATGTGAAGCATCCTTTGTTGGTCGACCCATATTACAATATAAATTGAATGAAACTCAGACCTTACAACTAAAAAATATAAAATAAAATATTTTTTAGAAAAAAAGAACCGACTTTGAAAAATGCTCTAAAAAGTGTGAAATAATTCACAAAAATGTTCTCGAAGTCGGCGCCGAATTACAAATTGACATATACCGTCACATACCCTATTGTGGATCAGTGCCTCTATTGTGAATCATTTACTTCTAAATAGACATTATAAAAGTTTTGCATTACTTCTTTAATTATTTTGATTCATAAGAATAAGTGCTTTTAAAATAATAATAAAAGTAACGCAAAACTTTCACAATATAGTTTTAACATAAACTGATTCACAATAGAGGCACTGATCCACAATAGGGTCCGTGACGGTACTATCTTGCTTAAGAATATAATTTATAAATAATATTGAAATGGGTCCAATTTCGTTAAAGCTGAAACGAAATATGTGTCTCACTATCGTATATCCCACTTAAAGTTAATAACTCGCAATCGAAAGCACTGGTTTGAGAGAAAATGCTTTTAGAAAGAACTTACAATGCAACAATCTTCTTAAAATGATAGTCATCGGCTAAACTATCACATATAATTCAAGTAATACTGTTATAATTGTAACTGCTGGCGCGAGCTTTTATGTATTATCCCCGAGATAATCTTAATGTGCTTAGGCCATCGCCACCTAGTGGCGGTACGCAAACTACGCTATCAAACAATTAGTCAAGAATAAGATTCCCAATGAAACAAAAAGAGGTGACGGTATATGCCAATTTGTAATTCGGCGCCGACTTCGAGAACATTTTTGTGAATTATTTCATATTTTTTTAATTATCACACTTTTTAGTGCATTTTTCAAAGTTGGTTCTTTTTTTTTCAAAAAAATTTTTTATTTAAATTTTTATTTACAAAATTATAAATTCTAAAACTGGCGTTATTTGATTTGTGTGCGTAAAGCTTTGAAGAGGTTATATTGACCGTCCACTTCGACGCCATTATTTCAACAGCCAATCACATGTTTTCCATTTTTAAATTTAGTACGAAATTTTAGCAATTTTTAATTAATTATTGTTACATGTAGAAGCATAATATTGACCAAATAATAAATTATAATTAAATCTTATATGACTGAGTGCTTAAGGAAAACTAATTTGATTGATTTGCGTCATCATGTATGTTGTCTATTCTTCTCACTACAGAGACGCAATGAATGAATGTTTACCTGACAACATTTCGGCGACAGAAGTTGAAGTAAAGATACCATTACAACGAATGCTCGAGAGATTGTGCGAAGTTGTGGCATTTAAATGGGAAAAAAATGTCCTAGATAATGTAAATTTATTAGTGACATTAGGTTTTGACAGTTCATCTGGATACGTAAATTTTCAACAATAGTGTATAGACCCTTTAAACGAAAGCACAAACCCTCATCAATCTCTTTTTGTGACAAGCATATTGTTAATTAAGGTAAGGAAAGACAACAACTATTTCTGTTTATATCGCGTTTTCATTACTGCGCTTGTTTATATAATGTGTATATACGGGTATTGCATTCAAATTGAAAAAATTAAAAAGATTGATTTATAATTCTTTTTCTTGCAACTCTTGGATGACAAACTTATCAGCTTATACGCTCTGAAAGATGAGATTAAATAATCAACACTACACTCTGTGAAGTCTTTGGAAGTCTTTGGAAGTCTCTGGAAGTCACTAAAATTTTCGATCTCTGAATTAATATAAGATTTTCAGAATTCTGAAAACCTTTCAAAAGACTTCTAAAGACTTTTAGAGCTTCTGAATACTTCTAAAGGTATCCAAAGACTTCCGCACATATTGAGAGGATTTTCTGATATTTTAATAAAGTTAAAATACAAATTTTAAAAGTAATTATTAATAATATACTCCATAAGCCCAAACACTCGCACAGACAGAAAAATAAAATCTAAATACCCCACATAATTCGGAACTTTTACATACAGAGGCTACTGAAATCCACATGCTTTATAACCCCAAGCTCTTACACACAGACAAGGCAATTTAAATCAAAATGCACCATAAATCTTACACACAGACAGGCCAATGAAAACCTAAATACAGGATAACCGCCAACTCCTACTTACAGACAGGTGAGTAAAATCAAAATACATATAATCTTACACTCTTACGCACAGACAGATGAGTAAAATCAAAATACTCATAATCTTACACTCTTACGCACAGACAGGTGAGTAAACTCTAAATACCGCATAACCCCAAGCTCTTATTCACAAAGACCTATATAAATCTAAATATACTATAATCAGAAAATCCTTTATACAAAAAAGCCAAGCTTAAATTTAAATACCTATAATCTAGATATCCTGTAACCTTGAATCATTTTTTCATTTTTTACTATTACGAAAAGTATGCTAATATTATTATAACAATAGAAAACTTTCAAAGCCCTACAAACGCGCCCCTTGATTCTATCAGCAAAGACAGATGAATTATTGAACATCAAATTTCTGTAACCTTTCACATCTTGATGTATACGTTAAACTTAAATATGTAAACTTAACGATAATTAAAAGAATATTTCTTTAAAAAATAAAGATAGCTTTAGATTTTCTAACATGTCTCGAAAGATAATATCTAAATATTAAATTTCTTATTAGACAAAGACAAAAATATACAAATTAAATTAAAACGAAAAAATAAGTTTAAATATTTAGATTAAATTTGCCGTAAAATCATAATATATTGAAAAAACTATGAAATTTATATGAAGAAAGTTAGAAGCTTGTTTATGTAAAATAATTAAATGGTTGTAAGAAATTTATGCTTAAATTTTATTATTTATACGGACAGTTATTTGGAGATTACAAGATTTTCAGGTAGGAGTACAGCTTTTCTCTTTATATAAGAACTTCGATATTTTAGTTTACAATAATTACACTGATTGTCTATAAGAGATTATAATTTAAAGCTTAACTTAGAGGTTTCAGCTTCACGATAAAATCAGAAAATAAGGTTTTAGAGCTTTTGCAAAATGTGTGTTTGTATTATAGTATCTGTAAACTTTATATATCAGGGGTTTTGGAGAATTTGAATTTAAATGACTATTTAAATGACTATTTAAATTCAAATTCTCCAAAACCCCTGATATATAAAGTTTACAGATACTATAATACAAACACACATTTTGCAAAAGCTCTAAAACCTTATTGACTGACTGTCAGAGAAGTTAATATTTATTTTTATCTGCCTGTGTGTCCGAGATTGAAGATATGGTGTATTTAGATTTGAATTCGCCTGTTTGTGTGTAAGAGTTCGGGGCAATGGGGTATTAAAATAGTGTCTATCTGCCTATGTGAAAGAGTTTAAGATAATATCGTATTAAAATAAAAATTGTATTAAATTTTAATTTGCATGTCTGTGTCTAAGAGTTTGGAGGTTATGGTGTATTTAGGTTTAAGGTATTTAGCCTTACGCTTGGCTTGTCGGAACATAAAGTTTAAAGGTTATGCGGTATTTGACTTTAAGTTGGGCCTGTCTGCGTGTCACATTTTGGGGTATAAGGTATTTAGACTAAGGACTTTAGACTCTAGGTGTTACCTGCCTAGATATAACGGTTTAAGGTTATATAATTTTTAGATTTATGATTGGCATGTTTGCGCATAATAGTAAGGAGGTTTTGGGGTATTTAGATTTAACGTAGGCTTTTTTGTTCAGCTTAGTCTGTCTTCCTATTATAATGTTGAGAATATATGGTATTTAGATTTCAACTAAGCCTGTCTGTGTATTATAATTTTGAAGTCATGGGGAAATTTAGATTTGAGATATATAAATTCAAGCTTCACATCTGTGTTTAACAGTTTGGAGGTTATAGAATATTTAGATTTGTGTTATTTACTAGATACAAGCTTTTTTGGGTGTGAGTATTTTGTGGTTATGGGGTATTAGGCTTTAAGATTGGCTTGTTGGTTTACTATTACAGTTTTGAGATATACGTGGAGTATTTAGTCTTAAACTTGAATTATGTGTGTATAAGGGTTTTGAGGTTAGAGAATATTTAGACACAAGTTTGACTTGTCTGTGTATCAGAGTTTGGTGTACTTGGGTTTACGCTTGGCTAGTCTGCGTATTACAGTTTTGTGGTTATAGGATATTTAGATCTGAGCTTAGCTTTTCTGTGTATAAGAGTTTGGAGTTATTGTGTCTTTAGATTTAAATTAGCGCATCTCAGGAATTAAACTGGATAAATCCAACGCCCCAAAGTATACGCTTTTGTCGCCCATTACGAATTGCATTTGAAAAAGATGAGCAGGCAACACTTTGTGAATATGAGCGTTTACGAAAGGAGATTAAAAGGCTGGTTCTTTATACTTTACAAATCATATTTGATGGAAAATGTTTAAATACCATTACCGAAAACAGAACTCCCTGTAGATGCCCTATTTGTTTACGAACCATTCACAAGTTTGGAAATTTGGATGATGATTTTAATCTCATCGAAAATAATTTACAATTTGGAACAGACTTACTTTATGTTGAATTAAAACCTTTCTAACATTTATTGCACATAGCCTATAAATTAACGATTAAAGTATGAGATGTTAATCCATCAGTAAAAGGTATTCTTATTATCTATAGTTTACTTAATATTCAATATCTTTACTGATCTACATTTAAACTACATAACAGAAAATACCATACTATACAGCTGTAAATTTTAGCTTCCTTCTTGAGAAAGCTTTGTAATGTTAAAAATATGTTTAAGCTTTGTTTATCTTTATCGATCCACGATGAAGATATTATTTTTTCTTCATAATACGGACATTCATTTACATACAGTCCAATTAAATAAGTAGAATATTAATGTTAGAAAAGTTCGAGGCTTTGAAAACCAGATTAATATACAGTTATAGGAAAAGAAAAATACAATATCCGTTACTATCGCGTAAATATGAGTAATATACGTTGTCAGTAATGTGCGTTTGCTTTAAATTTACTGTAAATGGATTGTGGATATATAAAATTTGCAGAATCGCTAGGGATAAATGAAGATTTGGTTGCCAATATTATTTTAATATTGCAGCTATTTAAATGTAAAAAAAATTAAAATTAGATAAAATGGAACAGTTTTGTGGACAAATATATGCGTTACACTACAGCATGTATGATTGTGCTTGACTAAACCCAATTCTGCACAAACTCCTCAGGCATGGATGTGAAATTGTTAGACGTTTTCCTCTACCAATGGCTTATTTCGCGGAGGATGCACTAGAATCAACCCACAAACATTATAGGAGAACATGATCTTACATGCAAGACAAGACAGCAGGGTAACCGTATCTTAGATGTGTACCATCGCGCAATCTATATAAGTGATCCAAAAATAAATTTGATCAATGTTGATAAAAGAATATCGAAGTCCAAATCCAAGGTCACTTCGAAAATGTTATCATTTATTGATGAAGTGTAAGAAATACGATTTTTACTTTTATGCTTCTCTTAAATTAGTGAAAACTATTCAATTTTCTATACCTATTTATGTGCGAAAAGTGTTATTTTTCCACTTGCAGTAAACAAAGAGTTTATTTACTAGCTATTAGTAAAATGTAATTAATGTATAAATTCCCTTGACATAGAGTGATGTTTTTACTATTGTAAAATCTTACAAATATAAATTACGTTACAAATCTGGGTTTTAAAAGGAAAATTTACTACTGTTTGAGTTGATTGCTATAGAACAAATATTCAAAAACTTTAAGTAAAATGCAACCGTGTCCATTTGTCAGCCTACAGAAATTTTTTTCTATCATTATGATATCTTTTACAGAATAAACATTCATAATATAGAGGTTCAAAGTATTTATACATTGATAAATATGATATATATATAGGATACATACGATTAAACAAAATAGTTTGAAGAGAGAGTATGAAAAAGATTTCTGTAAATAGATATAAAAAGGTTAATGTACATTTATAAAGAAATTTTTCGTTATAAATTTCTTTATAAATTCTTTATAAATAAAGGTTCTCATTTACAGTTATATATTTTGTAAAAATGTTCTAATCTCAATTTTATAACTCAGATGTGAGAAATATTACAACATGCTAAAGAATAACAAAAAATTATTGTCATACAATATACATAAATATTATGTTAAAAAATGATTAAAGAAAACTGTCATAATTACATCATTAAGGAGGGTCTTTCGATAGATATAGGGTATAAAATTAAAAATCGTATAAGAGGTTATAAAGGTCCTATTATAAAACTAATGAAATATACTTAATTATAGTATATATCTACAGAAAAAAAAATGTTCAAAAAAAATCGTGACGTCATAAGTTTATATATTGCAATTTAAAAAATATCTAGTAAAACACCAATTTTTTTTTCTATTTCTTAACCAATATTAATGTTTCGGGGCTTATATTTTTCCTTGAACACTTCTCTACAAAGTTAACGAAAGAAAATTTAAAAATAATATATCTATGATTAGAGAAAACCAATTGTTTTAAAAATTTTACGTGTTTAATTATAAATAATTAGCTTTCTCTAATCATAGATATATTATTAAATTTTGCTTTGTTAACTTTGTTGAGAAATGTTTAAGGAAAAAAATAATTCCCGAAACATTAAATTGGTTAAGAAATAGAAAAAAAATTGGGGTTTTACTAAATATTCTTTAAATTGACAATATATACGCTTGTGGCGTCACGATTTTTTTTTATATTTATAATATAAATTAATATAATTAATATGTTAACTCTTAACGAGGATCTTTCGCTATATATAGGACATAAAACAAAAGAAATCATATAAGAGTTTATAAAGGTCCTATGATAAAACTAATGAAACGTATATATATATGTTCATGGGGTTCTTACAGGAGTCTGTGAATTATTTAAGATTTTTTCGGTCAAGTGTCTTCGAGTGACGGAAGGTCAATGTTGACAATTTTAGTATTTTTTACTTTTTTGAGTTGTTTCAAATGGTATTAGCTCAGCAAGTATGCATTTTACGAAGAAATTCGATTTATACTTTCATCTGTAAATTTTCAAAATTTTACAATAAAAACATTTTATGGGTCAATAGAGCTTGTTTTGTATAAGTTATGTCTACTTTAAATCTTAAAACAAGAAAAAAAAAGTTTGATTCTCCGGATCATTACCAAACAAACATAGAGATTGCTTTTATAGTACAAAATTTTTTTCTCCAAGTCAGACTGCAGAAGACTTTATGAGTTTCAATTGTGCTACACAATTCTTTTCATTCCCAAGAAACTACCCCTAGTCAGGTTAGGGGGGTGGAATATGGACCAAATTAACTAATTGATTTTTCATTCTACAAAATTTCTTTCATTTTCCGCAAACCAACCCTAACCCCGGTTAGGGCTGAGAGGGAAGAAGTCGGTTAAAATTCACAAAATGATTTTTCATTCAGCGATTGCAAATTTTTTATCGCAATTTGGGTTGTAAAACACTGTACGTATGCCAGGGGTGCTACACGACCTTTTTTATTCCCCAGAAACTACTACTAAGGATTTCCACCCCCGCAGTCCTGTTAAGGGTGATTTGCGGAGAATGAAAAAAAAGTCGTGTAGCATAATTGACACTCGTATAATTTATTGCAGTAATTCTACAAAATTTCTTTCATTCTCCGAAAACTAACCATAACCGGGCTGAGGGGGAGAAAATCGGTTAAAATGCACAAAATGATTTTTCATTCAGCGATTGCAAATTTTTTATCGTAATTTGGGTTGTAAAACACTGTACGTATGCCAGGGGTGCTACACGGCCTTTTTCATTCCCCAGAAACTATCTCTAGGGATATCCACCCCCGCAGCCCTGTTAAGGGTGGTTTGCGGAGAATGAAAAAAAATTCGTGTAGCATAATTGACACTCGTAGAATCTATTGCAGTAAATTAAAGAACAAAATTTTGCAGGCTATGAATATAAAATCAATTTGTGAATTTTGGCCGATTGCCACCTCTTCAGTCCGAGAAGGGGTACATTCCGTGGAATGAAAAAAATTGTGTAGCACAATTGACACTCGTAGAGTCTATTACACTCTAAATTAAAGAAAATAATATTGTAGGTTATGAATCAAAAGTCAGTTTGTGAATTTTGCCCGACTTCCACCACGTCAACCCGACTAGGGGTAGTTTCCGGAGAATGGAAAAAATTGTGTAGCATTCGTGGTATACGTAGAGTGTTTGACAATACAAATGGGGAACGAAAATTTTGCAGGCGATGAATAGAAAATCAATTTGTGAATTTTGACCGATTTCCACCTCCTGAGCCCAACAAGGGGTAGTTTTTGGAGAATGAAATAAATTGTCTAATAGCCCTAATACACGTATATTCTATTGGAGTCTAAATTGAAGAAAAAATTTTTTCTTCTGAACAGAAATGATTTTCTTTTATTCGTCATATTTCAACCCTCGGTAAGGGATTATTTCGGGGGTTCCAAATCATCCAAATCCAAATGTTTTTTTGGATTTCTAACATCATTTTATGTTGTTTACAGCTTAATTGAGCGGTATAAAACGACGTACTTCTGAATTTGAAAAATTCGAATTATTGCGCAACTTGCGCGATCAAAACTTCAAACTCATAAAATCAGATGAAATTTTTTAGGTTAGAAACTCATCGTCTGCTATTCTAGGAGTTATACAGACACTTTTATACTGAAAAAAGCAATCTCTATGTTTTATTCTGACTATGGAAGTGTAAATTGTAGGATTTTTTTAATAGTTGCTGATTTTCAGTAATGTTCCAGGCTTAGCAACGCTTGCTAAAAAAATTTCTATAGTTTTCCAATAATAAGGATAACTTAAGCTTCATGTATGAAAAAGAATTATCTCCAACGATTTCTCCTAGCCAGAAAAATTTTATTTTGTCCTTGAAATTTGCGTTTTGGCGCACTGTGCGGCTCTATCTAACATTATAATTAACAGAAAAAGTAAAAGTAACTATTATAACGAGCACTTGCTCGTAAATCGAATACGTGAGGAATTCGCGTATTCAATTCTCGCACCACCGCCGAGTACTCGCCATCTTCCCCGCGCGCATAACACGCCCGTCGCTTGAGTGTGTAGAGTGAGAGAGAAGCGTCGCGGCGACGCCATACGCAAAAGTGCGATTGGCCTGTATACAGCGGTGACCCATAAGTAAAAGGTCGAGACCCTATTACTTTTACCTGCGGCGTCAGCGCGGCGGCGCTGACAGAAAACCCCGGCCACGCGGGTCGGGGTACCGTTCTCTGGCGCGCGCGCGCAATCACGAAATTTAGGCAAGCGAGCATACGGGAGGACTCGCGCCTCCATCTTTTATGTTATTACAAGAATTTTGAATATACGCTTATTATCAGATCTTTCGTGTTTTCAGTTAAAATAAATATCCTCTTCCTTCCCTCTTACCCCCGCTAACGCGGACTTTTAGACGGGAGCTAGCTGAGTACGAGAAGCAGGAAAGGATCCTGCAGTGGCCGACGAGGAGCTCGTGCGACGCGCGCTCACAATCACGCGTGGCACAAAGCGAGGCTACCGAGTGGATACTCGGAACCTCGCTACCCGTGCTGGAGCTTACGAGTCGGGGAAATTGGTGAAATATTTATTTCGCCTCCCCCAATCCCGCGGTTACGCTATGAAAGTAAATAAAAATTATAAATAAAATGAATTATAAATAAAAAAAATATGAATATGTTAGAAAATATACAAAAGATAATAAAGAAAAATAATAACAGATACGATACGCTTCGTACATGGCTTGAAAGTACTAGAATTAGACTAGATGCATTATGATAAAATAAAATAAGTTAAATAGTTAACATTAAACTGAGCACTGAGTTGTATACTAACGACCGACCAGAATTCACGCAGATCTCATAATGACATCACAGAGGGAAAGTGATTTAAGAAGAAGTGCTTTTATGGTGGATAATGACGTGGAACTGTGCGGAAGGGAGGTGATATTATCAGGTAATCTATTCCAGAAATAGGAGAAGGAAATTTGAAAAGAGTTAAAGTACAAGTTGGTGGTGAATCTACGGATGGAGAAGGTAGAAGTAGGATGTCAGGAAGACCTGAGCACACCCTGCTCAGTCGTCAGAATCCAATTATTGATGAGATAACTCGGTCTGCCTGTTTTTAAGAGTGTGAAAATAAGCGCACCCAGCAAATAGTGTCTCTAATACTCTCTAATACTCTCTCTCTCCAGAGAGAGACAGAGAGAGAGAGAGATAGAGAGAGAGGGATACAGAGAGAGAGAGAGAGAGAGAGAGAGAGAGTATATATGTTATAATATGCTCGTTCGAACGGGAAGTAACGAGCTAGTACTCACAAGATAGATGTCCGCGTATACACCTGGCCGAGTCGCTCACCATCGCATCGTTCCCCTGGGATCGCCTCTTCCGTGCACAGGAAGGAACGGCCCTGCACCTCGTGGGTGCTCATGCTCGTAGTTGGTAGGTAGCACCTATGGATCGCATGCACGGACATTGCAGATCGGCTCTATAATTGAGAAGTTGCGAGAGGCGTGCGTGTTCGCGCGTAGGCGTTCGTGCCCTATCAACAGCATGAGCAGGAGCACCGGCGTTGTCAGATTTCGGCAACATTGGAACTACGTTGCGCGCGGAACTCTCTCTCTCTCTCTCTCTCTCTCTCTAGAGCTAGTCGTCGCGCGTCTGCTAGGTGCACCTGCTCGTGTTTTGGCTCCTGCTTTTACACCGCACTCTGCTGCCTCCTGCGCCTGTGAGCCGGTCTGTTGTGGTGCCTGCACAGTGGAACATTCCAACCATAGCTGTGATAATAAATCACAGCTTCCACTGGTCCATCGGCACAGTTTTCAACATCCAAGCAACAACACCCGGCCAGGTGTTTTTTGAGGTTAAGAGAGGTGAATACGGCAGAGTGGCGGGAGCCAAGCACGAAGCATAATCCAGAGGTACCACTTCATTCTGGACACACAGCACGCAGCGCCATACTATCAAGGCGCCATCTGCCGACTCGAACTACAACTACGTGACCACCGAGGCGACACCTGCTGCATCCTAGACACACCATCAGTACCTTCCACGACTCATCTTTGTCGCCACTAACACCATGGTCGACAACTGCGCCATCTGCGGGGAGGTTCCTAGGAGCAGCAACTCGCTACGTAAGTGCTGCATATGCGATATTACTTACCATCCGGCGTGCAAGCCTCTTGCAGTGCTTACCCGCGTACAAAGGAACGCATTGCAGCTACATACTAAAGCGGTAGCGTGCCAGGCATGTATCGACTCGAAGAGGTCGATGTTCGAGTCGGCAGTCGCGCGCGCGACGAACGCCAGCAAAAATATGAGTGGGAAAGAGAAGGAGCTAGCCGCGTCCACTCCGGCCAATAAAAGGCCTGCAACAGCTGCTCGCACCAATCAGGCGAGCAAGGCCGCGCCCACCAACTCCTCACTCTCTCCGTTGCAGGGGCTAAGCCCCGCCCCCACCAGCAGCCTACTCCGGTTGGCCTCACAGTCTCCTGTGACGTCACTAGGCCCGCCCATTTCCAGTATAGGAGCAGAGCACAGTGCGGAATCCCCGAGTGACGTCACGGCCAAGAATGCGGACCGAGCTAATAATACTTCACAGTCCTCCTTCTCCAAAAATAACAGCAGTATTAATGATATAAATGCGTCAGTCATCCGTATGCTAGATAGTACCGCGTTAAAAAAGGGAACAACGGTCTCCTGCCTAGTGGAGTACGCGAATTCTACTTCAAGAAACATTGATAATGCACTTGCTAGACATTGCACCTCTATTGAAGGCAGATTGGAGGCAATTGTAAATAGGCTAAATACGTTACCAGCAATACATACTTTAGCACTTTCAATTGACTCTAAGCTGCAAAAAATTGAGGAAAAACTGTCGAAACAACACTCCCAGCTGGAGGAGATGAAAAAGGAGAAGCAAGTGCTTTATCAAGAAATAGATAACCTAAAAATTAAAAATAAAAAATTACATGATAATAACGTAGAAACGAACACTTTATTGACCAATACAGAGGTACATTACAATATGTTAATTGATAAAATCGATAATCTAGAGCAGACAAATCTCGAGTCACAGACTAAAATTGATAATCTTGTATTAAACACTTTTGAAAACGATTTCCTAAATTTAACAAACAAAATCAATAGAGTTGAACTTGACAACAAGGAAATAATAACAAAAATAGAAAAAATAATAACAAAAGAAGATTTTACCTCTGTATATACTACTACTATTGAGAAAATTGAAAGAAATGTTGAGAACATCCAAAAAGATAACAAACTCATACTAAATAAAATAGAATTCCAAAAAATCGCAGTACTACCCAGTACACAAAACAATACCGTTTCTCTTATAAGTACAAAAAAATGTAATACTGCTAATAATAATGCGTCTGCTACGAATAGTACCTTACTTGACAATTATAGTGATATAAGCGAAACAATTGACAATTGTGAAAGCAATAATGACGGGTTTATCCAGATTGTAAATAGTAGAAATAAAATGTCTAGGCGTTTGAACAATTATAATAACGACAATGCTAACGCTGCGGCATCACCTGCACGAAGCACGCGGGTGCAAAAGATTGATGGGGGGACAATGCACAGTAAAAACATTAAAAGCGGTAATACGGAGCTCATTATTTCAAACATTTTCGACGGTGATGTCTCTAAGCGTGTTGACGTCGCACACGCGATACTGTGCCGTGTCCTTCCATCAACACAAAAAATTGATATAATAGGCACACGCCTGCTTCGGTCAGAAGAATCGACAGCTGCGGCATTAGCAGATACAAACAGCGAACGTAGAAGGTCACCATGGGTTGTTACCCTTTCCAGCAGTGCGTTAGGCGAGAGAATAATGCGAGCCAAAAAGCTTATCACTGGCTTTCATGCTAGAGATGTCGACATTGCAGCTCTTGACCAGGACACAAGGGATGGGATTATAAATGGGAAAATTTTTATAAATGAATTGTTAACAAAAGAATGTTTTATTAAATATAGAAGTCTCAAGGCCCTTGCGATGAGACTTAATTTTAAATATGTTTGGCATAGAGGGGGCCGTTTCCTGGTGAAGAGGCGCGATGGCGATGTCTCTCATGAATTTTCATCTGCGGCTGATTTACAGACAATTGTGGCATCATATGCCATTAATCAACCATCTCAAACTGTAAATACTGAAAAAAAAACTGTTGATAATGAAATCGAGATTGATAATAATGTAATTCCGTCAACTGCTGCAAAAAATTGACTATCCGCAGACACTGCTGGGGGGGTTCACTGTAAGGGACTGAGGGCAGGTTTTGTCAATGTTACCTCACTGAAGGGGCACATTGGCATGATTAAACAACACCTTTCAGCTCGTCCTACCTACCATCTCTTTGGGGTTGTTGAGTCGCACCTTGACCCTGATGTTGGGAGTGATCTCATTCAGATCGATGACTACTCACTACTTAGACTTGATCGCAACAAACTAGGAGGCGGGCTAGTCCTGTACATTCATAACACTTTCAAGGCAAATTTACTAAGCAGTTCTCCAACAACACAGGAGGGCAGACCATTTATACCTGAATATTTAATGTGCAGTGTTCAGCAGGGCAGCCTTCCCCCCGTCTTTGTTGCTTTAATATACAGACCACCACACGTACCGTTTTTACAGGGCTCGGACTTAATAGACAAACTGACGATACATACTCAAGACTTTAGTCACAAAATTATTATGGGAGATCTGAATGCGAACCTACTCGGAACGTCAGCCGATGCGAAATTTGTTAGACGGTTGGCTGATGATCTTAACCTTCAAATAATTGATCATGGTGCGACTCATCATCTCACGGATTCTCACACGTGGATTGATGTGATCTTGACAGATAATAATGACGTTGTACTGAGCAGGGACAATCGGCCGGCGCCTTTTCCCAGTCATCATAACATCATAGAGGTCGAGATTGGGGTCGAAACTGCTGCATCCCCTGTGGTTGAATCATTCAGCTACAGGGATTTTAAGTCGATCCAGCAAGACGACCTCCTGTCTCGCCTAGCTGACTGTGATTGGTCGCGGATCGATGGTCCCGCGGCGAGTGTTGACAGTCAATTAGAGTGCCTCAGTGTCAACCTCATGGCTGTGATAGATAAAATTGCACCGTTAAAAGAATTCATACCGAAAAAGAAAACAAATCCACCATGGGTTGATGCTGAGCTAATACATCTTTACAAAAAACGTGACTCCGTACGAAGACGCTATTCGAGGACCAATGACGACAGACTGTGGCGGGAGTATCAGGGCCTTGCAGCTGAAGCTGAATTACGAACGAAGGAAACAAGGGAAAGATTTTTACAAAATAAAATTTCTGAAGCGATTAATAATAAGAAAGATATCTGGAAAGAGCTCAAGGCTCTGGGCCTTCTGCCAAAGACAAGAGAGGAGCTTCATGGTTTCTCACCGGAAGAGCTCAATGCCCACTTTGCAGGGGTGTCGATCTCCCAAAATGAGGGTGATGAAGAACTTGACAGCGTCCTGACCACTGCCAGTGATGACGGTTTTGTTTTCCGAGAAGTCAGCTTCTCGGACGTGGTTCTGGCTGTTGCCCACTTCTCATCACAAGCCAGAGGGGAAGACGACATTCCCCAAAGTATAGTGGCTAAGGCTCTTCCGTTTGTGGGAGATCATATTGTTAAGATCTTTAACTCCTCTCTGTCCAGTGGCATTTTTCCGGGAGCTTGGAGGGGAGCTCGGTTGGTGCCTTTGAAGAAGAAACCTGTCCCATCTACGGTGTCAGATTTCCGACCAATTGCCCTGCTGAGTTTCCTTTCTAAGGTCCTTGAAAAAATCGTACACGACCAAATAACCAACTTCTTACGAGAAAATAATACTTTGGACCCGATGCAGACTGGTTTTCGACAGAATCACAGTACACAGACAGCACTACTGAAACTGACGGAGGACATAAGATCAGGCATTGACAACAACAAAAAACTATTGACTATTTTGTTAATGTTTGATTTTAGCAAAGCATTCGACACCATCTCACACACTAAACTGCTGCGTAAGCTGATGCGCATGGGATTCTCCAGGAGTGTTCTCCTGTGGCTTAAGTCATATATCATGGGGAGACGACAGAAAGTCGTCACAATCACAAACGGGGATTCAGGTTGGCTAACCACCAATCTTGGCGTTCCACAGGGCTCAGTCCTGGGACCCCTGCTTTTCAGCCTGTACATAAACGACTTACAAGACGCACTCGACTTAGATGGTGTCGAACACATACTTTACGCTGACGACTTGCAAACCTACACACAAGTGACCCTGAAAGGTCTTCGTGATGGTATCGGTCGCATGTCGGCTGTAGCACAAGCAGTGTCGAACTGGGCAACGTCAGCTGGCCTGCGCCTCAATGTCGGCAAGACAAAGGCGATCATTTTTGGATCTGATCACAACATCAAACAGGTTCAGAGCCTCGACTTGCAAGGCATTGAGATACAGACCGGCGTACACGTTCCCTTTGTCGATACAGTCACCAACCTCGGCGTGGTGATGGACGGAGGGTTGACATGGAAGCCGCAACTGAATGCGGTCAGTAGAAAGGTAAATAGGGCTCTGTATAGCTTAAAACTTTTCCGTTCAAGCACCACAGAGATACTGAGGAAGCAGCTGGCATGTGCACTGGTACTACCTCACTTAGATTATTGCTCAGTGGTTCTTCTTGATGTGTCAGGGGAGCTCCAGACACGACTACAACGTCTGCAGAATGCATGTGTGAGATACATATGTGGTGTTAGGCGGGATGAGCATATCACCGCCTACAGGAAAAAACTGGACTTGCTAGATTCGAAGGTGAGGAGGGAGTATTTTATGGGGCTGCTGCTTTACAAAGCGGTTGTCATGCGGCAGCCACCGTATCTTACTGCCCTCTTTGAAAAAAACCAGGCCAGGACTTCAAGTAGGGGTGGTATGAAAGAGCTCTCGGTTCCGGGGTCGCGCACCGATAAGGGCCTTTTTTCATTCAGAGTTCAAGGTGCGCACCTCTGGAATTCGCTCCCGAGCAGTGTGAGGTGCCTGCCATCTTTTTGTAAATTTAAAACGGCATTAAACAGGCACCTTAAGCAATTACATGGTGAGGAGTACGTTCAGAATAAAAGATGAGTCGAGTATTTATTTAGGCTATTTATTTATTTAAATTATTTATTTATTTAATTTATTTATTTATTAAACTTATTTATTTAATTTATTTATTTATTAAAACTTATTTATTTAATTTATTTATTTATTAAAACTTATTTATTTATTTATTTAACTTATTTATTTATTTAAATTTATTTATTTATTTATTTAATTTAATTATTTATCTTGTCTATTTATGTATTCGACGTATTTATTTATTAATTTATTTATTTATTTATTAAATATTTTTAGTGTTAATTAAGTGTGAATGTATTTATTAGCGTGATTGTTAAAGTGTTATGAATGAGTGTGTTTTAAGTTTGGACGTGATAGTGTACGCAAAGAGTTAGCAAAGTATATGTATGTATTCTTATTTATATGTTATCTTTATTGTATTTATATTTATTCTATGTATTATTATTTTTTTTGACGAAGCGTTTTATGTGATATTTGACTGTGTTCATTGCATTTAGATTTTATAAACTGACGAACTGATAAAGTGAATTATTATTTTAACAAGAAATATGCAATAAGAGAAAGTAAGATAACAATTATATTAAACCGACTGTTATTTTTTAATTATAAATACAACTACATGTACATGAAATTGTAAGATTTTGTCTTCTGATGAATAAAAAGTATATCTATCTATCTATCTATCTCTCTCGCTCTCTCTTTGGGAGGCAAGTGTCGGGGGATTGAGAACTGGATTTGTAAATGTGACTTCATTCCGTGCTCATGTCCCGATATTTGTCATGAGAAGGTTGGCATTGATGGTTTCTCGATACTCAGACAGGACCGCAACCTGAATGGTGGTGGGGTAGCCCTGTACGTGCACAATTCTCTTAAGGCTAAGGTTCTCGCTCGATCTAAGACCGCACAACTCAGTACTCCCGACATCCCGGAATATCTGATTTGCAGTGTACAGCGGGGTTGCTCAGCTTCTATTCTAGTTGCGGTAGTATATAGACCGCCTCACATTCCATTCATTAAAGGCACAAATTTCGTTGAGCAACTCACATCATGAGTAGGTGATTTCAATCACAAAATTATTATGGGGGACCTTAAGACCAGGGTAGGGTTTTGCACTTTCGGTAAATCGATTTCTTTTTTTACTTTTTCTTGTAGTATAACATCTTAAGAATGTTGTCCCAAAATTTCAAATCGATCGGAGCAAAACTCTAGAAGTTATAGACCTTTTAGTTCCCTATCCTCGAAGTGTAATCGCAGCAGCTGCAGGCGCTCGAAAACGAAGCGCGCAGCTGAGGAGCAGGTATACAGTTTATTCTCTCTGTGATCATTCTGTTCCGATTTCATGTTTTGAAAAGGTCGTATTTAGTAAGGAGAAGCAGTTGAAGCCTTATATAGATGCTATATACGTGTTTATATTTCGAAAAGAAAGAGAAGCGTCAGTTGACCGTTGAACCTTCGTTCGATCGCGTGCCACGCAGTGACTTTATAATAGTGCTCGTGAAATTGTTTCTTTAATTATAAAATGCCGAGAAATTCAAAAGCTTCACGAGAGGAGCGGAGTAGCTCAAGAATTTATTTGAGTAGACCGAGAAAAAGGCCTATCCCAATGGACAAATCCGACGATACAGTTACGACTAAGAGCGCGTCATCTAAAAAAATTAACTTGAATACGAGTGACAGTGTAGCAGAAGGTACTGAAAAACATTTCAGGATTATTGATTTTTTACAAGTATTTTCTTCAATTTCAAGTGTAGTTAAGTGTGCTGAATGCGATGGAAAATTTGTGTTTCAATGTTGGAAAAAGGAAGGTCTTGGTTTTGAGATACAAGTGAATTGCTCCACGCTACATACCGTCGAGTGAAAAAATTGGTCACCGCTACGAGATTAACACTCGATTTGCCTTTACAATGCGTGCATTAGGTTTAGGCCTAGCAGGGTGTAATAAATTCTGCGGCTTAATGGACATTTGAAGTCACTTTTTATCCAAAACATATTACTTAAGTAATATATCCATGATCGCAACTTCTGTACAAACTACTGCTGAAAAGTTTCTCCTTTCCGCAGCACAAGAAGAAATAAAAATAACGAAGGAAAATTCAGAATCTGATGTTTTGACCGTTTCGGGAGATGGGACCTGGCAGAAGCAAGGTTTCAGCTCTTTATATGGTGTAACTTCGTTGATAGGCTACTGGACTGGCAAGGTAATTGATATTCAAACTAGCAGTTTATATTGTCAACAGTGCAAATTATGGGAAAAAAGTTAAATACGGCTGAGTTTGAAGAATGGCATGAAGAGCATGTAAATAACGGTGAATGCCAAGCCAACCACGCGGGTCCATCAGGAAATATGGAAGTGGGAGCAGTAATAGACATGTTCAGCCGCTCCGAAGAGAAGTATGGAGCAAAGATTGGTAATTATGTTGGAGACGGAGATAGTAAGACGTTCGGTAATTTAGTCAAAGCACAGCCATATGGTAAAGATTTTGTTATTAGTAAAAAGGAGTGCATCGGACACGTGCAAAAAAGAATGGGGAAACGTTTGCGTGACCTTGTTAAAAATACTGTTGAAGAAACAGTCGTAAAAACAGGAAAAAAGGCTGGTAAAAACGTAGGAGTAAAGTCCTTGGCGGTAAGGGAAAACTCACCGGAAAAATGATCGACAATTTAAGTAGATACTATGGAGCAGCTATAAGACACAATTACGATTCGGTGCAAAAAATGAAAGATGCCATCTGGGCTACCTACTACCATCAGCAGTCGACAGACGAAAATCCTCATCATGAAAAGTGTCCGAGCGACGAGACTTCGTGGTGTCCTTATAAAAAAGCTTTGGCCACAACGGGGGTAGAAAACTTTAAGCATGCATACTCTCCACTTCCACAAGACGTTATAGAAGCTCTTAAACCAATCTACGAAGAGTTGAGCAAGGACGAACTCTTAGAAAGATGTGTCGGAGGTTTTACCCAAAACGCCAATGAGAGTCTTAACCAGTTGATTTGGAAAGTTGCACCGAAAAAGTTACCTGGTAGCAAACAACTCGTAGAACTGGCATCGTATATAGCTGCAAGTACGTTCAATGAAGGAGCAGGTGCTTTACTTACCTTTTTGTCCGATATGGGTATCAGCGTTGGACCAAGCGCGCACGATTATGCAAGATTGGAAGATAACTGTCGGATAAGTAAGGCAGAGTTTCAAGCTGAACAGCAGACTAAAGAGGCCAGGATTTTGCGTAGATTGCAAAATAAAGAAGCTGAGGATAACAATGTTGCAGCAGGAAATGTCCTTTATGGAGCTGGAATCGATGACTCGGTGTATGTTAAAAAAGATTTTTTCTTAACTTTTTCATACTTAAAAACTTTAAACGCGTTTTTCTCGAAACCACTTTTCCAAAGTCCGTGATCATTGTCATTTCAGAACCGTTTAACCGATTTACACCAAATTTGGTATACAGTTTCTAGGTATAATAAACCTCCCCACAACGGTTCGTATGAAATTTTTTTTGTACATGAAGGGTGTTTTTCACCCCCAAAATGACGAACATTTTAGTTAAAAATCGCAACTTTTGATTCAAACTGCTATAAAACGTATAAAAATGAAAAAAAAATACATTTGGAAACCGTTGGGGGGGGGGGGGGGGGGGGGAGGATTTAGTGATGTTTTAATTAAATTTTACCGAAATTTTGGTTACAGGTAATTTTGGCCGAGATACAGTGATCACCGCATAATTGCATGAAAAAATTTGAGAATGTTGTTGAAATGATGCTTAAAAGTGTACAAAAGGTTTGAATAAATTTGGTCAACCCAGTTCTCTAAAAAAAATTCGCAAAAAAAGTGTTTTTTTTTAGCATGAAAACCCTACCCTCCCCTTAATGCAAACCTACTATCAATGCCGGCAGATGCGCAATTCGTAAGGCGCTTATCAAACGATCTCTCACTAAAAATAATTGAACATGGCTACTGATTGAATTGAACACCGATGAGTCTTACACATGTATTGACGTTATACTAGTTGACGACAATGACGTGATTCAGAGTGCTGGCAATCGAATGGCGACCTTTTCCAGGTGCCATAATATTATAGATGTATCAATACAAATACATACATTTACACCTCCAAAACCATCTTCTTTTACCTACAGAGACTACGAATCTATAGATCAAACTCAATTGCTGTGTCCTTCAAAACTGTGGTTGGTCGCTGCTCGATTGTTCGGACGTTGACGTTGACGGTGGACTCGCTTGTATTAGCTCCAATCTCATGGAGGCAATAAATAAATTTACACCACTAAAGAGTTTTATGCCTAAGAATAATGTAAAGCCTCCATGGGAGGATGCTGATCTTACATATCTGTACAAAAAACGTGACGCTGTACATCGACGGTACAAGAGGACGAGAGATAACAGGCTTTGGCAAGAGTATTTACATTTACATTTACAAGAGTATTTACGTTTACATTTACAAGAGTATTTACATTTACAAGAGTATTTACATATACAAGAGTATTTACATTTACATTTACAAGAGTATTTACATTTACATTTACAAGAGTATTTACATTTACATTTACAAGAGTATTTACATTTATATTTACACCTTGCCTCCGAGGCAGAGAAAAAATAGGGCAGGCTCGTAGCTCCTATTTTCAAAATAGAATTTTTGAAGCATTAAATGGCAAAAAAGATATTTAGAAGGAGTTGCCAGCCCTCGGGTTTCTGCCTGCTCAGATAGAGGATCTGCACGGCTTTACTCCGGAAGAGCTGTAACGTGGTTTTTCGTTACTCTGGTTATTTATTAAACTTTTGCTCGGCACTTTACCGAATTTATCTATACTAATGGGCGCCAGGTAAAGCGCGGCTAACTCTGCACGAGCCCTTTCCCAGACGAAGTTCCGTGAAGTGGAAAATCAGGAATGAATAATTATATAATAATAATTACACCAATCTCACTCTTTAAATACCTAGGCTTTATTATAAGTTACAATATGTATCGGTCGCCAAATGTACAATTTTCGCGCAATTAACCGGTCGGTATACAATTATGGCTACGCTAGCCCACGCACGCGTCGTCCGCGGCGACCAAATCACCGCATTTCCCGAGTTTTCCGAATCGCGTAATATCCCCCTTTTTCCACATTACAATCCGTAATCTTCAACGGGCCCGACGCGCACTGATTCTAGACAACGGTGTCACACCACCACGAGTTTACTCCATTACCCCCGAGCACATGGCGGCAATGTGCGATATCTGTTAAATTATAATTTTACCTACAAGTGCCGAGGGAAGCTCGACAATTATAGTCCACTCACCGTCGCTAATTCTGGACGCCTAAAGGTGCTCCTTATACTCCGGTCGCTATTGTTTCCTCCGATAATATCCTCGCTGATAATGTCCGCCAATTTTACAATACGTAAGGTGCTCGCAACGTGCGTCTATCTCCTACAACGGGCGGGCAGGCAATGCTCGAAATCGGAGAGGGCGGAAATCTCTGCCAAAATTTTAGCTCTTTTTCTCGACCACCTTCAGCCCACACACTTGTTGCTTCCGCCCCTTTCTTCACGGTGATTCGCCTTGATTTTCCCTAAATGCAAAAATCAAGGCTATGTCTGCGGCGATTTGAGTCGCTAATTACCATTGGTCCGCTCCGCGATTGCCGCCCTGCCCACGAAGCGCGGGCAATATGAATTGCTAAATATACACGCGCGGGCAACCCGGTGTGTATATCTATATCGGGCGTTTTCGGTTTTGTCGCCGCCGGACCATCACATCTCTCTCTCTCTCTCTCTCTCTCTCTCTCTCTCTCTCTCGTGGCTACAGCCGAGATGATGTGCCTCGAGGAAGCCGCCGCTGCTGCTGTGAATCCTCTCTCCTCCCGCGTCTGCGTGCATCGGGAGAGAGGGCGGTCGCGCGCGCGCGTGTGTGTGTGTGTGCGCGGGCAGTGGCTCATCATCCTCGAGAGGCGAGGAAGAAAGAGCAAGCGAGAGAGAGAGAGAGAGGGTCGCGCGTACAGAGTACAGTGGTGTTGGTGCCGTGCATGTGTGTGTATAGGCTCGTCGTCGTTGCTCGCTCCGATCGGTTGTCGCTGCGACGATCAGCTGGTGCCGCTGGTATGGGTGTGTGCATGTGTGTGCCGGTCTGCGGCTTTCCTCGGTCGCGACTCCTCTTATCCTCATTTCCTCAACAAATAAAATAATAATTCCTCCCATTAATAACAATAACCATTTAGTAAAAAATGCTCGGCTCTGGTGACGGATGATTTGGTCGCGATTGACTGCCCATGTTTTAATAACATTGGGACGCGATATACACGTCACAAACTCTCCCCCCCTAAACCGGACACACCGCCAGGGGTGGACTGTTTATTCCAATAATCAAACGAGACTCTAATTGGGCCATTGTATCCCATCAACGCGATTCCCGAACAATCCTCGGCACCAGAGCTTTTGCAAGAAAGAATATATATATATATATACTTGGAACTAATCAGGCTGAAAACAAACAAAAAATGTATTAATACCTCCACGATACTACTCCCAATCCGACCACAGAGCAATGGTGCTCATAGTTAGCGCGACCATACGGGGAAATTATAAGATCCTAATAAAAAAAAGTGCAATAAATAATTAAATAACAAGACTTTTAACAACTTACTGGGCATGGGTATGCCTCCGTCACTCCATGTTTCGGTCGCTAATTGGGTTCTCAGGTTATACCCTTGGTCGCCGATGCTTCGGGTCTCTGATGGGTCGCTAATCGCTGTGGTCGCTAGAGTGATCAGTTTGTTCTCCTTCACTGGCCATCTCGATAAATAACCACTTCAAGGTCGCTTGTAAGGAAGAGGTCGCTACTATGGGGCTTTTCCCCTTGGGAGAATATATCTCTTCAATTCCCTCACGTGCACCTCGGGTATTCTTTTATCCTCCCCTATATTTAGCACATATATACCGGCCAGCTAACTTAGCCGAGAACCGCTTGTCTTTGTTTGACAAGTGATGGGATGCCCTCATTACTAAGTCCCCTACCTGGCATGTCGCATCCATCCTGCCCCGATTGTAGTATTTGGCTTGTCGCTCCTTTGCAGAGTCGATATGCCTGATTACTAGGTCACGTAGGGCATCCAGTCTTCTCACTCTATCTAACCAATCTTCGGGGTCGGTACTAAGAATTTGTCGCTTTGGCTCTACTTCTCTTCGTAAACTCTTCACTGGCCTTGGGTTTCGTCCATAATTCAAGAAGGCTGGTGATACCTTGGTGGTCGCTGGCATCGCAGTGTTGACTGCATGCCTGAACTCATGAAGATGGGCGTCCCAATCCCGATGGTCTTGTTTCACGAAGGTCGCTATCATGGTCTTTACGGTTCGGTTGCTTCTCTCCACTGGATTGGCTTGCGGATGGTGCGGTGGCATGGTCACATGGGTCACTGCATACTCCTTCAGAGTGTCGGTCAGGTGCTTATTAATGAACTCTTTCCCATTATCTGTGAGTACGTAGTTTGGCGTTTCCCACCGAAACAAGATGAGCTCTTCTAGGGCGGGAGCTACCGACTTGCCATCCGCCTTTCTCAGCGGCTTCAGCTCGATCCACCGCGTGAAGAGATTCTGGAATACCACCAAGTATTTGAATTGACTCTTACTTGGTGGAAATTCCATAAGATCTGCTGCCACTACGGCCCATGGTCGCTCTACAATTCTCTTGCCTAGTAGCCCTATGGGTCCCGTTTGAGAGGCCTTGTGCTTCTGGCATTCGAGACAAGACTGGACGAAGTGGCGCACGTCGTAGTACATGCCTTACCAGTAGTATTCGCGGGCCACTCGGTCATAGGTCTTCTCAAGTCCCAGGTGTCCCACGGAGGTAATGGAGTGGCTCTCCATCATCACACTCTCTCGGTACTCTACTGGGACGACAAGTTTGCATCCTTCTTCTCGAGATGTCACTGGGTCTAATAGGGGGTCGCTACGAAATTTGTACAACATGCCATCTTCGATTCGCCAGCCTGGGAATCATTGTGGGTGTCTTTGTACTTCTTCCATCCTAGCTGCGTATCGCTCGTCCTGTATCTCTTCAAATCCAGCTATTTCCCCTCTATCTTCATACATCCTGGACAACGCATCAGGCACTTTCAGCAGAGTGCCCTTCCGATGGATTACTTCGAAGTCTCACTGCTGCATTTCAAGTGCCCAACGGGCTAGCTGTTCAGTAGGGTCCTTTAGATTACGAAGCCATTGGAGAGCGCTATGGTAGGTGATGGCCTTCAATTCGTACCCTTCCAGGTATGGTCGCAACTTATTAATGGCCCATAATAACGCCAAGCATTCTCTTTCAGACGTGGTATAGTTTCGTTCAGCCGCCGTGAGTACGCTACTCACATATACGATGGGGTGCTCTCCATCATCCCCTTCCTGTGTCAAAACCACCCCAATCGACACTCCGCTTGCATCACTCTGGACCGTGAAGGTTTTGCGAAAATCTGATCTTGCCAGGACTGGAGCTACCGTTAGCGCCTTCTTCAGACCTTCAAAGGCCTCTTGTTGGTCGCTATCCCATTTCCATTCTTGCCCCTTTCGTAGTAACTTCACTAACGGAATTTTCATCTCTGAGTCGTTCTTAATGAATCGAGAGTACCATCCTACCATACCCAGAAATCGTCTCAGCTGCTTAACGGTCTTCGGTGCTGGATATTCTGTGACTGGCGATACCTTTTCTGGGTCTGGTCGCAGTCCATCTTTATCAAGCAAGAACCCTAAGTACGTCACTCTAGAGCAGCAGAATTCCCATTTTTCCGATTGACTACCAATCCTGCTTCGACCAGCTTCTTGAGGACCCGCTCCAACCATTGGAGATGTTCCTCAAAGGTGTCGGTCGCTATAATGATGTCGTCCAAGTATCCAAACACATGTCGTTCATACCGGACGCCAAACAAAGCATCGATCAGGTGTTGAAAGGTCATGGGCGCATTCGTTAATCCGAAGGGCATTTTGACGAGTTGCCAAAGCCCTGACCCCTGAACTGCAAATGCTGTAAATTTCTTGCTGCTTTGCTCCATCGGTGCTTGAAAATAGGCTTGCTTGAGGTCAATTTTGGTAAAATATTTGGTTTTACGCAATTTGTCCAATATGAAATCCATGCTCCTGATAGGATATGCATCCTTCCGGGTCACTTTGTTGAGGTCGCGATAATCTATACAAAATCTATAACTCCCGTCTGGCTTCTTGATGATTACCGGGGCGCTACTCCATTCACTTGCCGATCGCTCTATTACTCCACTCCTGAACATCTTCTTTATCTCTTCGTGTACTACTTGCAGAAGTTTGGGTGACATTCTCCTTGGCCGATGTTTGATGGCGGCTGCAGAGAGGACATCTATGTGATGTTCGGTCAGTGTGGTCGTTCCTAAATTTTCCGATGGCATATTACGTGTCTTCTTCATCTCTGTGACCCAAATACTGCCTTCTGAATGCTTTTTTAAAGTCTTTCCATGATTTTAGGTCCGGTCGCTTCGATCGATACCATCTGCTAGCATTTTTTGAAAATATCGATGGTAACGCATTCAACAGCTCCCTGTCGCTCATGGCTAGGCTTGCTTTGCAATCCTGCAGCTGGTCCAAAATTTCCTCTGGCTCCTTATCTTCCCCATTGAACTTTAGGTTCCAGCTCTGCAATATTTTAACATTCTTCCCCGCTATGTCGGCATTCGAATGCCATTTCCTATTTTTTTGTTTCATCTTCTTATCTTCATATTCCGAATCGCTAGTCGATGTCGACTGGTTCCGATTGTGGTCTCTCCTGTATTTTCGCTACTTGTGGTACTATTACTCGAACTCCTATGTCTACGGTTTTTCACTTCATGGCTATCTCTCTTCTTTACTGATCTTTGGTCTAGTACGCTACTTTCCGAGCTACTCGATGACAGTCGCTTTCGTTCTCCTCTTCTCTGTTTTCATAATTCGGTTTGCTGGTCTGCTGGCCTACGAACGGTGTTCACCTTAGGACTCCGAATCTCTGCCACTTCTACGTAATTCTGTGGGTTTGCTACAGGAGGTGGGACTACCGGAGGCTGTGACGCGTATGCCGGTTCTCGGAGGAGAATTGATCTATGTTGTGCCATTTTCAGTTGTTCAAACTCCTGCAGTATCCGTTCGTATGGTCCTGCCCCCCGTGGAATGGCATCTTCTTCTCGATTCTCCTCATTTTCTTTGTTGCTTACGTCGCTACTGTCTGTTGAGTTCCCATTGCTTGGGTTACTGGCTATGGGGTCTCTATATTTTACTTGTCTGATATATTGAATACTGTCGTTCAGGTTTATCCCCTGCTGTGGCGTTTGGATTTGTGATGTTCCTGTCGGATTGTCACTTCTTGCTAGGGGTTGTCCCATCTGACTAGTCCCCGGACCGGCCCCGACGTTCGTTGCTTGTGCCATTGCAGGGGGTCGTGTGATCGACGGCGCTGCGGTGGTTGGCATCAAAGGTACTGTTGGTTCCGAAGCCGTTGACGCTGGTGTAATCAATTGTATTGGTCTTGGGATCATTCGTACCGCGGTAGTTCCCGTACTGGAATCCGGTGATGGATGATTTCCTGTATAATCGAAAAGTGGCTCTGGCAGCCTCCATTGGTAGCCGGTTGGTATCATCTTTATTAGTCCCGGAGTATATGCCAACTGTGTATGACTGCTCATCGCTAAGAGTTGCGGTGGAAACCCTTGGCAGTGTGTTTGCAGACATCATCTGCATCGCGAAGCTATCCGTTGGTCCCCGTGTACGAACTGGTGTCGTCGTAGTGAGAGTGGTGGTCGCTTTGCTTATTGTTTCTAGCGTAACTACTGGTGCATCGGTCGCTTGTTGTTGTGTTGTGACTTCTTGAATCTGCTCTGTGATTGCCTGTCCCTCTTCTTCTGTGAACTCCGTTTCTGCGCTTTGTAACTCTACTTCTTTGGTCGTTTGCCTAGCTCTTGAGTAGCTGCTGAAATACCCTTACGCGAATCTAATAAAGTCGCTATTCAGTCTTCAGTAGTTCTTGGTATTCTCTTCTTGATTATATCTGGAGTAATAATCCGAGATTTGTTTTTGGTCGCAATGAATTTTCAGTAAATAATTCCCAATACAATTAAATAAATATAAATATGTGTAATAATCAATTTTCCTTTGACACAGTAGTTATAATAACAACTTTAGTTGTTGTATTTTTATACCCAATTTCCAGTAGTTGTTAGAAAAAAATTTTCTCTTAACCAAATTATAAATCGTTCTTACTAATCGATTTGGGGGTAACACAGCAAATAATATTTTGTGGAGGTGTTCGCAAAATAAATTTTCCCTATACGGTGGTGTGACTCCTACTCTACTACTTTAAAAGTCGTTGAGGATGCTTGAAAAATAGGTCGAAATTCAGAATAATTACACACAAATTAATTCATCTTTCACTCTAACTCATTACTCAAATTTCACTAAATTCCCAAACAAAGATTTTCTGAATTTGTCTCCTATTTTCCACACCTTCTCTATTTATCGCTATTATATTCAGTGCATCGACGCAGTCTTCCGCTTACTCTAGTATTTCGCTATTTTATTTTGATATCGCTACAATCTTCCGCAAATAACCGACGAAAATTTCAATACTCAAAAAGAATCCTACGAAAGGTCCCAATTGAAACGAAAAATTCCTTTACTACACACCCAAAAAAAAACAGTGAAAACCCTCAAACAAGAATAGTTAAAAAAAAAAATTAGAAAAATTTTCAAGAAAAAAACAAAAAAAAACCTCTCAAATCCAAAAATAATTTTTCAACAAAAACCTTCCAAAAAAAACATGTTGGAAAATCTTTAAAGAAAATTACAACAATCTATCAAAAAAAATTTTTTTGGAAAAATGTAAAGAAAAAACTCTCGGAAAACTTTCAAAATCGAAATAGTTTCAAAAAAATTTTCCGGAAAATTCTCAAAATCGAAAAATTTAATAACCCATTAACCCAAGTGAAAATTTTCTAAGTCCAATCTATAATCTAATAACCCAAGTCAAAATTTTCTAACTAACTAATTAATTAATTTAGACCCCGTTGGTTCGTCATTTGTAACGTGGTTTTTCGTTACTCTGGTTATTTATTAAACTTTTGCTCGGCACTTTACCGAATTTATCTATATTAATGGGCGCCAGGTAAAGCGCGGTTAACTCTGCACGAGCCCTTTCCCAGACGAAGTTCCGTGAAGTGGAAAATCAGGAATGAATAATTATACGAGTATAATAATAATTACACCAATCTCACTCTTTAAATACCTAGGCTTTATTATAAGTTACAATATGTATCGGTCGCCAAATGTACAATTTTCGCGCAATTATCCGGTCGCTATACAATTATGGCTACGCTAGCCCACGCACGCGTCTTCCGCGGCGACCAAATCACCGCATTTCCCGAGTTTTCCGAATCGCGTAATATCCCCCTTTTTCCACACTACAATCCGTAATCGTCAACGGGCCTGACGCGCACTGATTCTAGACAACGGTGTCACACCACCACGAGTTTACTCCATTACCCCCGAGCACGTGGCGGCACTGTGCGATATCTGTTAAATTATAATTTTACCTACAAGTGCCGAGGGAAGCTTGACAATTATAGTCCACTCACCGTCGCTAATTCTGGACGCCTAACGGTGCTCCTTATACTCCGGTTGCTATTGTTTCCTCCGATAATATCCTCGCTAATAATGTCCGCCGATTTTACAATACGTAAGGTGCTCGCAACGTGCGTCTATCTCCTACAACGGGCGGGCAGGCAATGCTCGAAATCGGAGAGGGCGGAAATCTCTGCCAAAATTTTAGGTCTTCTTCTCGACCACCTTCAGCCCACACACTTGTTGCTTCCGCCTCTTTCTTCACGGTTATTGGCCTTGATTTTCCCTAAATGCGAAAATCAAGGCTAAGTCTGCGGCGATTTGAGTCGCTAATTACCATTGGTCCGCTCCGCGATTGCCGCCATGCCCACGAAGCGCGGGCAATATGAATTGCTAAATATACACGTGCGGGCAACCCGGCGTGTATATCGATATCTATTTATTATTATTTTATGTATTTATTTATTATTATTTTATTTATTTATTTATTATTATTTTATTTATTTATTTATTATTATTTTATTTATTTATTTATTATTATTTTATTTATTTATTTATTATTATTTTATTTATTTATTATTATTTTATTTATTTATTTATTATTATTTTATTTATTTATTTATTATTATTTTATTTATTTATTTATTATTATTTTATTTATTTATTTATTATTATGTTATTTATTTATTTATTATTATTTTGTTTATTTATTTATTATTATTTTATTTATTTATTATTTTATTTATTTATTATTATTTTATTTATTTATTTATTATTATGTTATTTATTTATTTATTATTATTTTGTTTATTTATTTATTATTATTTTATTTATTTATTATTTTATTTATTTATTATTATTTTATTTATTTATTTATTATTATTTTTTTTATTTATTTATTATTATTTTATTTATTTATTTATTATTATTTTATTTATTTGTTTATTATTATTTTATTTATTTGTTTATTATTATTTTATTTATTTATTTATTATTATTTTATTTATTTATTTATTATTATTTTATTTATTTATTTATTATTATTTTATTTATTTATTTATTATTTTATTTATTTATTATTATTTTATTTATTTATTTATTATTATTTTATTTATTTATTTATTATTATTTTATTTATTTATTTATTATTATTTTATTTATTTATTATTATTTTATTTATTTATTATTATTTTATTTATTTATTATTATTTTATTTATTTATTTATTATTATTTTATTTATTTATTATTATTTTATTTATTTATTTATTATTATTTTATTTATTTATTATTATTTTATTTATTTATTTATTATTATTTTATTTATTTATTATTATTTTATTTATTTATTATTTTATTTATTTATTTATTATTATTTTATTTATTTATTTATTATTATTTTATTTATTTATTATTATTTTATTTATTTATTTATTATTATTTTATTTATTTATTTATTATTAATTTATTTATTTATTTATTATTATTTTTTTATTTGTTTATTATTATTTTATTTGTTTATTTATTATTATTTTATTTATTTATTTATTATTATTTTATTTATTTATTATTATTTTATTTATTTATTTATTATTATTTTATTTATTTATTTATTATTATTTTATTTATTTATTTATTATTTTATTTATTTATTTATTATTTTATTTATTTATTTATTATTATTTTATTTATTTATTTATTATTATTTTATTTATTTATTATTTTATTTATTTATTTATTATTTTATTTATTTATTTATTATTATTTTATTTATTTATTATTATTTTATTTATTTATTTATTATTATTTTATTTATTTATTATTTTATTTATTTATTTATTATTATTTTATTTATTTATTTATTATTATTATTTTATTTATTTATTTATTATTATTTTATTTATTTATTATTATTTTATTTATTTATTTATTGTGTAGTATGCCTGTAATTTATTAGCGTGTTTGAGTAAGAAACTGTATGACTATTGACAAAACGAACTTTTATAACTGTGATAGCAAGTAGCTGACGAACATATTTGTTTTGAAATTATGTAATTTTTGTGATATTTTATAAGTGTGTGTGTATGTATGTGTATTTATTTATTAGTGTACCTATGTGAGACAGTATGCGTGCGATACGTTTAAATAATTTAAAGAAATGACACGATATGTATTTTACACCATGTGATTATGTACTTTATTTTAATCTGTGATATACATGTACCTGTCGAGCATACCCTGAAGGAATGCAACTATGTGATATATTTTATGTAAATGACTGTACAGTTTTTTTTGATTATTGATAAACAAATAAATACATATCTATCTATCTCTCTCTCTCTCTTTTACTCATCCAGTACTAGGGACATCGACCCGCATTTAAAGCGGGGTAGAGGCTTAGAACGTGTTATATTATTCCAAAATAGGAAATTCGCGTTATATAGTACTCTATCTTAACGCGTTTGTTGTTTATTTGTGACTGTGATCCACTCATGGAACGATTTTCTTCATTCATTATGTTCGATAATTTAACTCTTTGTAACTTCGCTTGTAAATCGTCCTTTAATTTAGTCGAAAAATTTAATTATGTTAAGAAAGTTTTTTTAGAATTAGGCTATTATTAGAAACAACCGCCTTTGAATTGAAATACATAAATAGTACTTACTTTCGTGATATCTCAAGTCCAGTTTTTAATATCAGATCTACTCTTAAAGAATTCACAGCAACATTAATAAATTTTCTTCCTTTAGATGCTATCGCATCATGATTATCATCGTCATCATTTTCATCAGTATCACCTGCTGCAGTGTCTAATAACTGTATCATTGTACACAATTAGAATATTAGTTAAGAAAGAATTATATTATTTTTTAATTTGGTAGAAAAATTAAATAGTATATTGTGTACCGTGGTGGAAAAATAGACTTATTTCGCCCGAGTGTGAAGTTTGCAATATGAATCGAAGGCAAACAAGCACGAGCCGAAAGTGAGTGCGTATTGTAAGCTGAAGACGAGTATTGCAAACACACAAAGAAAAATAGGCCTCTCTCCCATGGTGCACACCGTACTTTTTGTCAAACATGTATTGATAACGTGTTTTTTGTATGCCTATGTAGAGAAACTAAATTTGGCCGTTCTCCGACACGGTGCAAACACACGCTTGTTATACTCACATTCACGACTAATATTCACTTTTCTTTTATATCTTGGTACAAAAGAAACAATCTTGTAATAAATTTTTTAAGTATGGATGAAATCGCTGATATTTATAGTGACTCTGAATCTATTGATGGGTTATGAGATTCTGATGTTGAAGATGATTCCGAAAGTATAGAAGGTGAAAGTGATTCCGTCTCAGAATATTCTGATGAGAATGATTCTAGAGCGTTTATTAATATTGATAAGTGGACGAAGAGTGGAAAATCTAGAGATGATATTCCATTTACTGAAACTTTCGGTCCAAATATTCCGGACAATGTAACCACACATTTGGATACATTATTATGTTTGTTTCCTGATGATATATTAGATTTAATTGTCAAGCAAACGAACCTTTATTCAGTACAAATGAAAAGTAAAACTAAACCAATAACCAAAGACGAATTATTAACTTCTTTTGCTATTAATATTTTTTCATACTACAAAAAGCTAAAATTTATACGCTTCATTTACGAAGAATGAGCGATCTTCAAAATTATTGATTAATAAACTGTACACAAAACGTAAATAATTTTTCACCACACTGCGCGTAAAGTGCTGACTGCACGCCCTCTCAGCAGGCCGTAACGTGCCGCATGGACTGCCTAGGGAATAAAGTGACTTGCGCATGCGCGATGCGCCTTTTTCCGCTCTCGACTGCGTCTCGAGCGGTAAAACAGCGCGTCGCGCGTACACAAGTCACTTTACTTCTAGGCAGAGCATGGGGTACTGTACGGCCTGCTGAGATGCGTACAGTCATTTATTTACGGGGGTGTGGTGAAAAGTAGTATACGCACCTCTGGAGTACAGTAGGCAAGCATGCACTGTGTGAAATGCCGACCTCGCTTCGCTCGGTCGGCAACGTCACACAGTGCGTACATTGCCCACTTTACTCCCTTGATGCATAATGTACTATTAAATCCAGTAATATTTCAATTTTGGCCGCCATTTGGATATACCATTTTGAATTTTCAAAATCTGACTTCAAATTCGTAATCAGCTACCGCGAAACCCCCTATATTCAATTTTTAGCGAAATCCAGTAATCTTTGAATTTTTGGCCGCCATCTTGGATCCGCCATTTTGAATTTTCAAAATCTGAGTTCTGATTCGAAATCAGCGACCCCGAAAACCCCTGTATATGAATTTTTAGCAAAATATAGTGATATTACAATTTTTGGCCGCCATCTTGGATCCGGCATTTTGAATTTTCAAAATCTGAGTTCAGATTCATAATCAGCGACCCCGAGAACCCTAGTATTCATATTCTTATGCCAATCCAATTAACCGCATTCCTGCAACTGCATTTGTTTCATAAAAATGACGATTTTTATTTGTTTATTTATTTATACAACAAAATATTAAATAAATATTGACTCAAATGCAATGTTAAACGCTTCTTCAACTGCTACTTTAATTGGATTTAAAAAATACCGGGCAAAAATACATTGTTCAGTCTTCAAAAAACTCAAAATTTCAAGTGCATTCCGGTGGTCACTATAGTAGTCACTATGCGACAAAGGGTTAATGCACCTACGTATGTGGAAAATATATTCCCATTATTATAGCTCAATATTCAACGTTTAAATGAAGCTACAGACAAGTTCAGTATATGCGCTGTGAATATATACACCGAAGCGCGCGGAGTATAGACAAGTGGCCTGGCTCTCTGCTACCCAAGTCTTACAATAGGATTGTATGACGGGAATTTGTCGATGTATATAGGACACGTCGAGAAGAGAATGGACCCGAAATCTTGAGGATAATGAAAAACTCGGGGGTAAAGTGAAGTTAACGAATGTCCTCATAAAGAAGATAACTAAATATTACATATTAGCCATTCGACGTAATACCGATTCTGTGGAAGAGATGAAAAAAGTCATCATAGCAACATCTAAACATCCGTGATCGTCAAATACAAATGCAGTGCACGAGAACTGTCTGTTAGGCGCCAGAAGCTGGTGTAAATGGCGTGTCGCTGAGAGGAAAGGAGAAATATGCGATTACCCGCCTCTTCTCCGTGCCGACGTAAGTATTTAATACCTTTTTCACCACATTGCGCGTAAAGTGCTGACTGTACGCCCTCTCAGCAGGCCGTACAGTACCGCATGGACTGCCTAGGGAATAAAGTGACTTGCGCATGCGCGATGCGCCTTTTTCCGCTCTCCACTGCGTCTCGAGCGGTAAAACAGCGCGTCGCGCGTACACAAGTCACTTTACTTCTAGGCAGAGCATGGGGTACTGTACGGCCTGCTGAGATGCGTACAGTCATTTCTTTACGGGGGTGTGGTGAAAAGTAGTATACGCACCTCTGGAGTACAGTAGGCAAGCATGCACTGTGTGAAATGCCGACCTCGCTTCGCTCGGTCGGCAACGTCACACAGTGCGTACATTGCCCACTTTACTCCCTTGATGCATAATGTACTATTTATGAGCAATTGTCGAACGACGATCTTCTACATCGATGTTTGGGCGGCCACACTCGAAATCCAAACAAAAGCTTTAAGGTGGAGTTATAGTAAAATTTTGTCAATTTATTCGTATTTTTATATTTTTTCTTTGTTATTCTTTAGACATTTTTACACTGAAAAGGAGTATATTTTTAAGTAAAATAAAAGTAAAATATGATTTCAGTGATGATTGTAAAGAATAAATAAAAATTATTATTGGGAAATAGCTTTTTTCCTTACAAAAGTGCGCTTCTCTAAACTACATTTTGCAATACTCTAGAAATCTTCTGCACATTAAGTTTCAACGGATCGAGCTGAAACTTTCAGGATACTTTATTTTTTTAAATAACGTAGCTTATATCTGTAGAATAAAAAATAGTGTTATTTTTTGTGAATTAAATTGTTTATTACACTACTGTATTTTTAAAATCAATATTCGGGTATAGAAAAAATTCTCAGAGTGATACAGTGTTCACTTTGCTTCGAAGAAAACATACAAATTTTTTTGTTGGTCTACTTTGAAATCTAGTGTGCAGAAGGCTTGATCAAATTTGTTCAATTTTATTAAAAATTAATGCATTATCTGTAGTAATGTTTAAAATATTCCGTAAAGATAGCTAAAAAAATTCATAAAATTTTATTTTTTGATGCCAAATATGTGTACAAAGTTTGGGAAAAAAGATTGAATATTAAAAAAGTGTCCAACTTTACTATAACCCCAACTAAACATAATTATTTGGCGTTTAGCTCCAATACACATCAACTCAACCTTGAGGACTATCAAAATCACCACGTATATAGCTGCTGGTACCTTCAATAAAAGATATTTTGCTGCCCTCAAAATAGTGGAACTGCTGGAATCGAAAACAGATGCGCAGTTAAAAAATTATGCCCACGCATATGATGCGACGCACATGCAGCGACAGGAGCGTCGCATTAATACGAGTATCAACACCAAAGAGGCTGGATACTGGAGCAAATTAAACAACAGTAGATTTTTGAAGAGTGTAAAGGTCTACCAATCTGTTTCGGGGATGTACAAAATAAGATTTTCCACCTGATGAATCATGAATAGTAAGAAGATTATAATATTATAAACATTTTATTGCAAAATAAAATCTGATTTTTTTCTGCAAAAATCTAATAATTTTTTTTAAGTCCTAAAAGAATTTTATTTTACTTTCTGTTGCGGATTATGGTTCATCTGGCGCATACATTCACACTAAAAGTAAATTTATCTGATATTTTGCTTCCCCCTAGAGGAAGCTTTGTAATAGTAAAATAATATTTTTATTAAAAATATTTATTTTTATATTCCGATGCATTTTTATTTTTTAGCGGTTTATTCGATTTTTTAGTTTCAGTTTTTCGGGTTCTTTAATACCTTTGAAAAAATATTATTGAACCAGTGAAAAGGCATTTGAAACAGCATAATATTACCTAACTTTTCCGACATGAAAGCTTGGATAAGGTCATTCCCTTCTTTTGTTATACACGAAAACGTCATTTTTTGTTTAAACGGTCATATTTGGGAAACATAAGACGTAAAATTTTTTAAAAAATTTGAGATGATCGTAATATGGAGAGGAATATTAATTTTTGAGTCTTAATACTTTTCTTCTTCCAAGAAAAGAATCATAATGTAAAAAAAATTATTAGTTATGACGTACGATAACTTAAACAAAACGGCATTATTCCTTTTGAAAATTTGGTGGCGTAGTATAATGGGACACAATTAAGGTAGGTAGACAAAGTGGAGGGGGGTATGGTTGACGTGTAGGGGGCATTCTTTCTTAAACAAAATAATGAAAATAATGGTATAAACATTTTTAACGGTAATCTAACGTGTTAGGGTCAGTGGCTAGATGGTGGAAGGGTACGGTAGTATAATGGGACACAATTAGGATTGGAAAGAAAAATGGGTGCAGGGGCGAATATGGAGGGGAGGGGGGCGTGGAGGGGGTACTTTTTTCTTTACAGAATAATAAAAATAATGATACAGACCCCGTAGTGCTAAATTAAACATGTTATTACTTTAATATAGTGCTAAGAGGGTCAGTGTGAAGATAATGGATGGGTATGGGTGATGTGGAGGGGGTATTTTCCCTTAGTAACAGAATGAAGAAAATATAATTGGGTAGATTGTGGTGGGTGATGGGTGAACTGGAGGGGTGTGGGAATAAAAATTATTGTAAAATATACGTATGGTATATATCTATATATAATCTAATAGCAAGATAGACAGATAGATATACTTTTTATTTTGAATTCATAAAAAGAATTACAGAATAATATGTACATTTATGTTTATTTTATGTTAAAGTATATGTTTATTACATATCGTCAGTTATCATAAAATCACTAGTCATACAAATTAACAATAAACATACACATATAAAATACCTATCACGTTGAAAGAAGTAAAGTACTCATACATTAGTAGTACTTGCTACACTATCGCTAGACACAACAAACCCCCACCCCTTCACCCTCCTCCTCCAACAGTTTTGTGGTGGAGTAGGTAGAGGAGTGTAGTGGGGGTTAGAGGTTGTCACAGCGATAGTGTAGCAGTGGTTCGCTTACCGCGGCACGTTCTTCCACTCTCTCTCTCCCTCTCTCTCCTTTTCTCTCCCTCTCTCCCATGCTCACCCTCTCTCTCCCTCTCTCCCTTTCTCTCTCCCTATCTCTCTCGTTGCACGCGCATCTCTCTCTTCCTCTCTCTCTTTCTCTCTCTCTTTCTCTTTCTCTCTTCTCCTCTCTCCACAAGCAATCACCGTGACATGCGCACACACCTTTCTTCACCTCTCCCCCTCTCTCTCTCTACACACACACACGGCCATGCACGAATGCACACATACACACACAGATGTATATATACAATACAACAATATCATATGTAAATTAAAAAAAAATTACTTACCTACTTATGTCTTTAGCCTGGTGATAAAAATGTGTGTGCTGTATTCTTCACTTAAGTTTTAATTGTAAAATATTATTATTTTTTAATATTACACTTATATGCTTAGTTTTAATAGTATTTTATTTTTTATTTTTTTATTTAAAATTTCTTATTTAAAATATTTATAAGGGCCGACATAGGCAGGGCTAAGGTTTTTTCGTACAAGATGTACACAGCTACTCGTAGCAGCCGTAACAGTAATATCAATCAGAACTATTTTTTTTTAATATTTTGATTTTGGTATTTTTTGTTACAAAAGTTGCAAACGTCGCCGTTTGCAACCAGTCTATACTTGTGCGGTAGCAGTCGTTTCCGCGGCACTAATCGCGCTCCTCTTTTATTGCATTTATTTTTTAAAGTTTGTATTATTTTTTTAAGAATCTTAAAACTAAACTGTTATTCTTCTTCTACTTTTTTAAATCCTTTGAAATCTTCTTCTTCGCTACTTTCTGCTAATTCTTCTTCTTCTTCCTCTTCTTCTTCGATTATATCGCTGTCGTTATCTAACAGTTTTAGCATATCTGCCGCAACTGAATCAGAAGTTGAACCGACGGATATTAGTTCATTCGTCGATTCTTCCTGTCCTATAAAGATAACTTCTTGTGCAAGAACACACGCCCCTACTTCACTGTCGCTGTCATAATTGAAAGGAACCTCGTCTGCTATACTTATTGTTTCGATGTCCACGTCACTATTAACACTTGCACTTTCAACGCTGCTATCTAAAATGTCGATAACTTCAGTCGACTCCTCCTGTCCTTTGCAAATATTTCCTTTTACGTGCATACGCGCCTCTGTTTTACCGTCGCTGCCCTAAATGCTAGGTTCTAAAATTTTGCACAGCTCTACTTCTGTGCTACAGACACTTGCTGTTTCTACTTCACTGTTCGTTACACTGTTCGCTACAGTATTCACAATATCAATATCGCTGTCCACAATATTAATAACGTCAATGTTATTAAAAAAAGTGTATGAGCCCTTGCTCGACTCAACTTCGCTATTTATTTCTGCGACCCTCATTGTCAAAGAAAAAAAGAACGCGCACACGTCGAACGACAATTTAGCACTTATTTGGTTCACCATGACTGCTATATGTCTGTCTACTTGATGCTTATCAAACATGATGTTTTATTTTCGTAGAACATCACATGTAGTTGACTATACACTCTTTAGTTGCAGCAGCATCCCCGGTACTGCATCTTACTATTGATGATTCATACCATGCAGCTGCAAAAGTGTATTACATTACAGTAAGAAATATCGGTAAGCATTTTCACCTACACATGGGAGAAACTGGAGTAATGCGACATAACACACGTGCACAATCATTTTAAATAAAAGCGGCGTTTGAGGAATATGGAGAA
Source organism: Gastracanthus pulcherrimus (assembly GCA_949152435.1). Taxonomy (NCBI): domain Eukaryota; kingdom Metazoa; phylum Arthropoda; class Insecta; order Hymenoptera; family Pteromalidae; genus Gastracanthus; species Gastracanthus pulcherrimus. The sequence continues at coordinate 71,477,729 of OX424576.1, forward strand.
CGCTTATGAAAATTTCTCGGTATTAACAGAGTCAGCGCGAAATCTGATAATGCTGACAAAGTCTCTATCACGACTGTCGTGGCTTGTTTGCTAAAGACAAAGGATATATGAAGCTATAGCGTACGGGTTTTAGACGAAGATTGTGTGGCACCCACATTCAATCCCCCAACCATGTATGTTGCATGGACGCAGTATTTAACGAATTACATGTGCGCATCTTGTCAGTATCTTTTGGTCAGTCAAAGTCGGCAAACCGAGTTCGTAAAAAAAATGGAGAGTGTTAGTGTTACGTTTTCAGTAAAAATATTAGGGCATGCTCTTAATATTGCCGAAGTTAAAGAGTCACATATTCGTACAATGTGTGGTAGAGCATGGTGTTCCAATCTTCAACAGTTATCTGTGGAGATCTTATGCAGAAAGCTGTATTTCCTCTTGCTCCATTGTAGACCAACAATGATGTATCACATGTATTGTGTTGGACTTTTCCAAAATCAACATCTTCTCTTGATTGCCGTGAATGCGATACGGCAACGCAACGACCAAGAGGATCCAATAGCCGCTCGAATGATTCATCGTTACCGTAAGTACTAATTTTTTACATTTTAAAAGATTCTCATTTTTTTTTGCAAATAATTTTTTTTAACCAATGTTTTAGTAATGAGACCGATGTTAAACGATATCGAGGGGGACGAGTTTATATTGAGATGTGATAAACAAACCTTATCGTCGACATCAAATGAAAACAATCGTAAATATCGAATGTGCTATAATGATTATATTTTTTTTCAATTATTGCTCATTCGCATACTTCAGTTTTAGAAGCTGAGATGTGGCCTGCTGTAGAATAGAGACAGTCGACAGAAGGTACATCATCCGTGAACAACGGTAAGTATTGCTCTTGTCAATATAAGACTTTTAATAATTTAGAATTATAATGGCACGCCCAATACTTCAGTTTCAGAAATATGCGAGGCTGTATCCATCAACGATACTAACGATGTTACGCCAAATTGTAAGTATTGAATGCACTATGATAAAATAATTAATTTTTCTACTATAAATTACAACGATACTTTGAATTTTAGAAGCTGGATCATCGATGGTTGGACAAAGATCAACACTACTACCACCAGATCAAGATGATTTTATCAATAGGAGTGGTATACGTAGAAAACGCAGAAGATTAAGCAGCAGCAGCAGCATCAGCAGCAGCAGCGGCAGCAACATCAGCAGCAGCAGCGGCAGCAGCAGCGGCAGCAGCAGCAGCAGTAGCAGCACAGACACAGCTGAAGACGACGACAACGACGAAAAAGGTAAGATCATACAAATAGATAGATATCGTTTTGATTTGTGTTTACCAACATGTAAAAAAAGTTTAATCTTACAGGTAATTATTTACAGATTGGAGAAGGAATGCGCCCTCGATTCGTGATTCAAAATGAATCAGTACGCTTTTACCGTCGTTTTGGATATGAAGGAAGAGAAATCCAAGGAATCGTACCACAGCCTCCGACGAACACAGATATTTACAATTGGTTAGAAGGTTGCATGCGAGATCTCCATCAACGTCTTTGTAACAGAGGTGCACCAACCGATTTCATAGGAATAACAATCAATTCGGAGCGATTCAATCACGGTCCACTCTGGTTGTCGTTCAGACCTATCAGGGATTTTGTCGTTGAAAATCTTTGGAGAATGTTACTTAGTGCAGTGCAAAGTGCAAGTGAATTTAACGTTAATGATAGACTATCGATCAATTGTGCAATTGTTGATGGTGTCGCGGGACATGGGCGCGTACGTTTAACCGAAGAATCAGTGAATAGAAGGTCTATTCTTACAATCAGTAATGATGGTGATCTTTGTCTACCGCGCAGTCTAGCTGTTGCCTATGCCTATGCAGTTAGAGGCCAAGTACGTACAGGTGATTTACATCGCTATTGGAACCTGATTCGTCATAGTCAATAAAGAGCTCAACAAAGTGCTGCCAAGGAAATTTTAAATTTGGCGAACGTTCGGGTACCGATTGAAGGATGCGGGCTCGCAGAAATTCGTAAGTTTCAAGATTTTTTTACCACTTGCGGTACAGCCATAGTAGTCTATAACTTTTCGACGTTTGCGCGTGGACATCCATCGCTTTATGACGGATCGCGCTTTGTCATCGACACATACCGTGTAATAAAAGTTGTTGGCGTGTCGAGGAGCATAGATGTTCCAACAAGTGTTACAAGTGTTTGTCATTGCCACCGTGTAATATGGCAAAAAATCTAAAAAAATGCGATATCTGTTTAAGATTTTTTTTGGTGATACGTGTTTTGAAAATCATCTTAAAATAGGATCTTACAATAAGAGTAATAATGTGTGCAGTAGAATAAGAATTTGTCGCTTTTGTTTTAAAACAGCTCGCTTAAACAATGGAAAACCACATTAGTGCGGTAAAACTTTTTGTAAAACGTGTAAATTACGATTACCAATCGGATATCTGTGCTACGTACAGCCAATCCAGACAGAAGAACGTGTAAAGCCAATTTTATTTTTATTTTACGATTTCTGTGTTGGGTGACGACGATAAAAAAGTTCACACTCCAAACTTGTGTGTCGTGCAACAAGTATGCTCGCGTGTATGGAGAATGAGATGTCTCGATCAGATGCGACTTTTGTGGTACTCGCGAATACGTGTTTAACGATGAACCAGTAAAACAGCTTGTTGATCTTGCATTAGCACCAAGACAGCTATATCAAAAGGTTATATGCATAGCGCACAACTCGCAAAGATTCGACGCACAATTTGTATTCAAGTACGTTATTGAGACATACAATGAAGAACGAGTCATACCGTCCGTGGTAATGAGTGGTTCGAAAATAATTTTAATGCAGATTTTAAAAACTAAATTTATCGATAGTTTAAATTACTTTCACATACCTCTAAGTAGTTTACCCAAATCGTACGGATTGTCCGAAATGGAAAAAGGTTTTCCACACATGTTCAATAAGCCAGAAAACCAATCTTACGAAGATTTTCAAAAATTTTTGAAGTGGTACGACGAGCAGTTACAAAGTGGTTACACTTTCAATTTTCAAAGAGAATTTGTTAAATATTGCAAACAGGATGTATCGATTTTGAGATTGGCATGCTTAGCATTTCGCAAAACTTTTATGAAATTCGGTGTGGATCCTTTTGACGAGTGTACGACTATAGCCGCTTCTTGTATGCGTGTGTTTAGGAAAAAATTGTTGAAAAAAAATTTGATAGGTGCCGTACCACCACGTGGTTACAGATGGGTAGACAATCAATCTGAGAAAGCTGGGCACTGGCTCTCTTGGATAGAGAAGCTTGTTCTCTGTTGGCCTATCTAACACGCAGGACGAGGTCGTGAGAAAAGATTATCAGTAGGTATCGTGGTCGATGGCTACAGTTTACCGCGTGACGGTGAGAATTTCGAGGAAGTTGTGCTCCAGTTTCACGGCTGCTTTTGGCACGACTGTCCTCGTTGCTACAGGGTAAACCGAGATGCGGTTTTGGCGAGCGGTGATTCAATGGAACACAGGTACGAGAGAACACTGGCAGTTGCCAGCAGGATAAAGTCAGGTACTTACCATCTGATCGAGAAATGGGAGTGCGAGTTCGACAATGAAATCTCACAAAACGAGGAGTTCAAGCATTTTGTACGGGAAAATACGAGTGATGTGAACCGAAAACCGCTTGATCCGCGGGATGCGTTTTACGGCGGTCGTACAGGTGATACGGTGAAAGTATTTGTTTGCCAGGACCAGGAGAAGATTAAGTACGTCGACGTGTGCTTACTGTATCCATTTATTTGCAAGCGCGGTAAATATCCCGTCGGCCACCCCAAAATTTATGTAGGTCGAGAGGAGTGCAGTCAGTTGGTTCGTCCATGTAACGACATTTCACGAGAAAATGGTCTGATTATGTGTGATATACTACCACCGCAAAATTTGTATCACCTGCTACTCCCGGTAAAAATGAACGGTAAATTGATATTCCCACGGTGTAGGACGTGTTGCAAGCAATTGATTCAAGACGATTGTCCTCATCAAGATCCCGAAGAACGTATTTTACGAGGAACATGGGCGTCAGAAGAGGTGAAAGCAGCCGTCGCATTGGGCTACGTCGTCAAGGATGTTTATGAAATTTGGCAGTACGAAATGACGCAGTATGATCAAGGAGAGCGCAAAGGTGGTATTTTCGCTGAATATATTAACGAGTTTTTTGCTCAAAAAATGGCTGCGTCAGGATATCCGCCCGACTGCATCACGAAGAGGACAAAGAAGACTATGTGAGAGAGCTGGAATGCGTCGAGGGTATAAGTTTGAGCAAAGACGAGATTTTTTTTAACGCCGGGTTGAGGTCTGTCGCAAAACTGTGCCTGAATTCTTTATGGGGCAAGTTTGGTCAACGCGAGAATTTAACAAAAACAGTCGTGGTGAAGAGTGCAGAGATCTTAACGGAGTTACTTACCAGTGCAGAGGTGGAGGTCCATGATATATTGCCTGTCAGCGACGATACCCTCTACGTTAATTGGTGCTATAGAGACGAAGCCCTGACATCGTCGTCGCAAACAGCAAACGTGGTTCTTGCTGCCTTCACCACAGCACATGCACGTCTAAAATTGTTTGAGTATTTACATGCTTTAGGGCCCAGGGCCCTCTATTATGATACTGATTCGGTTTTTTACGTTACCAAAGGTGATTCGAGCTGTGAGCACGAGCTGCCAATCGGTACAGCACTGGGCAGTCTGACGGACGAGCTTGCGGATAAAGGCCTCGGCACGTATATCACGACGTTTTTGTCGGGTGGTCCAAAGTTTTACGCGTACAAGTGTAGAAAACTGAACGGAGAAGAAGAGTACGTGTGCAAAGTGAAAGGTATCAGGCTGAACTACGCCAACAGTCAGCAGATCAATTTCGATACGATTCGAGAAATGATAACAACCCCGCACATGGAAGTAGTGTTGTCCAATTCTGCTATTCGTAGAACAGAGTTTCACGACGTAATAACGCAAAATGAGACTAAAACGTGCAAACCGGTGTACGGCAAGCGAAGATTCGTAGCGTTGAACCGGAATTACCCGTACGGTTTCAAGAACTGCTCAACGGCGACTGACGAGGTACAGTGAAATTCAACGAAGATCCGCTCCCCCCCTCCATAGATGTCGCTACAAGCGGAGACAATGTTTTATGCAATCCAAACTGATTGCTCGTGGCGACGCGTCGAGCGGTAAAAGCTTATTGGACGATCGCCGCGCCACCACTGAGCTGATTGGCCGCGGCGAAAAAAGCTGATTGGCTGAAAAAGCTGATTGGACGATCGCCGCGCCACCATTCAGCTGATTGGCCGCGGCGAGAAAAGCTGATTGGTCGGCCGTCGCGTCATCACTGAGCTGATTGGTCACGAGCCTCGTCATAGCGTCCACGGTCTCGTGAGCGGGCGCACGGGGCCCCCACTGCGGGCTACGAGCTCCTCGGCAGAAGAAGGGCATACGAGAGCGTCCGTAGCAGTTATGGACGTGCGATGGAAGCATCCGTTTACGTCTATGCTGTGCGGCCCCTCAGGCTGCGGTAAAACGGTGTTTGTGAAAAAGTTTCTACGTGATCTGGATCGTATGTGCGACACGCGAACCGAACGCATAATTGTCTACTACTCAGAGTGGCAAGTGAGCTACAGTGATCTCGGCAAGAACGTTGAATTTCGTGAGAGTCTGCCGTAAAGTAGCGACTACGCCGGCGATCCGAGACCCAAGCTAGCGATCATCGACGACTTGATGCGCGAGTCGTCGTCCAGTGGAACTATAGTCGACATTTTTTCAAAGGCGTCCCATCATCATTCATTCTCTGTAACATTCATTACTCAGAACGTCTTTCATCAGGATAAAAGCCAACGCGATATATCCTTGAACGCGCAATATATCGCCGTATTCAGGAATTTGCCAGATAGATCTCAGATACAACATCTCTCGCGGCAACTGCGTCCGGAGGATCCACGATTTTTGCAGGAAGCCTACTGGGACGCCACTTCGAAACCGTACGGCTACCTCTTGCTAGACTTGAAACACTACACACCCGACAATTGTCGATTTCGCACCTGTATCTTTCCGGACGACGAGTAGCACTACATCTACGTGTCAAGCAACAAACAAAAAATCAAGGGCGGTGATACGTCGAATCACGTTCCGATCGTATCTCTGTGATGGCCCCGTCGCAGCGCAGCAGCAACAGTAGCAAAAGGCACCCCATTGCACACAAGGAGGCCTGCATTTTGAAGGCTCTGTATCATCTGAACGAGAAGCAACGAAAGATTCTCTTGCAAACGACTGATGCAAAATTGGTTCGACATATTTGCGAGTACGCTCTGAATGTGCTGATTGGTAACGTGCCTCTGGAGAGGACACAAGTCGCGCTTACGAAAACACATGAAAATTCTACGAAAGTTGTCCGAACCTTGCCTCAGTCTGACGAAAAAGAAAAAACTCATAGTGCAACGCGGTGAGCTTTTACCAGCGCTACTGACTCCCGTTATCCACACTGTGTTGACCAATATTCTCAGTGGTTAGAAACAGAAAGAAAGAAAAAAAAAACATGGAACATGCCAGAAAGATGATACTTGTACCGCAGGAAAACGTGGATCGTTTGCAAAGTGTTCTCGCAAACCTAGGAGGAGGTGGAGGTGGAGGTGGTGGTGGATACACGTGAAAGTCTGTATCGTGATGACTAGACTGGATGCAGAAATGAGCGAAATACTAAATTAGACTGCTTGCAAGGACGAGCGAGAAAAAGGGGCGCGATACCGTTCTGTTCTGCAACGATATCTTCATTTCAAAGACACCAAGAGCAGTAGTGGTGCTCGTGATGGAACGGATAATTTGAAAAAGAAAAGTTTACCTGTATACAATGAGCAGCAGCAGCAGCAGCAGCCGCAAAATGACGATGACGACGATGGGGATACGTCGGATGTGGAGCGAATCGAAGAAGAGGATCGAATCGACGCGAGTATCATTGAGTGTACCCGCAAAGTTTAGAAAAAAAGCTGGTCAAGTTGTGCGACGCTTACGGACCAGTTGTAACATTAACTGGGATACCCATGGTGCTGTGACGATAGGTGGCATTTGTATACGCGGTGCCAACATAATTGACTTGATGAACGATGCTATGAGGAGCAGAAAAGGTACGCCACCTTCTGGGCATATTCAATTTGCTATTGCTATACGCGAATCGTTTATCCCCCGCGAATTCATCGGTAACAAACGTGTTTGGGATAACGTAGTTTCTCGTACGCCACCACCAGATGGCTCTGTGATTTTACTCCCTCCAAAACATTCTACGCCAGATGGCTCTGCTGATAAATTTCATACGCCACGACACGAGCCAGCTGCTGCTGCTGCTGCTGATGCTACTGCTGGCCCCAGTAAGGCCAGCAACAACGGATCGTTTACTCGCGACGCCGTCAGTAGCGCAGAGGATACCGAGCAGGAGGAGTCGGAAGATAACCGAAAACGAAAGACTACCAAGGAGTGTGTTAGAAAGAAAAAGAAGAAAGTTGCAGCACCCGGTGTACAGGTTACGTCATGGTGTCGACTGAGCGGTCAGTTCGATCCGAAGAATAAGAGGCATCCGGTAAAAAAGACGAACACAAAATAGTAGAACGGCATGGTTTGGAAGAAAAAAATAGTGCATTGGACGCCATGATTGATTTATTACCGTTCGAAATGCACGTACCTGGTTACAGATTTTGCGGACCGGGTGCTAAATTGGCAGAACGCATCGAACGCGGCGAAGTCGGTACAGTGTTCCTCAAGCATGCAAAAGTGGTCCGAAAATGGATCCAAAAATAGCTAATACAGAAAGTTTCTATATTGTTTTTAGATGAAAAAAATATAAAATTCAAAATCCTAAGTGATCGGTTTCTCAAGTTATGGACGCTTTTGTGTTACGCTATGCGCATTCATGAATAGCCAAGTAGAGCAATTTGAGTACACACGTATAATTCGTTTTCTCACTCCGAATAAAAGAAATTGAGTATGTATTCATTACTTATTGTTGAGAGTATTATTGTTTTTTGATAATTTAAATATTATTTATTAAAATGTTGATATAATGGCTTAATAAACAAAGCCGTATTTCAGTTGTTTCGTCGTTTTTCCGACGTATCTCAAAATGCATCATCTAATTTATAAATATATGACACAATTAAAAGTTTATTTTAATACCGCTAGGTGGCGCATGGAAATCCGTAATCGAAAAATGTATGTCGAAGTCATATATACACCAGAGGAAAAAAGCCATCCAACCCTCCCGAGTTGCAGTTAAACTTACGTTTTCAAAATGCCTCCTCGGTGTTCTCATCATGATAATAGAAAGAAAGTATGTGGAGCTTGTGGTCGTAAAATTGTTTTTGGCAAAATAAAACCAGATAAATTTTTAATAAGTAAATCTACTGAAAAACTCATAAAGAAGTTTATATCTATGGATTTCGATTTAAACGATGAAAGGTATCCTGTGAGCATATGTAGGACTTGTTATTTGACACTACTTGATATTGAAAAAGAAATTTTCAATCGACAAGTACCAACTATGCCTAACTACAAAGAGATAGTAGTTGCAAAAGAAACTCGTTTAAATAACGCTTGTAATTGTTACGTATGTTTGACTGCTCAGTCCAAAGGACACATAAAAGTTGAAAAAGGCAGAGGAAACTTTAGGGATATAAATAAAGAAATTGACATTTCTACTGGATACTATGAATCATAATAATTCAGAGGAGCTTGAACTAAATAAAAGTAATGATTCTGTTGATTCAATAAAATATTGCATTAAATGTTTTCAAGAAATTGGCAAAGGTAAAGCTCATGAATGCAAAAATCTCAGGGATAATGTCATAAAAATGGTTGAAAAACTTCCTCAGAAAATCCAACAGCAAATTGCGACTCGTGTTATAAAATGCAATGTAGAATCTAATCAGGATGAAAGTGGCAGGCGGGCCAATATTGATTTAAATATGAGCACTGCTGGGCGAAGTAAAAAGATCGCAATAAATTCAGTTGACAAGAACGTGACCTTTGACGTAAATAATTTAGATAATTTTCGAGTTCAACTAGACGCTTCACAAAATGAGATGAGAAAAATTACCAATTTTATAAGGTGTAATGTTGGTAAAATGTCTATCCCTAAAAATTATCGAGAGCATATGTCGAAAAAGTCGAAAGAATTGACAGATGTTTACAAAACGGGTGTTTATGAATTCGACTGTGAAAGCGCAACGGATGCAGAAAAGCAATTACGTCCTGTTGTCTATGCCAATGCTGAAGAACTTGTAGAACAAGTTATCGAAAGTAGAAATTTAGTAGGCGACTGTTGCATCAAAGTTATGGCTGATGGAGGGCAAAATTTTTTTAAAATTAGTTTGTGCATTATGCCTGATAATTATTCACCCAAACAAGAAGAAAATTCCATGCAGGAAAATTATGATACTGAAAAAGATCTGGAAGATTTAGTTAACTGTAATAATTCCAAGAAAAGAATGCTCTACTCTGAAGGAGGTCGTCTAAGCAAAAAAGGTAAGCTATCTAGTGTAAATAGGTTGCTATTGTTGTGTGTGGTTCCTGGAATAAAAGAAACTCACGCAAATATTAAGCTTTTATTTGACTTAACCCAACTTAATGATATCTCTTTCTAATTTGTTGCAGACTTCAAGCTTTTGCTGATAGTTAATGGACAACAAACCGCAACATCAACATTTCCTTGTCCATATTGTTTTGTCTTCTTAAGTGATTTAAGACACAAATTGAGTTCTGAAACCAGTTCGAATGATAATGCTACTACAAGGGTATCTGATAGTGCAAAAATGGAAAATTGTACAAATTTGAAAACTTATGGCGACTTGAGAAGAGATTATGAAAGATACCGCCTCCTAAGAAACCAAGGAGAAGAAAAGGAATGTAGTAGAAAGTGTCACAGCACTATCAATCTTCCTATTTTCGATGAAGATGATGATGTCTACGTTTTACAGAAATGTGTGATACCTAAATTACATGTCCTGCAAGGCTTTGTAAATCATGTATTTTGGCAAGGCTTGGTTCCCCTGTTAGGTCTAGAGAAAGCTATATTGTGGCCACGCAAGCTCAATCTAGTTTCGAAAAACTATCATGGTGATGCTTTTGAAGGCAATGCGTGTAGGAAATTGCTGAAAGAGTCAGATAGGCTAAAAGATCCAGAAATATATAAAGATGTAGGTATTTTTAAAATTATACCGCACATTGCAGCTTTCAAAGCAATGGACAAGGTGGTAAATTGTTGTTTCACCTCTGGAAAAGTAGGACCTTCACTTGATAATTATATTAAAGAACTGAAAGAAGCTTTAGAAAGTCTTGAAAAACTTTCAGAAACACTGAAAATTCACGTAATTCTTTCACATATACAAGAAGGTTTTCAGTTCATTGAAAGAAATAACGGCTTGGGTTTTTGGTCAGAGCAGAGTGGTGAGTCGATTCATCGTGATTTCTTGAAGTTTTGGGAACGTTATAAAGTAAACGGTTATTATCGTGAGACTTATTTACCAAATTTACTGAAAGCTGTCGTAGAATTCTCATCGCTACACCTATAATAAAAATAAAAAACGGAAAAAAAAACACAAAAACAAAAAAACAACAAAAAAACTAAAAAAGTGATCAGTTAACCACTACGTCCTCGTCGTTGATCATGGGTTACGCTAAAAGTGGTTTCAGTAAACTTGTTCTGGAAATTATGATTTTTAAATGATTTCATTCAATTTTACAATCAAAAAAATTTTTGGCAATAATGATATCAACAATAAATAATCATCAATACATACACAATTTTTTTACACGGAATTACTAAAAGAATTATACGTGTGTACTCAAATTGCTCTACTTGGCTATTCATGAATGCGCATAGCGTAACACAAAAGCGTCCATAACTTGAGAAACCGATCACTTAGGATTTTCAATTTTACATTTTTTTCATCTAAAAACAATATAGAAAATTTCTGCATTAGCTGTTTTTGGATCCATTTTCGGACCACTTTTGCATGCTTGAGGAACACTGTGTCGGGATCAATCCGTTGGACGATGCGTGTCGTGAACACGATCAAATCTATTCCGACAAAAAAGGAGATCGACGCAAAGCCGATCGTGTTTTGGCAGAATATGCTTTCTCGCGAATGCTCGCAGACGAAACACCCACGGATGAGCGAACACTGTCTATGGTGACAGCTTGCTGCATGGTTAGCAAGACAACCTTTGAGAAATTTTTTTCGCGCATCAAGTGTGCACTGAAAAAACGTCAAAATAAAAGCAAAGTGAACAGGAAGTCAAAAAAGGACAAAATAGTTTAAAGTTCAGATTAAAAAGGAGAGAAAAGATCAACAATGAGTGAAAATTTTGAAAATCTGTATTACACCCCGCCGTATCCAACTGCGTACGCGGCCGTGGATAAACTTTTTCAAGCCACTCGCGCTAGAAGCAAGAAAACCGATCGCCAGACAGTCACTGAATGGCTTGAGAGCCAGGATGCGTACCATTTGCATAGACCTGTTAGACGACGATTTGCACGACGCAGTTACAATGTACGAAATTTGGATGATGTGTGGGAAGCTGATTTAATGGATATGAGAGCCTTCAAAACTTACAACGATGGTTACAGCTACATTTTGACGGTCATCGACGTTGTTGGTAAATATAGTTGGCTAGAGCCGCTCAAGGAAAAAACTTCTAGAAGCGTCGCTCAGGGGATTCTTCGTATCTTATCGAGAAGTGATGGACGAAAACCAGAGTGCCTTCAAACGGATAAGGGTAAACAATTTATCGGTCGCGAAACGCAAGAGGTTTTACGTAAGAATGGCATAGCTCACAGAGTGGCACGGAGTCCGGATACAAAGGCAGCTATCGCGGAGAGATTGATGAGAACTATTAAGGAACGAATTTGGCGTTACTTTACTCATAACAATACCCGAAGATATATCGATGTTTTGCAGAAAATCACAGAGTCGTACAATAATAGTAAGCATTCGGCGACAAAGATGACTCCGTCCTCTGTGACCTTATACAATGTTGTCAAAGCACGAAAAAATATAGAACTTCGCTAAGGTAACCACGATTTTAAATCAGTTAGGTTCAAGCCCGGTTCGTGTCAGTCGTGCGAGAAGTGTCTTCGGTAAGGGATACGAAGGTGGATGGATTTTGGAGATTTTTGAGGTTACGCGCATCTCACTAACGCGACAACTACCTGTGTATTTTTTAAAAGATTTAGCAGGCGAAGTCATTGACGGATATTTTTACACCGAAGAACTGAGTAGAGTGCGAAAAGATTTAAGTACGGTATCGTTCGAAATCGACAAAATTTTATGTACTAGCGGTAAGGGTCGCTCAAAGAAATATTTCATTAGTTAGAAAGAATACCCAGAAAGGTTTAATTCTTGGGTCGAGGCCAGCCAAATTTCTCAGAAATGAAAGATAAGTTTTACGTTATTCTGCACAGCAACAGCAGCATGAATTATTTCGCGGAAAACACTGCGACGCATTATATTACTCAGTTGCCACAGCAGATCCGGTTACAAGGTTCATGGTCAGTTGCGGTTACAGAGGTTCATATTCCGCTGACGTTTCAACACGTGTCGTCGGACAAAGAAGACAGAGCGATTTCTTTGAAACGAATTCCCCCCTCGAGACTCGAGTCGAACCAGCTCAGAGTGGAAAGTTTTGCCATTGCTGGTTCGCTGATTCGACCAGGTAACTACAAAGATGTTTATACTCTAATAGAGGAGATAAATAACTTGGAGTGTATAAAACGTCATTCGGAGGTGACGGTTGAGTGTGGTGGTTACGTGACGGTCAACAGAGTTTGCGCAAAGACTAGCTGCTCGCAATTCAGTTACGAACTCTGTTTATCGCTGAAACTGCGAAAAATTTTGGGTTTTGAAAGGACAAAACGAATCTTTTTCGCTAGCGATAAATACGCGATAGAGGCAGATAGACCGGCGCGACTCTCGAATGGTTTACTAGATATGCTTATGATTTACAGTGACATCTGTGAGCCATACATGACAGGCGATGTTCAATCGCGATTGTTGAGGGCTGTATCGATGAATACCGAAAATGACGAATATGGTACTACGAAAATCAAAAGTTTCTCCCCACCAATGTACTTACCATTGTTCTTTAGCTCATTTCAGACCATTCAAATTGATATAAGAGATCAGCATGGTCAGCCGATACCATTCGATTATGGGACACTCACTGTAACACTGCATTTCAAGAGAGTCGATTAGATAGAGCACTACGAAGAATACTTCAACAATCAAATTGGTTACGGATACGGTGGAGAGGATACGTATAGTGGTGGCGTTGGACGTATTTACGTTGGCTCTCCTTACCAAAGAGGCCACGGTGGTATTGGCTCTTTCTTAGCCGGCATATTTCGTCGAGTTCTCCCACTCATCACTCGGGGTGCCAGAGCTGTTGGTAAGGAGGCTGTGCACACAGGTATGAACATCGTGTCCGATGTCGCGACGCGTAGCACACCGATCAGAGAGTCGCTTCGTAAACGTACCAGAGAATTAGATGCAGTTCTCAAAAGAAAGGCTGAGGAGAAGTTGGACAACTTGATGGAGGGGTCAGGATATAAAATGTCGCGATATGGGAATCCGTCTCAGTTGCAATTGCTCGGTGGGCTTGTCACTGTCGGTAAAAGAAAGAGTGGTACGAAAAAACGTAAGAGAAGTAGAAAACGCACGACAAACAGTGGTGGTGGTAGTGGTGTGAAAAAAGTGGCAGAAGGAAGAAAAAGCAAACAACCCATAAGAAGAAGAAGACTAGAAGAACAACGAGAGATATTTTTGACAGTTAAAAAAAATGGCTTTCTTACACAACCACTCGTGCGAATGTTTAAAGTCGGAGCTACTATTGTTTGAGATCCCTCCGACCCAGACAACGATCGAGGGTTCGCATTGGATACAATATAAACCAATATCTTCATTGACAGATGACTCACCTATAGAATTTGTGCTCCCGGGTAATAGCGATGAATACATTGATCTTGCTCACACTATACTCAGCCTTCATGTGAGTTTGAGATGTAGCATGACCGAGGACGATATAGCAGATGCAAATAAAGCAGCATTTAGAATCGCAAAAGCCAAAACGGGACCTGTTAATAATTTCATGCATTCGATGTTCAATCAAGTGGATGTGTTTTTTAATCAAAAACCTGTATCACCGCCGACCAATGCGTACGCTTACAGAGCATACATTGAAACGCTGTTGAATTATGGACCAAAATCTTCTCATCTAACGAGTGTATTGTGGTGTGACAATACTGCTAAAAATATGGACGATACTGCAGAGGGGAATCAAGGACTTGTACAACGTCGGAAATTGTTGTCGGTTACAAATTCAGTCGACATGATTGGACATCTTCACTGTGATGTATTTAATCAAGAAAAGCTCTTGATAAACGGTGTAGAGGTGCGAGTGCGTCTAGTCAAGTCTCGCGATAGCTTTTTGTCTAATGGATCCTACAGGATATTTTTCAATGCATATCGAGGAGGCAAACCTCTTAGTCAGACGCGTAAAGATTAGTCCGGGTGTATTCTTGGCTCATGCTCAATCTCTTTCAAAAACAACTGCAAAATATCCTTTTACGGGTGTAGAGGTTAAAGCTATTACGATGGACAGCGGTATACACTGTGAAACTTTGGATAATATCATATTGGGTCAACTGCCGAGAAGACTCATTATCGGTTTTGTAAATAACAAAGCTTTTAACGGCGATCCAGGACTTAACCTTTTTAACTTTGAAAATTTCAATATCAACTTTTTATGTCTGTACGTTGACGGTGTACAAGTTCCCTCCAAACCGTTGCAACCCGACTTTAGAACCAAAAATTTGTACGTGGACGCGTATCACACATTATTTTCTGGCACAGGTATACACTTTCTTGATGAAGGTAATCAAATAACGCGCGAAACATATCCGCATGGCTACTGCCTATTTGCATTTGATTTAACCCTTTCAGTCACGCAATTCAATTCATTTGGTTATGGAAGTGCAAATATATGTTTCCAATGTATTTTTGAACGAAGAATCCAAATCAAGTGTCAAAAATTGAATAAATATAAAAACAACCCCTCAAATGGGGTGATATGCATAAAAGAAAAACAAAATTGTTATGAAATATATCACAAAACGTAAATGTATATAAGATAAAAGAAAATGAATAAATATCTACCTGAAAAAGATTTAGAAAATAAAAAAAAAATTATAAAAAAAAAATAAAAAAAAACGAAAAAAAAATAAAAAAGAAAAAAAGAAAAAAAGAGAAAAAGAAAAAAAAAAGAAAAAAAGAAAAAAAGAAAAACAAAAAAAAAAAGAAAAAAACATAACTCTGCCACAGACGGTCCCAAGCCCGTGTTCTAATGAGGAGGGGGTTTTTTTACTTTCATAACCAAACGAATTCAATTTCATGACTAAAAGGGTGGTTTTCACCCCATTTGAAGGGTTGTTTTTATATTTATAAAATTATTGATATCAGATTCGTATTCTACGATCAAAAATACATAGAAAACGTATATTTGTACTGCGATAACAATAGAAATCAAATTTTGTGACTAAAAACAATAGGGAGCCGATATATCGGCTTCTGTGACTGAAAGGGTTAACGCCTGATTTATCGGCTAACGACTGCAGTCATTGGAATTTGAGTAAACGCGGTAGCGTTAGATTAGATGTGCGATTTGGCGAGGCTTTAGAAAACACGGTAAATTGCATCGTATATGCAGAATACGATAATATTTTAGAAATTGACGCGTCACGTCAAGCCGTCGTCGACTTTAGCGGTTGAAATAACGTCGTCCAGATGACGTTTCACTTTGGCCTATATATACACCTACCATTGGAGCATTTCGCTCGTCAGTTTCTTTCTAGCCGCGAATGCTGTCAACAGCTTTACTATATAAAACATGGATGTAATAATTGATATTCAGTTCTTTAAAGGCGCGAAATATAAAAATATACCAAAGGAAGTTGCCGTAGTAGCTCTTAATGACAACTTCAGTGGTCACTGGCTAGTGACTCCGACAACATCAGTTGAACAATTAAGCGAGGACATTCGGAAACAGAACGATTGGCTGACCCAGCATCATCACGGACTTGACTATTTTGACAGAGAGGTACCTTTATCGGTTGCTCAGAAAATTTTAAGAGAATTTTCGAAAAGCGTGCGAAAAATATACGTTAGAGGCAACGATAAATGGCTGGTTTTGCATAAAATTATAGCTCGTCAAATTTTCAATCTAGAATACGAAAGGGAATGTCCAACTTTTAATCAATTATCGTCCGACGTATATTGCATTCATCACGCTGTCAAACCTAGTTACAAAAATTACCGTTGCGCTTTGAATAACGTTCATCGACTAAAGTCGTGATTGTCTACGCGTGTTTTTCAAAATCATAAGAATCCTACCGAGATTTGTAATGGACAGCCTTCAAATATTGAAAAACCTATCACAAATCCGTTCGCATACTGTCGGTGTATTTCCAGCACATCAGATCCCCAAACGGTGGACGAGACCGACCGCGTTTGTTGTAAATACTGATGATCATACGAGAGCTGGCATGCATTGGGTTGCTATATACGTTAATAAGCATTACTAAACTTTGTATTTTAATAGTTTCGGATTTCCACCGAGTATACCGGATCATATAAACCGTTTGCGGAAAAATTGTAAGCAATTTCACTGGAATAATATCCCGCTCCAAAGTCAGTCTTCGGACGTATGCGGTCAATATTGTATTATGTTTTTACGTTACATGAGCAGCGGTTTGGGTTTCGATAAATTTCTGGGAAATTTTTCTGACGACTTGCAAAAAAATGATAGCGTTGTAAGACACTATGTACGTTATAAAAACTCTTACAAAAGCTTCATTAGAAACGGTGTCAGATGTTTTCAAATCTGTAGTTCTAAAATGTCTTTCTTATAATGCCAACTTGACATCTTATCGTTTCATTTACTCAGAATGTCGCGTCTAAAGTATCATCCTCGTGTTACACTCTGATGTTCATTTTCTTCTCGGAACACCAACGTCGAGTGGGACACATTGCAATTTCCACCTCCACCGCACCTTCTTTACTGGCACATTAAGAGTCTGTGTCGAGTCGATTTTACGGCAGTCGTTTTATAAACGTCAAAAGAGAAATACAGACCAGTACAAGATGGCTGATCAACAACGAAACCGTCACCATCCACATCAGATACAGAATACCTTGTACAGCCTCAACAACTCGTATATGAAGAAGATGATGGTTGGTCTGGAGTACAGTGATATTGACGACCTTCATTACGAGCCGATAGTTCGGTTGTTGGGTTCTGACTACGACGGGGTCGCTTTTTCTTACGAGAATTGGATGGAGTTCAAAAGCAGTTTTGGCGACATTGTAAAATACGCCATCGAAATCGTACGAAATCGAAGAGGATATAAGATCCACGACGCCTGGTATGAGTAAACGGTACCGTCATAGTATAATTATGAAAAAAGTTACCTTTGATTGTTTGGACGAATACGTGGTAGAATCTATCGACGCGCATCTCACATATCTAAAATCTGTATGAAATAGTGTAAAATGTATCGTACGTGAAACTATAGAATACATTGAAAATAAAAGTTCTCTTATGCACGAAGCGCAAATTACCAATTATACACCGAATATTGTAAAAGATGTTGTAAATTTAGCAGACAACGATTTATTTGATCTTATCACGAGTGATCTACAAGCACGAGCAAGCGAAACAAAGGGTGAATGCCCATTTAACAAAAATAATGTTATCGATATATTTTATCAATTAAGGGGTCTACCCTAATTGCAATTTTCAAAAAATCGATTTTTTTTTATTCCATTTTTCGAAAGTATAGATATTTGAAAGTATCATATTAAATTTTCATAAAGATCCGAGCAGTCTAAGTGTACTTTTGAGGGACTTTTACTTAGTTACCTGAGCGCGCTAATAGTGACCGTTCGGAGCGGTATCGTCTACCTGCCTTTGTTTACGTGAGCAGCTGAAACCTTTCGTGTATATACTATCCCTACTCAAATCTATTCATTCGTGACCCCTTATTTTTCGAAAGATACCTGTATATTTGAATTTCAAGCAAGTAGCAACCTATATTAGTCGTGTTTGAAATCTGTAAGCGTAAACATCTGTGCTCGTGATTGCCGAGATGGACAAGAAAACTATCCATCGAAAACAAAACTGGAGACGTCCAGGTTCGAAAGCGAAAAATCGTAAATTTCATGGAGTTCTTCCAAATGCTCATGAGGCAAACACAAGTCATGCTAGTGCATCTGCAGAGAAGCTGAACAAGTCGAAAGATACGAGTTTCGACGTGCCTGTAGATCAAACGTTAGGGTACAGCATCATACATTTTTACCTGGTTTTTTCTTCGTTACAACAGTTTTTGAAATGTAAAGTGTGTAATAACGATGTTACATTTACTAAGTATGGACAGCGAGGACTCGGTTTTAAAATTTGTGTTACTTGTGAGTGTGGAGAAAAATATATTAATTCGTGTCCGATGATTGCGACTGGATACGAAGTCAACCGTCGCCTTGTGTTTGTTATGCGATTGATTGGTATTGGATGGAGTGGTATAAACATGTTTATTGGCCTAATGGAACTTGGATCTGGAATGAGTTCCTCTGTTTATTATCATATTATCTATTCGGTCTCTATCGCTGTGAAAAGTGTTTTCGATATAGTGATGCTAAAGGCTGTTAGAGAAGAAAAACTCCTAAATGCTCAGCACGGAGAACCCGAAGATATTTTAACCGTTTCAGGAGACGGTTCCTGGCAAAAAAGAGGATTTTCTTCTCTTGTTGGCATAGTTTCTTTGATATATACACAGTAAAAAGTTGCGAACGTCGTTATCAAATCAAGCTACTGCAAAGGATGTGAAAGAAGAAAAGGAACAGAGGACACGATGAATATGCAGCATGGTACGAAGTGCACCAAAAAAATTGCAGTGCTAATCACTCAGGTAGTGCCGGAAAAATGGAAGTCTAATCAATTATTTTACAGATAATTTTTAATTTTAGATAGCAATTTTTTTTGTTTATATTGAAAGCGAGAGAAACAGACTGATATGCTGTACTACGACGCAGTACTTAATGGATCAATGAGAAGGTAGGGGAGGGGGATAGGGGAGCATTAGAAGAATGTAGAGGATGGGCTGTAGAAAATAGGGGAGTTATGAGAGACATGAAGAGAGTAAATTCAAGGGGTAAGAAGTTTTTCAATAAGTCAAAGAAACGTAAAGACTGAACATTACACTAAGTAAAAGTGATCAGTGCTAGTCGTTCGTACATCAAGGTTTAACTTAAATATCTTTGTTTTTGTTTAAAAATTGTATGGAACGGAAGTAGAATAAAAATGTTAGTATAAGCAAAAAGTTTTTATATGTAATTTACTAATAAGATTTGGCAGGGATCTTCTTTCATGTAAAATGTAAAGTTATAAGATTAGTTAAAAGTAGAAAGTTAAAATTAAAAAGATGTATAGGAAGAATGTAAATAATAAAGGTACATAAGACGCATTTATTATATTATAGGCAAGGAGAAGTAGATTTAAGGTATGAAGATGTGAGTGTAAATATGTAGATTGTAACTAATAAAGTAAACTAATAAGATGTCGAAATAAAGTTTATTATATATATATAATAGTCAAGGGGATAAGAATCGTGGAGGGGGGGGTAAAAGGAAAAATGGAGTTATTGAAGAATAGTAGATAAATGAAAGACGGAGATGGAGAAAATACAGCGAAATGGATAGATAATGATAAAAGGAAACCAAAATGATTAAGTGAGAGAGCGAATTAGCCAGTGCCTGGGTAACTCAATTCTTAAGTGAGTGTGTGGGAGGGTAAATAATTTAGTGCAAAAGCGAGTGTGTAAGCGAATGGTCACGTGAGTATGCAAGTGAGTGAGTACAAGAGGGTGCATGAGTGAGTGAGTGCTTGAATGAATGAGCAAGTGAGTGAGTGTATAAGTCAGTAATTAATAAAGTGTGTGCGTGAGTGAAGGAGTGTGTGAGTCAATGTAAGCTAATGAGTACAGGAGTAAGATACTGCGTGAGTAAGTGATCGGATGATTTAATGCATGAATAAGTCAGTTTGCGAATGAGTCAGCGTGTGTATAAGTTGAAGTGAATACGTGAGTAAGTGAGCGAATGAATGCGCGAGAAAGTAAGTGCAAGAGTGAGTGTGTGAGTAATGGAATATATGTGTGAATGAGTACCTGAGTGAATAAGTGAGTAAGAGAGTGAGTGAGTGAGTGCAGGAGAGAGTGAGTGCGGGAGACAATGAGAAAGTTAGTAAGGAGATTCCAAGAATGAGATAAAAAGAGTTGGGAAGTGTGAGTAGGTACGTATGTACATTAGTGCATGAGTTTATCACTGAGTCAGTAAGCAAGAGCGCAAGCGAATGAGCAACTACTTGACATAGTGAGAGAGTTAGTAAGAGAGATACGGATAGTGCATGAGTGAGTGCGAGATTAATGGAAGGAATCAGTTTATGAGGCAGTGAGTGAGTACGTGCGGAAGTGTTTGAGTAAGTAAACGACTGCATGAGTCAATGATTCAGTATGTAAGTGGCTGCGTAAGTCCTAGAGTCAGTGCATGAGTGAATCAGTTCATGAGTAAGTGAACAAGTAAGTGAGTACATGTGTGGATGATTGAGTCAGTGAGCGACTGCGTGAGTGAGTACTCGAGGGAGAGAATCAATGCATAAGTGAGTGTGTGAGTAAATACGTGCGCATATAAGTTAATGAGTACAGTACTTAAGTAAGTAGGTGTGGGCCTGAGTGAGTGAATGAGTCGCGAATGAGTGAGTGCGTGAGTAAATGAGAGGGAGAGTGTCAAATAGTCATGGATTCGGAGAGTAATAGAGTCAAAGAGAGAGATGGAGAGAATAATAGAGAAATAGAGATAGATAGATAGATATACTTTTTATTCGCCACTATGATAAAAATGTACAGCTGTATGTACATTTGGTTAAAATTGGTTATCACATTATCAGTCATTACAGTTTAAAAGTTTGGATCGCTATCATTGGTCGTCAATTTACAGTCTAACATATCCTAATGTAGTCAGTACTATCACATATTGTTTCGCCAAGTTAATAATATACAAATAAATCGATAACAGTAATATATACACATACACATTTATATTGCACATATATTTATCGCGTCAAAATATAAAACGCCTTACATTCTTCCTTCGTTTATACAATCATTCACGCTAATAATTACACTCATTCATTCACACTTAACACTTAAAATAAATTAAGACTACACAAAAATTTAACGACATACAATCACAAATTTTTAATCACTTATGGAGCCTTGTCGCCATGTAATTCTTTAAGGTGCCTACCTAACGCCGTTTTAAACTTACATAGTGATGGCAGACACCTTACACTGCAGGGGAACAAGTTCCAGAGGCGTGCACCTTGGGCCCTAAAAGAATATCGCGACCCCGGAACTGAGAGCTCTTTCATACCCTCCCTACTTGAAGTCCTTGTTGCAGTCGTGTCTGAAGCTCGCCTGACACATCAAGAGAACCTCTGATGTAGGAACACTTTTCTGGCGACGCTTTGGCATTGTAAATACTTCTTGTTGAGAAAAATATCAAGGGCTGTGTGATATTTGTTGAATATATTAGTTTTGCAATTGTGTATATATAATTTTATAAAAAGTTAAGTATTTACTCATTCGATACGTATAACACATGAAGAAATTATAAAATAATAAATTATAAAGCTATGAAAAATACCAAATAGAGATAACAATTTATTGATTGGTGACAAAAGGTTATCCAGTTTATGTGAATACTCAAAGATCCATCTTGAAGCAAAAAGTGGTTCAAAAACATTGACAAATATGATTTTTTATTGATAATTTTATTCATGACAGATACTCGAAAGTTTCAAACAAAAATTTGAAGAAAGTGAAAACCGCTATATTTTTATAATTGTGCGAATTCAGTGACTGCCATTTTATAATTCATGTGTATACTGGTGAGATTTTATTTTTTAAGTCTAAATTCGTCAAAATCAATAATGGAAAATACTGAAAATCACTAGCCGCCATATTCAATCCAAGATTATGAAATTCTTTTTTCAAAATTCAATAACAAATCCGTTATCAGCGACCAAAAAACCCATGTACACCAATTTCCAGAAGAATCTGACGAAAAATACTAAAAATCACCTGCCGCCATATAAAATCCGCCATTTAAAAAATTTTTTTTTTTAAATTTGACTGTAGATTTGTGATCAGTGGCTCAAAAACTCCTGTATACCTATTTTCATATCAATTTGACTAAAAGAGAAATGTTTGCCTCAAGGAAAATAAACAAACACAAATACAAATAAAAATTCCGTTGATTCCGTCGCCATATTGGACTACCATGATTTATTCGAAAAATTATTCATGTACATTTCGAAAGCAGGACTATTTTATCCATCGATGGACGGTGTTCCAAGTACAGTGTAACACTTTTTCAGTATGAAAAATTCGGATTTATAAATAAAAATGCGATTTTTCCATGATTTTTAACTTTGGAGTGACCATATTAAATTTTTCTATCGTGAAAACTCAATTCTGACCGCGGATTCAGAAAGAGCATACCCGAAAATAGTCGGGTTCGAATTTCCAGTAAAAATTGCGTGAGCTTTTATATGTAATTAACAAGCTTGAAAACTGACTAAAATTTTTGGACGTTCAGACGTTAATGGGTTAAGCATCGTAACAAGTGGCTATACCCTGTGATATTGATTAAAAGAATGATTAGTATGACGCAATCGAGAAGAGAAGACATACGAGGTGGTCCCCTTTTTATCACCATTATACTTCAAATTCGTTCTTCCAAATTACTATGTAGTATTCCCTCTTGAGGTTAACAAGTCACTAACTTTTAGAGCCAAAAAACAAAACTGTCTGTGCTGTCATCTCCCACTGGTCTCGCTACTCTTTATCTTTTTTGGTCAAGTCGACACGCGGATTTTGTGCTTGTGGGATAATTATGATATTTTTAAGTATAGTCAAAATTTTTCAAGAATTTTTTGTGTGCTGCAAGAGGAAGAATCGGGGCATGTTGTAGTGGAAGAGTAACGAGGTGCAGCATAACGTTGACGCAGGATATCGGGGTGGCATGCATCGTGCCGGGGCGTATTTTAGAGCTTAAAACGTATTATTATTATATATACATCTATATCATTTACATTGAGACAAATCGCCTACGAAACGAAGGTGATATAAGTGAGTGCATGAAAGGGCAAAACGTGCGCTAATCTCATTAGGACAGCCGAGCATGTATGTAAGTCATGACATGAGCTTATCTGCACCTGCTGACCAAGGTTCATACAAAGAATGAAAAAATTTCTTATAGTTTGAATTAGTTATATTTCGACGCCTCATGTGAAGACTAACAGATTTCAGTTTTTTGAAATAGCGTCTAGTTTTCACGAACTGAAAAATCCGCATCTGTATCAGTGCGAAAATAGTATTGATGTTGATACTGAATCCATAAAGAAATCGTGCAAAAATCCGTATTTAAATCCACGTAGAATCCACGTACAATATCTTCAGAGAAAAACTACTTAAATATCTAATGGCATAGAGTACGGAAATTGGTATAGAAGCTACACAGAAGTAATGCAGAAATCTGCATTGATATCCGCGCAGAAACCGTACAAAATCCGTAGTTAAACATTATTGAAATCTATTGTTGTACAAAATGAAGTTGTGATACGGAATCCTGCAGATATCATATGGAATTCCGCATTCAATTCGTGTCGAATTTCAATAGAATCTGTATGGAAACTATGCAGAATTCTATTTTGAAATCCTCACAAAACATGTAGAATATAAGTACAGACTGAATCCCCACCAAAATGGTACAACATCTGTACCTATACAGCATTTAAAGTTACAGTAATCCAGAGTTTCATTTTGATATATAAAAAAAGTGGTCTATATAATTATGTGGTATATGACTAAAATAAATTTCAGAAAACAGTTTTGAAAAATGGAACTCCAATTCATTCATTTTCAATCTTGCAGCCTATTTACAAACCATATTTACTAATATATATATATATATATATATATATATATATATATATATATATATATATATATATATATAATTTTCGTCTATTATAAGTTAATATTTAATTTCATGCTCAATCTAAAATTACTGTAGAATAAAAAAAAAATATATATATATATATAACAATAATATTGTAATCTTATCAAAAGCATCCTTTAGGTGTTTAATTACTGTTCTGAAATAGAAAAAAATATATCTAAAGAAATAAGTCTTCTCTCGTACTGGATAAAAATTAAACTTATCTGACTTCGTAATCCATGAATAATTGTAATAGATTTCATTATTTCAACACGTTGATAATTTAATCTGTAATACAGATGTACACAAATGAGGGAAAGCCAAATTTGTGTCAGCGTCAGCATCTGAAATAAAAAAAAAATCAATTTAAGCACGATTATAAATCAAAATTTAAAAAAATTATACAAACAATCAATCAAGGTAATTATTATTCCACAAAAATAAACAATTCCTTTTAAGTGACATATCAAGTCATTGAATAAGATGTTAAGTTCATTCATTTCATGTTTGATGTTTGGGCTTCGATAACACCATTATCCGGAGGGCATCAAATATTTTCAAACTTATTTTAAATGAAATAAACATAATTCTTCATCTGCAAAATAAATATATTTGATAATATAATATTTTCTTATGTAGAACATTAAAGAAAAAGTTGATATTACTGATAATTTTAAAAAGTCTTACAAAAATATTTTGTTTCATCACTTGGAATAAAAGATAAATATGAAAAAAATGATTTTTCTCTCATACTGATTAAATACAAAACTACGATACTCATCTGGCTTCAAAGTCCTTGAATAGTTTAAGTAGTCTTGAGTACAGATATATACGAGTAAGGAGAAACCAAAGTCTCTCACAGATCACGCCTTGCAGCGTAAGCTTCTGTAACAAAAAATAAACAAATGTTGTACAATCCAACAGTCTTTTGCAAGAGATTAAAATTGTATTATAGCTAGTGTATTTTTTATCTGGTATACCTTTTCACTAAAGAATTAGACAAAATCCATAGTTAATATATATTTTAAATACCTTCTAAATTATCAAATGCAAAATAAATTACGTTCAAACCTTATTTTAAATATTTTGATAAATAACTGAAAATTTTAACAAACTCATTATTCAAAATCTATCACATTTTTATAAGCAGATAGTTAAAATAATTATTTTTCCACATTTTTTGGACGATATCACCAAGATGGCGTCGGGAGGTAAGAAGCCTCCTGACAAGTGTGAATTTTATTTCTCTTGTTGCAAAAAAAATCGACTACAGTTACTTGTATTATCTGCGAAGAATTATATCATTACAGTTGTTTGACACAGAGGTGCAACGGCTACAAATTCATTAGCGATAAATTAATAATATGTCCAGAACATAAGCAGCTCAACATAACCTCCAAAATTGAAGAAGAAAACCTGAGTGTTCTAGCTAGATTGTTGATTGCTCAAGTGAAACTTAAAACTTCAGAAGAAATAAGAAAGGATTTATTAACTGAAATTACAAATAAAACTCAGGAATCAAATAATACAACAATTTACGAAGAGGATAATGAGAATGAATTGCTGAAAGCTGAAAATGCATTATTGAAACAATTGGTTAGTGAACTAAAAGAAAAAAATGATCTACTTAAAGAAAAGCTTAAAGACAACCAAATGGAAAATGAAATCAAAAGTTATCTGTATTCAGAAGTCACAAGTTTTCCCAAACCACAGCAAAAAAAAAGTGACCAAAATAAAAGTAACTAAAATTAATAACGACGAAAATAGTAGCAATGTTAATATTAAGAAAAGTGTCATTGAAATTCTGACAAAAGAAAAAAATATACAAACTAAAAAAGTCTATTTAAATAACAAAGATGAATTGTTAATAAGTTGTTCAACTAATAATAGTGCAAAGTTAGCAGAATCTGTATTGAAAAGAGAGTTAGAAGGTATACTTAATATCAATAAAGAGGAACTAAATAACCCTAAAATAAAAATCGTGGGAATTGATAACTGTGATAACATGGAAATAGAAGAGTTAGAAAATGACATAAATTCAAGAAATTTCAGCAGTTTTTCAAAAAAAGGTCAAGAGCTGCATATGTATACAAATGATACAAACAACAAGACTACCGTTCTCATGGAAGTTCCTGCAGAGATATATAAATATATCAAAGAAAATAATAGCAAAGTTTTTGTAGGGTATCAAAATTGTAAAGCCTACGATTTAATAAACATTAGACCTTGCTATAACTGTGGCAGAAACGGCCACAGTGGAAAAAACTGTACAAATGACCCTACATGCCTTCAATGCTCTGAAATGCATAAAACTAGTGAATGTATAAATAATATTATAAAGTGCTTAAACTGTGAATATAGTAATGAAAATTATAATACTAATTATTCAACTAATCATTATGCCAATGACCATAATGTATGTAATATTCTGAAAAAAAAATTACAAGATATATAGACTTGACTGATTACCCGATGAAACCTTCCTTACCACCAGTGAATATGGATTACCATTCGAAGAAGGGAACGAAGAAGACTCAAGTACCATCAGATGTGAATCCATCAACAAGTAATAGAAACCAGCAGCA
Source organism: Gastracanthus pulcherrimus (assembly GCA_949152435.1). Lineage (NCBI taxonomy): Eukaryota > Metazoa > Arthropoda > Insecta > Hymenoptera > Pteromalidae > Gastracanthus > Gastracanthus pulcherrimus. Next base: position 71,504,522 of record OX424576.1, read on the forward strand.
ACTCCAACAGGAACAGCACAAACACAAATCGAAACAAGCTAGACAAGCACAATTATCTACATCACAGACAGTAAAAACGGCAAAAAGAAAACAAGAAAATAATAGTAAAAATGGATAATTTTGATTTTTTAGATAAGATAAAAAATGATTTAATACGCAAAGAAAAAATATGTGATAATATTTTTAATTTTAACAAAGTTATTAATAACAAAAAAGATTTAATAATGCATATTAATGTTAGGAGTATGAATGCTAATTTTGATAAAGTTAAGATATTATTTGAAAGTCTAATAAATAAACCTTCTATTATTATATGCACTGAAGCTTTTGAACAAGTCAATTACAATTTATACGAATTAAAAGGATCTAATTATGAATATCAGAGTTACTATAATGATAGTAGGATAAATAGAAATGATGGAGTTATTGTTTTTATTGATAAAAGCTTGGTACAAAAAACTGAAATTGTTAAATGTGGTAGGATTAAAATCATAAATACACGAGTTACACTTAATAATGACAGTAAACTAGAGATTTCTGCTATGTACAGATCTCATGGTATACCTAAGGCTGAATTCATTCTAGAACTAAGCAAATACCTAGTCAAAAAGAAAAATATTAAAAATCATTTAGTAATAGGTGATTTTAATATAGACATATTACAATGTGATAACATAAGCCAAGAATTCCTATGTAATTTCTGTGATAAAGGATATTTGCCAGGATTTACTAGTATTACGAAGTCGCCTACTACGATATGTAAAGGTTCATGTATAGACAATATATTCATTAAAACTAGTGGACTAAATACTAATACATACATACTCAAACATTCTTTAACAGATCATTATCCTATTTTCATTGCTATAGATAAGATTAAAACAGAATTAAATAAACCAATAGTAACTTTAGACTATAAACAATTAATAAACATTGCTAGGACAAAAAATTGGAATGAAAATTTGGCTATACATGACCCTAATTTAGCTACTAATATTTTGATATGCAAAATAAAACAATGCATTGAATTGGCAAAGAAAAAAAATAATAGTAAATCTAAACAAAAAGGAAGGAAAAAATGGATTACAAATGCTATAATTCAATCATGCGAAACCAAAGAATTTTTATATAACTTATTGCAATTGGATCTCAAAAATGAACAGCTTCGCTTGCAATATAAGAATTATGCTAAAATATTGGATAAAGTAATTATAGATGCCAAAATGAAATATGATAAAAGTCTAATCCAAAATAATTCTAATAACCCAAAAATGTTATGGGAAATTATAAATTCAAAAATAGGTAAAAAGACGAAATCTAAGGAAGCTATAAGTTATATAAAAGTTGATAAAAATAAGATCACCGACAAAGTGGAAATTACTAAAAATATAAATAAATATTTCTGTGAAATAGGACAAAAATTAAGTGATAAAATTGTTAAACCCACCAATGAAGAAATCAAACTACCTGAAATGAATGTAAATTCTATTTTTCTCAATCCTACAAATGAAAATGAAGTAACAGGTATAATCAATAATTTAAAATTAAAAAAGGGTGGTGTTGACAAAATTCATGCTAAAGTCTTGAAAATGATGTGCAACTATATTGTTGAACCTCTAACAAATATTTTTAATGCATGTATTGATAAAGCCGTTTGGCCCGATGGTCTGAAAAGGGCTGAGGTAGTACCATTATTTAAATCAGGTGAAAAGCATAATATGTCTAATTATAGACCTATTTCTCTAATTTCTAATGTAGCAAAAATCTTTGAAAGAATTATCTACAATAGAATTTATGATTTTGTGGAAAAGCATAATATTATATCTGAACATCAATTTGGTTTTAGGAAGAAAATGGGTACTAGAAATGCTTTAAATTATTTAACTAATACCTTGTACACTAATTTAGATAAAAGTAAACCGATAATTGTAACATTCCTAGATTTGGTAAAAACATTTGACACCGTAGATCATGAAATTTTACTAAACAAACTCTATTGTATTGGTATTAGAGGACAGGCACTGGATTTGCTTTCAAGTTATCTCAATGATAGATACCAAGCTGTGGTTATTGATGATACTGAAAGTGATAAATTGTTAATAAATACGGGTGTACCTCAAGGTACAATCCTCGGTCCACTGCTTTTTATTCTGTATATAAATGATATCCCAAAGGAAATCCCACTGGAAGAAATTTTGTCATACGCAGATGATACTGCTGTAATTGCTACTGGTAATAATTGGATAGAAGCACAAGACAAGATGAACAAGTATTTAAATAGAATTAATTTTTGGTTAGCTTTAAATAAATTATCACTAAATGTAGACAAGACTGTTTTTATTACTTTTGGCAATTATAGTGACAGTGTCCCAAATAAATTAGAAGTTAAAATTAATAATAAAAATATAATAAGAGTAGAATATTATAAATATTTGGGTATAGTTATAGATTTTAATTTAAGATGGGATAAACACATTCAGTACATTGTAAATAAAACAAAGTATCTTGTATTTATATTTTACAAAATTGCGAAAATAATGTCTACAGAGACATTAAGAATGAATTATTATGCTTTTTTCCATAGTCTGATAAGCTATGGAATACTAGCTTGGGGTGGAGTTTATAAAAATAATCGAGTTTTAGTTCAAAATCTACAAAAAAAAAATTTTAAATATCATTAATAAACGAAACTTTATTGTACAAAATAATCCTTTAAGCATAGAACAAATATATATTTTAGAAGCTATAAAATATCATTATGCAGATCTCAAAATGCAATATATCAAATCTACGAGTGTAACAAGGAAAAAGAATTTAATTTTACCGAGTTATAAAAAGAAAGTTGGTGATAAAAATTGTTATAAAAAGGCTATAGTAACTTTCAACAGTTTTCCCAATGAATTAAAAATTTTAAATATAGATAATTTGTCACATAAGAACATTATAAAAAATTGGATTAAATTAAATTGTTGAGGTTACTGTTTTCTTTCGCATTTTTTTTTTATTTTTACTGTTATGAATTGAAGAAAAAATTATTTGTTATAATACATATTATATGTTAAAACCAAAAATTTTTTATGTAGTTTGTAGTTAAAGTAGTTTTAAGTTTAGATCTAAGTTTTAGTATATAATTTTAAAATATTTTCTTCTTTTGTATCTCTTTTTTTGTATTGCCAGGCCTGTGTACAGATAACGTGTTTATCTCTACAGGACTTTCACAGGTCATTCAACTACCCTGTAAATCTTTCTGGTTTAAATAAATAAATAAATAAATAAAAACACACTTTTTTAAATTGACATATCAATTCTCAGAACCCTCTATGGAAATAAACAAATCGACGAAAACGAACGAAAACGTACATAAATATGTACAAACGTACAAAAGTGTACGGAATTGTACAAATGTGTATATTTCTGTTATTATTGGAACAAAAAATTTGGATCACATCGCCATACTATGCTACACTTTTGTACATTTTTTTACACTTTTGTACATTTATATATATTTTTATACGAAAAATTCCGCTCACTAAGAAGCGTCAAGATAAACTTCAATAATGTCACATAATCAAAATTTTTTTTTCTAAGTGCACTGTTTGTAAGTAACTGAAAGTTTCAACTTTTTACACGTGAATTGATTTATATGTGCCTCGCCATCTGTCGGTGGAAAACTGAAGCTGTATTTTGTTCCTAAAATGTACAGACATGTATATAGTGTATATATCTGTGGTAAAACCTGTTCCAATTATAACAGAAATATACATTTATATACTCTTTTATATATTCATATACACTGATAATCTAAATAATAATAATATTTATTTCCACTGGGGGCGGATTCCACTTATTTACACGATTAATAAAGATATACCTATGTAACAATTATTTATCCAACTGCTCAAGACAAGAACTTTAATCAGTGGTTTAACACGAGATCGGAGTACAAACACCGTCTCACATAAAGCATGAAGTAGATAGTAAACAAATCATGTGTTAGAGAGGTTATGCTATTTTCTACATAAATAAAAACGAAACATTTATCTATGGATTCTAGAAAATGTATATATGGGTGGTTTCATTTCAAGTGAGCAAGATAAAAGATAAAAATGTCTTAAACTCTACAAAAATGCTGATATGTGTATCCCGAGCATGTAAAAAAAATTTCAGACCCTAAGGTGTTATATGTCAAGGGCAATTAAGGGTTGAAAAATGCATCTAGTTTAATATTTTGAGATTTTCTAACATTGTTTGATTTTTAACTCAAAAACTAGGGACTTTTGAGAAAAAAGTATAACAAGATTTTTTGGTCAAAATAAGGTAAAAAATATAAAAAAAAATTTATTAGACCCTATTGTGATATTTTGTGATCTCATACATTGTGATACTCGTATATTGTGATATTAAGATTCTAGAAAATCGCCGCGATTTTTTTCAAAATAAAGAATCTTAATATTTAGTTTTTCATATTTCCTGTATTTCTAGACTAGTTAGAATATGGGCTTAATATATACTTTTTGCAGAATTGTTAAATAGCGCACTTTTTTCGGTATTTGTTCTTTATAAGCCCATGCATTGTGATGTAATATTCAAATTCTAGCTGATCGCCATCACCTTTCTTAAAGCAAAAAATCTTTAAAATTCAATATTTCATGTCAGCTTTCACTCTAGACATTGTGCAAAATGATCTCAAGCTAAATATAATTCCTGCTGAGCTATTAAATGGTAACTTTTTATTACAGTCGCACATTGGAAATACCGAAATAAAGTGCGCTATTTAAAAATTCTGCAAAAATTATATTAAGTTGAGACCATATTCTAACTAATCTAGAATTAAGTGTGTAGTATGGAGGTTGAGGTTCAAAACATCGATTTTTTATAATTTATTTTGAAAGTACAATATTTGGAGAATATACTATAGAAGTTTCAGACCGAAATTCGAAATATTAAGGAAGTTATAGCACATAATCCAGAGCGTCTTATAGTTGCGCGCTCTAAGCCTCGCGGCAGCTGCAACGTTCGGTCCTCTCTATTGTTGTTGTATAAAGTTTATATCTGCGTATAGCAGCTGAAAAGTTTGTGTATACTTAAATTTATACCTGTATGTATGTATATTATATTTCGGAGCACAGATATTACACGTTTTGGAGCAAACCGGCAGTAGAAGTTTATAAGTCAGTGGGTAAACATCGAGCGAAAATGGATCGAAAAGGATCGAAGCGCAAAACTGTAAGTCCTGGGCAAGCTGCTGTACAAAGAAAATGTCGAGGTAATCAGCATACTGCTGAAAAATACACTGAGTTTGCTAGTACTTCTAAATTTCACTCTAGTGTTCACAGCATTACAATCCGCGATAAAGTGCAAGTTGTGTAATGGTGATATCCAGTTTGAAAAAATCAGTGCAAGGATTGGGATTCAAACTGTGTGTGAAGTGCTCGTGTAAAGAATTTTTAATCCACTTTTGTTCGATGATCAGAAATGCGTACGAAGTAAACAGACGGTTTACTTTTGTTATGCGGCTACTCAGCGTCGGTTTAGCTGGCATAAATGTGTTTTGCTCATTGATGGATTTAGGCTCCGGCTTTAGTAAAAGTGGTTATTATTATGTAATTGACCAAATATATATTGCTGTAAAGGCCGCAGTTGAAACTGTATTCAAAAAAGCACTGAAAGAAGAAAAAGAAAAAATGCGGCAAACGGTCATCCGGAAGATGAGATCACAGTTTCTAGCGATGGTTCGTGGGCGAAGCGTGGATTCACGTCGTTTTTGGACATCGTCTCTTTGATTGGAAAGTTTACAAATAAAATCGTGGATGTTATAGTAAAATCAAAAATCTGTAAAGCATGTGAAAAGTGGGTAGGCAAAGAAGAAACGGACGAGTATTTGGAGCGGTACGAAGATCATGCGAAAGAATGTACGGCAAATCACGAAGGAAGTTCGGGAAAAATGGAAGTGGATGGTGTGATAGAAATATGTCAGCGATCTGTGAAGTGGTTTGGCGTAAAGTATAAGAAGTATATTGGAGATGGTGATTCTAAGACGTTCAAGAATTTATTGGAAGCTGATGTTTACAACGGCAATCCTGTGGTTGTAAAGTGTGTTTTACACGTAAAAAAACGAATGTTTAGGCGCGTAAAGGAAGCCAAAAAATCACTTACGCAGTTGTTGAAAGCTAGAAAACAACTTGAAGATGCTGAAAGAAAAGAATTAGAAAAGAAACAGAAAGCAGAAGAAGAGGCAGAAGGAGACAAAGCGAGTTCGACGAAAAAAAACGTACATCGGCAAGGGATTCGCCGACATGAAAAAAGCTGTGTGGGCAATATTTTATCATTTAACATCGACCGATCAAAATCCGCAGCACTCCTACTGTCCGGAGGGTCCCGATTCATGGTGCGCTTATCAAAAATTCAAATTCGAAAACAATGTCACTCCTTTTGTACACCCACCTGCTATTGACGAAAACATTGCGACTATTTCAATGCCTATATATGAAGAATTATCATCCGATTATCTTTTGGAAAGGTGTTTGGGCAAAAATACGCAAATCAATAATGAAACCTTCTACCACTGCGTATGGAATTTTGCTCCGAAGCATATTTTGTGGGACAAAAGACATTGGAAATAGCTATATGGATAGCTGCATGCATTTTCAATGAAGAATTTATGCCAGTGTTGAAAATTATGGAGGTCATGGGTGTCGAAATTGGACCGCGCGCTATTGCCTACACCGAACTGTACAATGCTCACCGAATATAAAGAGCAGAGAAAGCAACTTCTGAGGCTTTTAAAGCCTGCAGGATTAGCCGTAGAGCAAAAAAGGTTGCTGAAAATGATGCTTATGCAGAAATCAAAGGATTATTATATGCACCAGGCATAGATAATTGATGCAAACATACAATTTTTATAAAAAACCTGAAAAAACTTTAAATGCGTTTTTCTCGAAACAACATTTTTTCAGTCGGCCCGGGGCAAACAGAAAATCTATCAAACCGATTGGGCTGAAATTTGGATATGTTGATCTACACATCAATGGCCCTAGCAGGTAGCAGAATGGTTTATTTTCAATAAAAACTTCGTACTTTTTACCCCAATTTTCGAACAGAAAAAAACGCGATTTTTACATTTTTTTTTACAAGCCCGCCATTTTGTTTTTTTTTTTAATAAAAATGTCTAAATCTGCTACCTGCGATAACGATAAGATTACAGAACAATAATCCATTCGATTTTTTTGTTTCAGATTACCTGGACTGACGCTACTGCCTGGGCCAGTCACATACCTTTCTTTTGAGGTGGCCACTTTGGCCGTAATAAGCACTACCTAAATATTGTAAAATGCACTTAAAAATTTTGTTTGTGAAGTTAACGATGTCAATAATAACATATAATTTGAAATGATAGGATTTTATTTTGTTGTAAAAAAAATTACTGAAGTATCCTTGTAAAAAGTGCAAAACCTCCAGACTACACCCTTAAAGGAAATATGAAAAACTATATTTTAAGATTTTTTATTTTGAAGAAAATTATGGCGATTTTCTAGAATCTTAATATCACAATATATCTTAATGCATGAGATCACAAAATATCACAATAGGGTCTAATAAATTCTTTTTTGATATTTCTTACCTTATTTTGACCAAAAAATGTTCTTACACTTTTTTCTCAAAAGTCCCTAATTTTTGAGTTAAAACTCAAATAATGCTAGCAAAATTTCGAAATATTAACCAAAATGCATTTTTCAACCTTTAATTGCCCTTGACATATAACACCTTAGGGTCTGAAATTTTCTTTACATACTCTGGGTACACATACCAACATTTATGTAGAGTTTTTTATGTAGAGAATTTTATTTTTCGACTTGCTCACTTGACATGGAACTACCCATATATATTTATTTGTTTTATTTATTTACTTATTTATATACCATGTACAGCGAGCATAAGGACTTTTTACATGTTCCCCGTCTTTTTTCGCTTTCGGCAACTCTCAGCCACTCTATTTATATTGATCGTAACTTATCTAATAACTTCATAAACACTATTTATCTATATGGATTTTCCCGCAAATCACGAAAAAGGGCTTCTTCTAAACATCTTCTGCATTTTTAATTTTTTCTTTCGCTATTGCCTTCTCGAACTCAATCGCATAATTACACAGTCTCTCATCCAGTTTTCCCCTCAACTTATTATTATTTAGTCGCTTAGATCCTTCCCATCCAAACCCCCCTCCGTACTTCCATTTCCCTAACAATTATTTCTTCTATTACTTCCCTCGTTTTATCGCAGACCCACATATGTTCTAAATTTTCCTCCTTCTTCCCGCATGTTCGTCAATTTCTATCCGGCGAACCCTTTTCCCCCTCTTCTGTTACACTACCGCATCTAAGCCTCGCCCATTCTTCTTTTAAATGGCCCCTAATTTGTCTACTTTCCCAATATGATTCCCTTTCTATGCCTGTCTTCGATAATTTGTAATAACCCCAAAAATTAAATTTATTTATTTTTTCCCAATCTAACTGGATTTCCTGATCTATCTTCGTCTCTATATTTTTTTGTAAATGTCCAAAAAGTTTTAGCAGCTCAGCAGCAGCATGCACTGCGCAGTTGTCACGTGTAGTACACGGAAAAACCTTCGGAAGCGCCGCTGTGCTTAATGTCGTAGCACTAACGCCATCACGATTTGCTGCGCAAGCGCGCTCTTCACAAGCGAGCCACGCGTCTGCTGTGGGCGCGCTGTACGCCCAAGCTTGTGGGGACACCGCTGTTTCTCACTTCGAGCACGCAGAACGTTCAAGACGGGCGCGTGGCTTGCTTACTGTGGCCGTGCAGTCGCACTGAAACATAGTGGCGGTGCTGATTGCGTATTCGGTATCACCACGCTTCCAAGGGTTTTTCCAGAATGTGTAAAAAAATTTTCAGAGCTCAGGGTGTCATATTTCAAGGACAATTCAAGGTTGAAAAATGCATTTTTTTCATTTTTTTTTCAATTTTGCCAACTTTCTTTGATTTTTAATTCACAAACTTGTCACTTTTTAAAAAAAGTGTAACAACATTTTTTGTTGGAAATGAGGTGAGGAATCTAATAGAAATGTTTGTATACCCCATTGTATTTTGTGAAATTACTCATTGTGATGTATTGTGATACTTGGATTATAGCTAATTGCCATAAATATTTTCAAAAAAAAAATCTAAAAATTTAGCTTTTTATATTACCTTTAGTTCTAGACTTGGTACAAAGTGGTCTCAAGCTGAATATAATTTCTATTATGTGACTATGATCACACATTTAGTCCGATTACTCGAAATGTGAATATTCTGTATGCGCTGTAGATCGATTCATTGACTTGGAATATACATTTTAATGTGACGTAGCAGTAATTCAAAAGTGTATTTAAACTAAAAATTATAATCTGTGATGCGGAAGTAGATTTTTCAGAATTTTAATTCATACTATATTTTGAATCAAATTCGTTATTATTCATTTGTGCATAAAATTCATCTTGAGACCACTTCGCACCAAATATGGAATAAATGGTAATATAGAAAGCTAAATTTTAAGATTTTTGTCTTTAAAAAAATGTATGTCACGAATTCGAATGTCACAATATATCACAATGCATGATTTAACAAAATGTCACAATGGGGGTCTACTAACATTTTTTTAGATTCCTTACCTCATTTGCAACAAAAAATCTAGTTTTTGAATTAAAAATCAAAGAAATTTGGGAATATCTCAAAAAATGAAAAAAAAAATGCATTTTTGGACCTTCAATTGTCTTTGAAATATGATACTTTGGGCTCTAAAATTCTTTTTCACATTCTGGGTATAAGTCCCAACATTTTCTCAGAATTTTGGACATTTTGATTTTTGGACATGCTCACTTGACATGGAACCACGAATATACGCTTTCTAGAAATCATATATAAATGTTTCGTTTTTATTTATGTACAAAATATCATAACCTCTCTAGCGCACGATTTGTTTACTACCTATTATTTATTGGCGCTACATACCCTATAGGGCGCATTTATATGAAGCATATGAGAACTAGCCTTAAATGTACATACGAGCGTATGTGTGTTGGAGTGAGAGAACACGACAATGAGAGAGACAGAACGCACCTACCGCCTGACAGGCAAGCAGCGACTCCAAGTTACGCCTGTATATAAATCTGTAAAATAAACAACCATTCTAGCAATAAAGAAACTACAAGTATTTATTTCCATAACTTCAAAACTTACGCTAACATACACAACAACTCTGATCTCGTGTTAAAAAACTGATTAAAGTTCTTGTCTTAACGAGTTGGAAAAATAATTGTTACATAGGTATATCTTTATTAATCGTGTAAATACGTTGAATCTGTTCTGATACTTGATATATCAATTTGAAAAAAGTACGTTTTTGTGGAAAAATAATTATTGTAACTATATGCTTATAAAAATGTAATAGATTTTGAATAATAAGTTTGTTAAAATTTTCAGTTATTTAACAAAAGATTTAGAATAAGGTTTGAACATAATTTATTTTTCATTTGATAATTCACAACCTATTTAAAAATATATTAACTATATGGATTTTGTGTAATTTTTTAGTGAAAAGGTATCCCACATAGCACCCAATATTGCAGGAATGTCGTAGAAATATTTCAAAGTTACGGTGATATTGTGGATAAGTTGATATATTGCAGCTACATTTCTTTGATATTCCAGTATGATTTTCAAGATTGCAGTATTGCATCAATCTTTCTATATTATTACAGTGATATTCTTGTAACACTGCGCGATGGTAAAATACAACGCAAGGTTAATGCATTAATTCCAACATATTAAATTGTGATAAATTACATAGCAACATACGTAGTACAGTGCTGCAATATTATTGTGACATATCGCATTGAAATATTATAGTAACATTCCTGAAAATTTACAGAATGATATTTCTCAATGTATCTCACATTCATACTACCGACATATTTGTAGAATAAGGATCCTTCGCAAAAAAAATCTTCTAGGCGGCAACAGGTGCCGCGAGCGAAAGAATGCCGCCCATACACACGTACGCGGTGCTATGTGTGCTGTCTGTATGAGTAACCGTGATGTCGTGCAAGGTCCGTCAAGTCGTTTACTGTTTATCCAGCGAAACTAAAACAAATAAAGAGACACACAGATATCGACACAGACGAAATACATTACACCGCGCACGTGCCAGTGGACGCCATTTTTTCTTTCGCGGCACCTGCTGCCGCCGAGCGGATTTTTTTGCGGGGGATCTTAATATTACAATGTTACACATCAAACTGAAATATATGCGAAATATTCTGTAATACTCGTATTATTGTGTGACGTATTACGTTAAAATATTACAGCTATATTTCTGCAAGATTACAGAGTGACATTCCAAGATACAATTCAAACTAATACTGTAAAAATATTTCTACTATATATAATGGCAATAAATCAGTCATCATTTGTTTACCGATAATATTTTAGTTTTATCGTTTTATTTTGCCAGAAATCTTGAATAAATGTAAAATATTTTTACTAATGTAGTTAGTCAAGGTTTTTGTAAAAACAAATCGAGGCAAACCGATTATTGTCATTGTACATTATTTGAAAGTCAATTTTCTCAAGATTGCCGCTAGATGGCGCTTTGGCGTTTTCTCGCAAGTGCTAAGACTCATCTCCAGTTACTATTCGCCCAGAGCACGACCGGTGGCGCCCTTCAAAAGTTGAAAGCTCAGGTAGTATATTCAACATATATATATATATATATATATATATATATATATATATATATATATATATATATATATATATATATATATATATATATATATATATATATATATATATCGTATATATATAATAATGCTGTATGATTATACTTCTATTTCTATTTTCTGCCATTTCGTGCGCTGCGATCGTTTCTTTTATCCCCTCCAAGCAGATGCTCATAGCGAATATAAAGACGGTTTAAACATTACGATAATGTGTGTCATCCCAAAGCTTCTGCATACGAACAGTTATTAACAGGCGTTTATTACATGTATATTACTAATACTAATATGTAATGGTACTAACGTTACGGCGAAATAAAAATAATGAAAAATGAATAGGAAATTATATATACTTTCAATAAAATAATAATAATATTATTGTGAAATGATAATAATATTCCTGCAATATCACTGCAATATTTCTCGTGCTCACCACAACAATTAATAACCTATAATAATATTGTTGTGATGTTACTAAAATGTTTCCTGATTGTCACCAAAATATTATTCTGATATTCCCCGTGTTAGGTAAGGTTAGTCTCAGACGTAGGTATGACTGTATATATGAAAGTAAGTCGAGAGACGAACGCAAATAAGTGGGCGTGCTGCGAGCGGGAGAACGGAATATGGCGGCGAAGCGTTAGCCACGCTACATTTGTATTGTAAATCAAATCTGCTTAAAATAAGCAATCTATTTCCAAGTGAATATTCTACACCTTTATTTTAACTCCACCACTTTCCCACATGCGTACACAACAAATAGTTGGAGACGAGGACCAAGTTTCAAGTGAAAAATTTCCGAGTGAAATACGGGAGCACTGAGCATAGAGCGAACACGTGGCGGGTGCTACCTACAAATTACACTTGTACATTATTACACATACAAAAGTACGCGATACCGGGAGGAACAGGAACTTCAACAAGAGAATGCACGGCAACAACTACGATACACCAAGCGCATTTACAAATTCAATCTTTCATCCCAAGAACGTCGGTTTGGGATAGATGGATCGCTCGACTCCAAGGAGCATTCACGATCATAAAGCTAGCGGAAGACGAGAAGGTACCAAACCTTTTACACTACATTGCAGAAACCGTATTCAACACCATGTGTGCCAGTTATGGATCGGCAGACCCCTACACAAAAGACTAGAATACGCTAGTGGTAAAGTTAAAAGAATTATACGCTCCAACAGCTTTAGAAATAGCAGAAAGTTTCAAGTTTAACTGTAGAAAGCAGGAAGTAGGAGAAGGCATACAAAGTTTCGCAACTTCTCTCAACAAACTAAGTGTAACGTATAATTTTGGCACATTCCTACAAACAGCGTTACGAAATCAATTAGTGTTTGGTCCTACAAATAAAAAAATACAAAGCCGCCTACTTGAAACCAAGGATTTGACATTCGAGAAAGCACTACAAACTGCTCGAATTAAGCCCATTACTTAATGGAGCTGTCAGAAAAAGAAGTCGAATACCTTGGGAAACCAAAATACGTCTACAATAGAATATCTACAGGCACACAAAAAGCCGACGAATAAAACACAGAAGAAAAACACAAATTGGAGTGAAAAGCCACAGACAGGCAACTATAATACAAAAAACAAGAATAACACGAATCGGATTCGTCGTTACAGGTGCGCTGGCAGTCACAAAGCAAACAGGTGCAAGCTGCCGAGTAACATAAAGTGCAATTTCTGCCACCGCCTGGGTCATCTAGAAAAAGCTTTTTTAAAAAAGAAAAATTCATCCGCACACCACGGGGTGAATCAGCTAATGCAATACGAAGGAGACGTGCAGGAGATCCTGTCGATAGAAGACGCCGACCAGCGGGAGAAGTTCCACACGACGCTGCCAGTCAACAGCAAACCAGTCGAGCTCGAAGTGGACAGCGGAACAGCAGTCACCGTCATGTGGAAGCAGCATGCCAAACCGTGCGAGCGACTAACCTCAAACTGGTATCTTTTGTAAAACTGAGATTAATGTAATCGGGTACGCTGACGCGGTTTATGAAAACGGGAAATTTAGAGTAAAATTGTATTTAACGAATGTCGAACGTCCCCCATTAATGGGTAGAGAATGGATTAGACGTTTCATGAGAGAAAAAGTGCGCAAATAAATTATTCCAATCAATTTTGCAAATCGATACGGCGGATATTAACAAAGACGCATACGTAAAAGCTCTTTCAACAAATACCCGAATGTGACAAAACCGAATTTAACAAAAATATATAAGCTTAAAGTTTCACTTACATTGAAGCCAGATGCCAAACCAATATTCTTGAAACCTCGTTCATTGCCATTTAGACTGAACCCATTGGTAGATAAACGATTAGACATACTAGTAAAATAAGGAGTTTTCAAGAAAGTGGAGACATCTGAGTTCGCGACGCCGATAGTGCCGATACTGAAGGCAGACAATGATGTACGCATCTGTGACGATTACAGTGTCACAGATAACCCGTTGATACTAGTAAATGAACATCCATTACCGACGACGGACCAGTTATTTATTGATTTAGCGGGATGTAGCTTTTTCGGAAAAATAGATTTGAAATTAGCATATTTACAGCTTGAAGTCGATGAAGTGACCGCGGAGATACTTACTATTAATACACATAGAGGATTGTATAGAGTCATGAGATTGATGTACGACGTATCGGCAGCGCCAGCGATATGGCAAGAATTAATGGAGAGGATTTTACGTGGTATCGAAGGAGTTAAAGTTTTCCTAGACAATATCCGCATTGCGATTAGACGTATTCTATATACAAACGATCGAGGAGCTACCGGTTAAAGCTGCCGAAGTAATTAAAGAATCTAAAAACGATTGTCATGTAAAGAAAGTTGTAACTGCCTTCAAGCAGGGAAAACACTTGCCGCGAAAGAAACGTGGAGCGTCGACCCACGTGAAGTTTCGATGGAGAAAGACTTGTTAGTACGAGGGCACAGAATTGTTATTCCAAAGAAATTGCGAGGAAAAGTATTAGCCAAATTACACGTCGGACATTTTGGAGTAGTGAAAATGAAAGGACTTGCGAGAGATCATTGTTGGTAACCGAAAATCCAGTTAAAGCTGAAACGCACGTTTGAGAACCACCAAGCATGCCTTTCGAGCGAATAGACATCGATTTCGCGGCACCTTTCTTAAATAAAACGTTTTTAATTTTAGTAGATGCCTACTCGAAATGGTCTGAGGTACATTTTATAAAACATATGTGAAGTGAAACTACGATTCAAAAGTGTAAAGAAATATTGGCATGTTTTGGAATTCCGTCAGTACTAGTCTCCGATAACGGACGCACTTTTACATCGCAGACGTTCCAATGTTTTTTGCAAAGCTACGGTATAGTTCACAAATTGACAGCACCTTTCTACCCGGCTACGAACGGGCAGGCCGAGAGGTACGTTCAAACTGTAAAGTATGCGTTAAAGATCTGTTAAAACCAATTACAACGAAAGAAACGAAAAATATGTACAATGAAAGTAAACAGTTTAAAAGTTTCTGCCTAGGTGAAAAAGTAATTGCTCGGAATTACGCGGGGAAGACAAAGTGGTTTCCAGGTAAAATTATAGAGAGAACAGTGAGACTACATTACAAGGTTCCGTTAGAAGGTGGTAGGACTTGGCGACGATATGTTGATCAGTTAGACTCTACAAAAAAGAAGGAAGCAAAAGTGGCATGTGTAAATCTGGAATTACAGACAGTGAAAAACAGTCAGTACTATGTACCGAAGAAACTATAACGGTCAGACAAACAGCTGATGAGGTCAACGACTCACAGACAACGAGTGCCAGTTTCTCAAGCAGCGACATATCGTTTAGGAGGGCACAGTCCTCAAACACATCAGGAGTCCAAGGAGGCCGAACCACATCAGGAGTCGGAAGAGGTCGAGCTCGCGCATGGAGGAGAGTCCAAGAAGTTCTTAAATTACGAAGATTGGGAGAAAGGGAAGACGGAAACATAGACGAGACGGTGCTACATAAACAGGAGGTGATACCAGAACCCCAAAACACTCAAGTTGCACCAGAATCTCCAAACGCTCAAAGAACACGAGATGAACAACAAACATCAGGACTCAGAAGGCCCAACCGCGAGAGAAGACCACCGGGGTACCTACACGGGTCTATCGAGTAAAGTTTAAATAAAAGAAAGATGCAATTTATTTTCTCAGAGAGAAATGTTAGGTAAAATTAGTCTCGAACGTAGGTATGAGTGTATATATGACAGTAAGTCGAAAGACGAATGCAAATAGGCAGGCGCGCTGCGGGCGGCAGAACGGAATATGGCGGCGAAGCGTTACCCACAAAAAAGCAATCAATTTTCAAGTGAATATTCTACACCTTTATTTTAACTCCTCTATCTTCCCACGTGCATACACAACACCCCGTAATATTTCTGTGATAAAAACGACGTGGACATTAAATGTTGCTACAGTATCACTGCAATATTACTGCTATATATCACAGGAATATTTAATATGATGTGTAGTACTCATGTGATATTGCTGCAATATTGGGTGCTATGTGGGATACTAGATAAAAGGACAGTAGCTAAAATACAATTTTAATCTCTTGAAATATACTGTTGGATTTTTCAATATTTGTTTCTTTTTTATTGCAGACGCTTACGCTGTAAAACTTGATCTCTGTGAAACTTTGGTTTTTCCTTGCTCGTATACATCTGTACTCAGGACTAAATTGTTGAAGCATTATGAAGTCTACTTAAATTATTCAAGAATTTTGAAGCCAGATGAGTATCCTAGTTTTGAATTTAATCAGTATGAGAGCAAAATCATTTTTTTCATATTTATCCTTTATTCCAAGTGATAAAACAAAATATTTTTGTAGGACTTTTTTAAATTATCAGTAATATCAAATTTTTCTTTAATGTTCTACATAAACAGATATTAAATTATCTAATATATTTATTTGGTATATGAAGAATTATGTTTATTCCATTTAAAATAAGTTTGACAATATTTAATACTCTCCGATTAATGGTGTTATCGAAGCCCAGACATTAAACATGAAATTAATAATACCATCTTATTCAATGACTTGATATGTCACTTAAAAAGAATTGTTTATTTTTGTGGAATAACAATTACCTTGATTATTTGTATATAATTTTTATAGATTTTAATGTATAATTGTGTTTAAATTGTTCTTTTTATGTCAGAGGCTTACGCTGGCACAAATTTGGCTTTTCTCTCACTCATGTACATCTGTACTCCAGATTAAATTATCATCGTGTTGAAATAATGAAATCTATTACAATTATTCGTGGATAAGATGTCAGATAAGTACACAGTTTTAATTTTTAACCAGAACGAGAGAAGAATTATTTCTTTAAATATATTTTTTTCTATTTCAGAACAGTAATTAAACATCTACAGGATGCTTTTGATAAAATTACAATATTATTGTTATATATATTGTTTTTTTTATTCTACAGTAATTTTAGATTGAGCATAAAATTAAATATTAACTCATAATGTTTTGTAAGTTTGTAAGTTACTTATGTAAATATAATCTCAAGTTAAATTCCATTGAGGAAAATTCACATTGCATAATGAAATTTGATTTCGATTTCTAGAATAACAGTCATCGAATGCATGCCCTCAAAGTCTATATACCTGAACAAAGTGACAATGACATTGTTCAGGTTATTTAACTCTTTGGGGGAATTTGAATTGCGCGCCGTAACTCGCTGCCCGCCGCAGGACTATCGGCCGAGCGGATGCGCGCGCCGCTAGGGAAAAAGTCCGCGCGCGCTTTCGCTGACCTCGTGCGCGGGTAGCGCAGTTTTGATATCTCTCCTGTAGAGACCGGCCGACTTCTCGCGCCTTTCAAGAAGTATATCGGCCTGAGTTTTTCTTCGTTGCGTTGCGTTAACCGAGACGACACGTACATTCTTTTCAGAACGGTCGTCTCACGTAGGTTAAGTGCGAATATTATTTTATTGCGCAGAGCTGTGTATGAGTGTGCGACTTTGTGTGACTGTAATTCGTGTGGTTCGGGGAGGTAAGGCCACGTGCGAGTTCCCTCGACGTGCCGACCCTCATCGGCGAGCATCTACACGACAGGGCCTTTTAGGACTGCCCGGTCCAGGTGTTGTCCCCTCGAGACGTCGAGGCGCCCTGCGACCGAGGTGTTTCCCTCCAGCGTGCGGCCAGGACCTTGCGTCGTGTTGCCCGTCCATCTGCGACGTCCTAGCCTACCTAGGTAAGAGAGCTCTCTGCGTGCGACTTAAGGTGCCTTGCGGCGTATTCTGCGTTTCTTTCTCTGTCTCTCCTCTGTCTATTAGAGTCTCTATTTATTGTACAATGTCCTTGTATTTTCATTTAATAAATAAAGCTTGCGCTTGCCCCGGCTTTTCTCTTTCTTTCGTGCGAGTTTTTATGCTGAGGCAAGTTAGTCTCTCCCGCGAAATATATTGTGCATTAATTTGTCGACCCAGCTTTCCCTACTCATTCCTGTCCTTTTACACAATTAAGTTATTAATTTGTCATCCTTTTGTTCAGACATGTTTCAGCGATTGGACATTTTATCCAGGTGTGCATATAGCGTCTAGAGTGATTTAGCTTGACAGTACATACACGAAAATTATATATATATATATATATATATATATATATATATATATATATATATATATATATATATATATATATATTAGTAAATATGGTTTTTAAATAGGCTGCAAGATTGAAAATGAGTAAATAGGAGTTCCTTTTTTCAAAACTGTTTTCTGAAATGTATTTTAGTCAGCGACTTTCAATGCTGTATAGGTACAGATGTTGTAACGTTTTGGTGGGGATTCCGTCTATACTTATATTCAACATATTTTGTGAGGATTTCAAAATAGAATTCTGCATAGTTTCCATACAGATCCTATTGAAATTCGACACGAATTGAAATATAGAATTCCGCATGCTATCTGTAGGGATTCAGTATCTCAACTTCAATATCAATATCCGTATTCTAAAGCAGTGAAGAGTTCCATACAGATTTCATCCAGATTTCCGTACTGATTCCACGGGGCATTTTCGGACCTATTCCATACGGATTCCCATATGGATCATATACGATTTCCGTACTGATTCTGACACGCATTTCCGTACTGATTTCAGTGCAGAATTCGTGCAGTTATTTTCAACAGGGAGTAAACTGAAATAGTGTAATTCTTTTAGAAATTTGAAATCTGTTAGTCTTTGTATGAGGCGTTGATTTGGTATTGTAAACGTGTTATTAATATTTCTAAATAAATTCCTTACCTTTATTTTAACTTAATTACTTATACTATAATTTATTTAGTTATCTATTCAAAACCAGATAAGCATTACAGTATGTACATTAACTGCAAAACCTTGCAGAAATAAACTAGTTATCTGTATACAGGTACGATATTACAAAATATCGAAAAAAAATTTACAAAAATATAATATATATATATATATATATATATATATATATATATATATATATATATATATATATATATATATATTCCGCCATCATGGCGCCGAACGCGAAAGATCCTCCGGATAAGTCTGATCGTAAATATTATAAGTGTCACCCTGCTAAATCAGTTAAAACAGTGATTTGCATAATCTGTGAAAATGCATACCATAAGAGTGATTTCGATAAAATAAAACATCGCAAATACGTAGGTGAACATTTGATAATTTGCCCAGACCATATTCTAAGAGACATAACCAAATTATTGTACTAATAAAACTAAAAAAATCTGAAGAAATCAGAGAAGAATTGCTGCAAGAACTACACAACAAAACAGTGGAAAAACATAATGCAACAATCAAAGAAGATGAAAGTGAAATGGACAATTTAATAGCTGAGAATACCTTACTCAAGCAACTAGTGACAGAATTGCAAGATACAAACCAATTGCAGAAAGACTTTATAGAACTGCAAAAACAAAAAAATACTGAGATACCGATAAGTAATAAAACATATGCAGAAGTGATGAGTGATATTAGGACGAAACCGAAGCGAGTTCCTAGAATAACGATTAAGGCCAATGACCACAACCAGGAAAATACGATGCAATTATTCACGAACTGCTTAGTTTCAGAAAAGAATATCCAAACTAAGTTGATTCGCAAGAAGAATGATAAAGAAATAGAAATTAGTTGTATGAATATGAAAAGTCTAGAAACAGCGGAGACTGTTCTAAATGATAACCTAATAAACTGTGAAATCAAGATAGAACAACAAGGTAATCCAAAATTAAAATTATCGGTATAAACAATACTACAAATATGGAAGAACAGGATATAGAAAATGATATCAATGAAACAAATTTCAAGCAATTTAATAACAATGGCTCAGTACTGCACATGTACACTAATAAAAGAAACAAAACCAGTACAGTTCTAATGGAAGTATCACCAGAAAGTTTATACGTGAAAATAATAACAAGATCTTTGTAGGTCATCAATTGTGCAAAGCTTATGATCTGATAAACGTCACCCCTTGCTTCAATTGCGGAAGATATGGTCATAATGCATCCAAATGTAGAAATGATTCTGCATGCATTAAGTGCTCTGACACATACAATGTGAGTTAATGTAAAAATACCAAAACGGAATGTGTTAACTGTAATTATAACAATTCTAAATACAGAACAAGCTTACCAACGGATCACTTACCAACAGACAGACTCAAATGTAGTATACTTAAAAATAAAATAAAAAAATATATCAGTAGTTGTAAGACCACCATGGCGAGACGTCCGTATTGATTTTTCCCCTCCCCTCCTTGGTGCTAAGGCCACTATGGCGCGGCGCCAGAGTATTGATTTTCCCCGTCCCCTTCTTGACCTATATTGGGGGAGGCCCGACATGCGGGTCCTGCGTCAGGGTCGCGGCTGAGTGTTGTAGTCGCACAGGTGATAATCGCCGGGGCGGGATATATATATATATATATATATATATATATATATATATATATATATATATATATATATATATATATATATATATATATATATATATATATATATATATATATATATATACATATGCACACATATATAAATAAATAAATAATAAATATAAAAAATGATCAAATATAAAGCATAAATAATTTGATTTTTCCCCTGAGTTATCTATGAAAAATAAGTAAATCCCTGAGTTATCTATGTAAATGTTCTACGTATAATATGGTATTGTGGCCCTGAGAAGGGCCGTTTTTTCCGATTAAATTATAATCTTTTGTAGCCGTTTTTTTCGGGCAAAGAGTTAGTATTGCTAGAATATTTCTCTGTGTATTTTTTCCATTGTGAAGTGTCTGCTGCCTTCTTATCTCCTTCTTTTTTATTCTTATTCTGAAGAAGAGAAGATTTCTCGCCTTTGCTGATGCTGCTCTGTTCTTGACCCATCTTGTCCGGGCTTACGTAGGTGAATGAGGTGAGAAAGTGGTATACGCGTATTATGTATCGAGCATTAAAATTTTTCCAATAAATTTTTACATTACTCTAGGATTGTAGGGTAAATAATTATTATTATTATCAATGATAACTTTCTCCCGTACGTCGTCATTGTGATTGGACCTTTGAAACCGCTCAAGTTTTTATTGCTTTTTTTTAAAACATTCCTTGTAGCTATCTTTCTTTACACTGCTGTCAGCAGAGCGAGCAGAAGCGAGTTTACCAGCGCACATCCCCATGACTATCTTATGCTTTGGCTGAGATACGAATAATCACAGACATTAAATTACAGTTACATTTATAGGAAGTGGGTGTGAATAAATTATGAAAAAATATATAATTTATGATTGGTGTTTATTATTAATATTTTTTATACAGTCTTCATATAATCTTTCAAGTCATTCGCAATAAAAGGTAAATGAAATGCAAGAATTTCGGATAATACAATTTTTAGATATACGCTTTTGTACAGATCGGTGTCATCGACGATTCTTTCCATAATAAAACCTTCTATGTCGGTGTTATGTATTGAATAGTATTGTTTGAATGCTTTAGGATCATTAAGAATTTTATTTACATTTTCTGTTGGTTCATTTTCGAGTTTGTCTTTAAAATATTCAAGCACATAGTCAACGGTGCGATTGACCTTACCGACTCGCTCTTTTAAAATGTTAAGCTGAAGGTCGACGAGTGCGCTTTGTGCTCGAAACCCTTCGAACGTTGACTGCTGCATAACAATGCCTGGAGGGTTGTTGAAATTTTTTCTTTTCTTGCAGAGAGGCTGCTCGTTTGTCCGATCTTCTTCCTCTAAAGACTCGTGGTTATCGCTGGAGTGTGGTCTCTCGTCGATCATGATGGATTTAGTCCCGTACGAGGTTGTGAATGTTAGGTCGTGATTCGTCAAGAAAATTTTAGTAGGACGTCCAAATTCATGATAGAAGGAATAAGAATTGTCGAAATAAGCTGTTATAGCGTCAAATTGGTCTTTCAATATATCCCAACTAGCTTCATCAAGCGTAACATTTTTGTACGAAGCACTGCCGTTGATTAGCTTGATAACGTGATGGTAGTAGCCAGCGCTGTGCTCTAATCCTACGCAGAGTCGCTTCGTGTTAGATTTGTTGAGCGCATACGTTGTTGAGAGTAAAAGATTCGGCAATTCGCTCGTCACTTTCCGTAATTCGCGCGCTTGACAAGTAGCCATGGTGATTTCTTTAACGAAAATAAAATGAGAATTTTACACCACTTGAACACAATTGGACAAAACTGCTTGTAAAGTGCAGCCACGAGAGACGATGTGGTCGCTTTGCCCTGCGTGCTATTACTGGCCAGAAAACTCTATCGTCGACGCATGAGGGTCTAGGATGGTTTTCTCCCCGCCCCGCCCCCCCTCCCCTCCAACGTGAATAATAAGAGTGGGGGGAGTATGGTCAAAGAAGCCAGGTGCTACTCATTTTTCACGACAGTTATTCTGTCAATAAAAGTGTGGTTATGGTGTACAATTTTGAAATGACCCGTAGGCTATACAAATTTATAATAAAACTGTTAACGGACTTTCAAAGAAGTAAAAAAGTATAGTATTTGTCGGACGTTAATTTAGGAAAAATAAAATTGAAAATAATAATAATGAATGGCGTGGGATGTAGGACATGTAGGCCGAAAGGTACGTAAATAATTTATTAAACTTGTATTGATGTATGTATATTTATTCAACCATTTACGGCTACAAATAATACAGAAGACAATCGTGTATTTAATTTGTTAAGTGCATCTTAATCTAGAGGTACAAGATTGATTACAGAGGCCTGAACCTAAAGAGCGCTCGTTCGTGAACGTAAGGGCTTTTTTACATTTTTTATACTTAATCTTATTACAAATTTTTTTATAAAACCTTATAGCTAGTGCGTCATTTTTTCTGGTGTCTTGTGAGAAGAAACGACAAAATTTGTCGAGGTTCGTGCCCCGACACATGTGATGCAAAAACATTATGGTATACTGGCCACAGCACATTGAATCAACGCTCTGAAGTGTTTTGGAGTTCCATCGAAAGTTTTTACAGTTTTTACGAAGGCGTTCAAAATGGTGTTTTGAAACCGGTGGAACACCATAACTGTCAAAGTATGTCCCGATTCTATTTTTGTCGATATGTATGGCTACCCAATGAGTTCCAGGCTTCGTATGATCGTCGGTATTGCAGACTATGGCTGCTGGTGCCATCATGATACGTGGAATTCGATCAGCCGCGTATACACCGATTGTCCCGGCATTCAGACCCTCGAGGGCTCTCATTATCTCCCTTGTATTCATGTTGACTTTTCTTCGTCCGTACTCTCGTATTCCGAGCTGGCACCGTCTACCTCGTCTTGTCCCTCAAAGCGAGAGCCGAATCTTACGCGACAGGAGCTTCTCCCCCAGACGAGATCTTGAAGAGCGTGATAAAATAAGTCACTGCTTTTTTCCGGTATATTCTGCTGCTGTTCCTCGGGTAGTAGTAGTGAATAAAACCACTCTCGTAACAGATGTGACCTATGCAGAGCACAATACCCCTTTTTATACTCATTACCCTGGCAGCCGTGAAAAATGCACACATGCTTACAAGAAAACTTTCTTTGTAAATCGGTGAAGCCTTCGGTCGTATATTCCTCGATATTTACGACGGGGCGAGCCATTATCGATTGAACGTATCGTGCCTTTTCCGACCCTCTAACGTATATTTTAGTAGCATTTCTTGCGATATTGTAACATTAATGATGTAATTTACTTATGGTGATATCGCCGTCGAACCATTGTATACCATGCATGCGTAATGAAATGTAATCGTTAGTGGTCTTTACGCTGCTGGGCAATTCTTCATAGGGATGAGGTGGTCTGATTATCCAATGGCCGGTGACATGATTTTGTAGAGAAACAATAGACACTTCTTTCGGTAAAAATTTATTGTCTTTATCTTTGAAACCTTGGATATCTATTATGTAATCCATGATAATGATGATGATGACACGGCTCTAATCACAAACGTTTATTTTACACGCACTGGATAGTGATAATACGAGGGTAGTAAGTCGACTAGTTTGTGGAGGGTTCGTTTCACAGGTTATAACCTTCTAGCCCCCTCCGCTACAGTGTACGCCCCCTTTCACCAGCGCCTCAAGCGTTGAAATCCGTAATAATTTGCCTGTTTGAATCGATTTCCAAAATGTTGTCAAATTCAGCGTAAACGATACAATTGACCGTCTCCGTAAGAGCTTCTTCGAATCGTACTTCGATGCGCAGTGCACCCGACCGCACGAGGCTCCAGTGAGATGAAAAGTGGGCCGATAAATCGGATGTCAGATCGAATGCGAAAAGACAATAGCCCAGTGGATAACTATTGCGCCCAATGTCGAGGCCCTCGTTGAGATAGTGTGTGCCTGTACCGGAAAAAAGCGTATGAAAAGATTCAATGTACAGTTGGTTGGTTCCCGTAAAGCGGGGCTGCAAGGGTTTGCTAGGTATTTGTACACCATCCACGTATAGCGAGAGAAAATTTATGGAAAAATGTTGAAAATTAAAGGGATTCATCCGTCGGTTGCCGTTGAATGCACGATTTTGTACAAAACCTAAGATTATCCTCTTGGGTATTTGACCGAGAACGACGTTGTCGAGCGTATCTCCGAGAACGCCTCTGTGCATGGTAAACGACTTTACCTCGACTCTGGTAATCGGGTACTTGGCTGTGTATAATAACGCCGGGGCTTATTTTTGTCGGAGAAATCCATGAGGCAAAAGGCATCTTTGCTGCGCACTAGCCTCACTCTCATTTCAACGCCGTTGAGTAAAAATTTCGATTAGTTCAAGGTGTCCGCGTGGAGGTGGGCCAAAACGTCGAATGATTTGCCGCCTACAGAGTAATGTTGTCGATTGAGAGCACCAATGTTGGCACCTGCAGTGGTGCGGGTTATAGCCGGCGACGCGTCCATACAACCTGGTGAATCGCTGTACCACAATCCAGAAGTCAGATGTGAATGTATTGCCGGAGTAGCGTAATTTAACAGTGTTTCTATATATGCTCTATAAGGATAGGCGTTGTTTGGCGGGGAAACTAATTTTTGATTGAAAAATATGTCAATCTGATCGAACAAAGAGTGTATAAAATTATTGACGGTTGCAATCTTTGCATTTTCCAACTCCGTTTCCGATGGTAAAATCTGCACGGTCAAATGTAGCATGGTGTGCGCGAGATCTATGTAATGTTCCGTTGAACTGGGAACTAAAAATTCCAAAGGTGAATTACTTTCGTCGCTGAGAGACGATACAGGCTTATAGTGAAGAAAAGAGCTGCATTCGATGGCTGTCTGTGTAAGTGGTAGTGTGAAGAGGTCCAGCTCGCTCTTCATACCCTCTCCGCTGCACGCGTGTAGAAACGCCATTTTTCAGACTTATTTCGGTCCGAAAATGTCTGCGATACTTCTGACAGATTTTCTGGTCCCCCGGCGCCTGGACGGTTTTCTGTTACTACTGCGTTTTTTTCCGACAGCTTTCTTCTTGCGGAGCACGTTGCGCGCATTTACACGACTCTTTCTCGACTGTCGTTTACGCTTGGACGCACGCGCCTTATATCCACTGCCTTTCATCATTTCGGATATTTTATTTGCTGCTTTACTCTTCAAATTCTTACCAGACTCTTTGAAACGTGTGTCAAAGGATTCTTTGAAATTAGAGCCGTTATTCGCGACGTCGTCAAACACGTTAAAACCCGCGCGAACGACCTCTTTTCCTACAGCCTTTGCGCCGCTAGTGATGTAAGGGGCTATTTGTCGAAAAATCGAACCTAAGAAACTACCGATACCCGAGCCTCGCTGGTACGCTGATCCTACAAACACGTTTTTGACACCACTGCCGCCACCTAGCTGCGCGTTGTAATAATTCACGTAATGACTCATTTCGGCATGGTTTATTGGCTATGCTTAAAATGAAGCGTAACCGTCAGAGTTCCGTACTCAAATGGTATTTTATGACCAAGTTGGTCTCTTATATCGATAATGATACTTTGAAAAGAATGATGCAGCAAGGGTATATAGTGTATCGGAGCAAACTGTTTTACCATGTTGGTGCCGAATTTATACTTTGAACTTTCGAAAGCTACTATGCGCAAAAGAGCTGCTTGCGTATCGCCGACCGTGTAGGGGGTGCATATATCCGTGTAAACGTACAGCTGATCTGGTATAGCTCGGGCTAGACAAGCTGGTCTGCTGCCTACGTTAGCGTTTACACCAGAGTTCGATGTGACAAAAGCCCCTGTCTGTCTCTGTGTAAAATCTTCAAAGCCAAAAATGCGTCGAATTTTTTCGTTAAATCTCGTGTAGTGAGGTTCTTTGCATGCGCAAGTTCGTTTCAAAGTATAGTAGCCTTTCTGAAACTCTGTGGGTGTGAGTATTTGATGTTCACGTGCATCGCGCACTTTAATTATTTCCGCCGCAAGCTGGTCGACACTCTCGTATATACCGTGTGAGAAATTGTAAAATTCATCGTTTTCGGAAACTTTGCGTGTCTCGCTGCCCAATTTAAACGCGTAAGAAGCTTCGGATTCTTGAATATGCATAACCGTACACGGTACGTGAATCTCGGCTAGCCCCACGTGCCAATCACCCGTTAGCCTTATTTCGCGACACATGTGCGTGGTAAAGCATGTAGTCGCGTTATCGGGATAGTAGACAACGCTACTACTACTTGGAAGTACCAAATAAAAGGACTCCACGTTATCCATGTTTTAAGGCGCTTGAACGTCGGACGCGTTTATCCAACAGTTAAACTTGTCGGGATAGCCGATCCACTTTACAAACAATTGTTTTTTAGATCCGCGACCTTTTGTTTTGATGACGCGTTCGATTTTGAATTGTTGGTCTGCTAGCCGGCGCGCGGAACCCACACAGGCCAGCTCTTCGTTATAAAAAAAGCCGTCGATAATTTCACCATCAAGATCTTGTAGTTCGTACGTGTAAATGTTTTGCCTTTGAGAAACGCGTTTCACTTTGAAAATCTCTTCACTAAATTTTTTTTCGAACCCTTTTGCAAAGGTCCCTTTAGACCGACTGATGCGTACATAGTCGCCGACCTTGTATTTAGCGTATTTCGATGATGCGTGTTTCTCGTCTCTCGAAAGAGTGCGCCGCTGTAGGTATGCCCGAGCTTTAGCAGCGTTGTACAGGTTTACATCAGCAGGTTTCATATTTATAGAGCTGTGCAGAGTGTTATTGTACGCGTAAACAATTTTTTGTACCGCATCGATGTATTGATGAGTGTTGCGGTGCGTAAAATATCGCCACATGCGCTCCTCTAAAGTACGATTGAGCCGTTCGACCACGGCTGCTTTGATGTCGGGATTTCGAGCGGCTCGAAACAAAATGTTGTGTTTCTTGAGAACCCTCTGCAGGGCACCACCCACAAATTCTTTTCCCTTGTCTGTTTGCAAGCAGACGGGTACACGCCCGTTGGCTCTTTTGATAATCTTTTCGAATGCCGTAGCCACAGCTTGAGCACTTTTATCGCGTAGCGGTTCTAAAAATGCAAACTTGCTGAGCACGTCAATGACAACCAGCAGGTAGCAAAAACCATCGTTGTCGTTTTTGAGTGACGTCAGCTGGCACAAATCAGCCTCCCAAACGTCATCCACGTTAGATACATTGTAGTGCAGTCTCGGAAATTTTTTACGTATAGGCCTGTGAAGTGTGTAAGAATCTTGATTGCTCAGCCACTCGTAGATACGCTCTTTCTCTTTCTTATTGTGCACGACCGATTTACCACGTACGTTGACACGTATTAAATTTCGAGCACCCGCGTAACCAGTCTCGTGCGCAGCGTCGAAATATTGATTTTCGTATTTAGACATTTTAAGCGGGCAGTTTGAGCCACCTTTTTTTGCCGCGTTTCTCGTTTGAGGAGGTGTAAATACTGACTCCGTCATTCTTCGTTTCGCCGTATTTAAGGGTGATGTCAATCTCTTGGCAATTTTTAAGACGTCAATGTTTCCAATCAGCCTACTAGGGGTGTCGCTGCTACCGATAAATTTTGCAAATTGAAATCTTCCGATGGGAGGATCGTAGTCGTCTCCGTCTCGCCGTTTTCTCTTTTTCAAAACATCGTTCAATAGATCAGCGATGTTTGACTGAGGAATTATCTTCCCATCGACGATGACGCTGCCTGTATTATCCCATTTAAGACGACCGGGCTCGGTTGTGCGCCAGTGTTTGAGCAGCAAACGGGCTTTTTTAACGTATACCTTGGGTACACTCTCGAGAATATCCTCTTCCGAGAGTGGTGTCTTTGTAGCCTCGACCTCGTCGACGCTGCGATCAGTTTCTCTGTCCTCGGCTCGTTCACTCTCTTTAAAGAATAAATATCGTCGTAAAACTTGTAAATAATGCTCGCACTTTTCACGTTCATTGGTAAACTTTTTCGAATTGAGTATCGCGTGCATCTCTGAATCTAGTCGCGATAAATTATCACCGAATGTTTGTACGGTATTTTCGTTACTGGTGGAAGTATCCGACGTCAGAGACTGGGATAGCGCTGGTTCTTGTGGTGCAGACTGCGCGAAACTCTGAATCCGGTCAAGAGCAGCTTCGGGAACTATAACCATCTTTCGTGCGTGCTCCATCTTGCGGACAAGAAATTCCGCAGCCGATTAAGATTTGTTAAATATTTTAGAAAAAACAGTGCTTATGAGTGGTTCCAGTAAGAGAGGTAAAAAGAAACCGCCGCTCTGAACGATTGTGCGTTTTCTACTTTTCCACGCTGAACCCCCGCTGCTTTTTGTTTTCTTAACCAATTTTCGCAGAATTTTCTTGTGCTTTTTCAATCGATGTTTTTCGGAATCTTTAAGTTTCACCACACCGTGCAGTACATTCAACGCGCACTCGCAAATGCACTTTATGAGATTTTTATCGGCCGTGCGTATCAAGGCGTTTTCCGTTTTTGAAAAGTGTTTCCCGGCTACACAGCGCAGGCGCGAGTCACGGGTATTTTTTCGTTGTGGTGGTGGCGGCGGGGTATAACGCCCCGATGTTACCTCAGCCATAGTCGTTGACAGACTGTTTTTCAGGCTCTCTTCTTCTAACCTTTTATCTATACTGTTTAGCGAGCCTTGGGTACATATGCGTATTGCACTTTGTCGTCGGGAAATATACACGAGCGAAAACGAAATTCATCCAACGTGTACTGCTTTAAATCCAAAAGTAAGTAGCTATGCGCTCGACTGCAGGCATCGATATACGCTTCTTGTAAAAATTTCGGGTCTTCGGGATAGACTTGAAGCGCGAGATATTGTATTTGAGCTCGATCTCGCGGGTTTTTAAAGAGCACGATATAATTCGTGTTGAGCGATAGGTCGCGCTGATTTGCGCCCTTATGAAAAATGTTTTGCGTGATGAAAATCACACTTATATTTTTATGATGACAGCCTTTGGTGAATAAATCGAGTACCGTGTTATTCGAGGATTCGCGCATTAGATCGTCGAGAATTAGTAATTTTTTCTTATCGTTATCTTGCGAATAATCGTTCGATTGTGGTAAACCCTCTCGAAATTCTATACCGCGATCACCGGGTACTTTAAGCTCGTTTTGGTACGCGTCTTGCCATTCAGCATAGTAAAAGAGAATGCGGTCGAATCGCACGTTACACATCTGCGGCAGCTTGGCGAGAAAACGTTTCACAAAGACAGTTTTTCCACACATCGTGGGACCCGACACGATGCACGTGAATGGGTGTTTCCAACGTGTATCCATGATGAATACTGAGTAAAAAAGTCTCTGATTTGTTAATTTTATAAAAAAAAAGATACTAACCAATCGAACCACCCAACGACCAGCGCGGTAGTGGCGGCGGCGGCGGCGGCGGCGTGGGCACTAGCTGATTACGCACACGCGTTCATCAGCCGAGCTACCGCGAGGACTAGCTTATTTTGATTTTTATTTCAGCTTATTACCGCGATGAATCAGCTGATTATTTAGCAGCGGTGGGCTACTTCAGCTGATGCGCCCACCGCTAGTGTTGGCGATTCAATGGAGAAGGATTTGGTTTATATCTCTTTATTTATATATTATTATTATTATAGTTATTCATAAATTATTTATTGATACAGAAATTTTTTTAATACATTGTCATCTATTAAAAAGTACGTCTACACATTTTTTTTTGTTTTTACACAGTAATTAGCTCGAAGCATTAATTACTAATAACGAAGAAATTTATACAGTCTTATTGCTTATAGCCAAAAGGTAGAGAAAGACTTTTCGATATATATCGTCTTTTTTTAAAAACAGTGCTAGAGGTTTTAAATTCGGTGCACGTTACAACTTCGGAGAGATACAAATCTTTTTAGGGTTTTCTTCGTTTTGCTCTTCCTCAAAGTTAATGTCGAGCAAAGACTTTACGCTATCAAAGTTTACCTTTAAGGAGTTTTTAAAATTCAAACCTATACCTTTTACCTTGCAGCATTCTACAGTGTCGCCGCCCGGTGTGATTGCGCGAAAAGCGTAAAATTTTGGAGCTGCGGACATCATGGTCTCTATGTATGTACCCTCACCGTACCCTCTGAGTTCATCCGTCATATCGCCCAAAAGATTTCCCAAAGGTGGCTCGTATTCGCTCGGATTGCTCTCGTTTTTCACGAAAACACACGAATCAGTGTCACAGTTCAATAATCTACCTTGGAGACGCTCAATGTGTCTGTAATGCTCTAATTGCGCTTGAGCAGTCGTGTAAGCGGCGATCACGACATTGGTGTGAGGAGACGGTGTCACGGCTTCTTCTATAAATTGCCAGTTGACGGACATTATTTTTTCGCCTACCGGTAAGACGCTAAAAACTTCTTTATAAGGGCAAGCTAAAAGTTTCAAGAAAGCTTCCCGCGTCTTTACAATCGTTGTCTGTTTTAAATTTGTGCGTTGACCAAACTTACCCCAAAGACTGTTCAAACACAATTTGGCAACCGCGCGCAACCCCGGATTTTTATCAATTTTTTCGCGATCCAGCGCGATACCCCTCGCGGATTTTTTACCTTTATATCGTCAAACTGACACTCCCACATGACGCGAACTTCGTAACCGCGTTCCCGGATTTTCTGCAGTTTTGCGATGGTATTTTCGTAGGACTCGTCGAAAGAGCGTCCGTAAGACAGAGGTTTATCGCGATTTTTATCGAAACATTTCGGACAACCGTGAGTGTAACAGCCCTCGTACTCAAACACTATGCCTTTTTCACCCGCCTGCAGTGGCTGTAAGTACCCGTCTACGAGGAAACCCTCGGGTAACCTAAACTCTCGCGCTCTACCAGCGTGAATGATTGCTCGGCCGAATTCGCGCTCGCACTGGAGCAGCCACTCTATAGAGTTTTGAGAATGCATATCCCCCCGACGATACCCTGTTGGAGGAATAATGCCTATTGTGTTCGAGGTTAAAAAATTTTTTCTATAAATGAGGGAACATGCACTCGCTATGGTCTTTGCCTCGACGAAAGGATAGATTTTACCGGCGTTCAAAAATATTTTTCTAAAAGCGACACACGCGAGTCTCAAAACCTGTACATCAGCGCGACAATAGTCTGCAAGCTCCTTTTGAAAATTGAATAAATAATTAGGAGCGGTCACATTGTACCATGAAAAAAAAGCCTCTCTCTCCGTCGCCGACATATAATCGGGCGCGTAATAATGCAGAGCGGGCATCGGCCCCTCGTAATTCTGTTTTTCAGTTTTATTACACAGGTGTGGAAAGTACCCTTTTTTCACACCCTCTGGTAGACCAAATGTTTTTGGTAACGCGCTCAACCCCATGTGAAAATAATTTAGACTATCTATAAACTTGGTGCGACCACATTGAATCAAAATTATGTTTTTTCCGTTGAGTATTACTTTTGGTATAATATTTTTACGCTCCTCGACTAATTCCTTCAATACGAACTGCGCGTCAAACCCGCCGGCATTATGCGCGACGCATATAATTTTAGCGAAAATAGACTTTGTACGAATGTATAAATCAACGAACTGTTTTATAACGTTTTTCCGAAACACAAATTCCCGTATACCACAAGTATCGCAGCATTGGTTCAAATCGCTGTCACTATCGATACACTCGGTGCACACTTGCTGAACTACACACAAGTTCGGTATATGCAGACGCGTGTCCGGATGATTTTTATACGGTACATCTTGGCGTGTTTCTAAATCGTAAAAAACGTATAGATATTTTTTATTTTTATCGGCATTCCCCTTTTTCTCAAAATTACGCACAGGCTGCATAAAGCATGGTGCATTCAGCGAGTGACTCGTTCGACATACTTTGCAGCGATGGATACCGCACTCGTGTTTACCACGGTGCACGTGAACGTGTTTCTGACAAGTCGGGTAAATTTTTACGAAACTACAAAGTTCTTTATTCTTTACTTTGTACGTCCCGGGTGTCTTATGATTTGTAAAGCATGCATTCCCAAAAAAACTTCGCGAACACTCATTACATTTCAAAATTTCACAATCATTCTGTTTACACGCAGGCGTTACAAAACAACTCGCACATATAGTCGAGCATACGTGCTGATCCACATATTGATAACGCTTATTACAATGTGTGCAGAAAAAACGACTTCCCAGAGCACCCAGTAAATTTAAAATTGTATCAAAATGACGCTCGCGGGCATCGTGACAAAGATATATTACATCCGGGGAATCTAGTCCGTATACATCACGTAGCAGAGGGCGGCCGTCAAAAAACGGTGGCTCCTCATTGCCGAATGACTCAACATCGTAAACTACAATGGCAATCCGATGCCATGCGTAATGAGCTTGAAATTGTTCAATTTCGCGAAATCCACAGCCTTCCTCGGCTACAACTACCCCGGCCCCTGCTACCAACTCTAGAGCGCGTTGTTTTTGTAAAAGACGTCTACCGTCGGAAATACATCTCCATATTTTTTTTACATCCGTGGTAGCATTTTTTTCAACTCTATAAACGCCTGCCCTACGACTAGAGCACGCGGTAAACATAAATTATCTTTATTGCGTATAATAGCGACCAAAGACCGCTTCCCGATGGTACCCACGTTCAATTTTATTCTGCTACGACCCGCTCCAGTCGGCATGTTTACATAGGTCGCTTCTACAAGAAAACTTTCGTCTATTTCAAAATTCTCATTACTTTGCGTTATACTACTAACAAGTAACCACAAATCATCATACATGAAATTTACAATTGGACGTAGCGACAAGCCCGCAGTACCGTGAGAAAACTGTTCACTATTAATCGCGACACCTATTAAATCATTGCTGTCTCCTAATGAAATCAAGTGTGCATGAATATCGCGCATAACCAACTCGAGCCATAATATTGGGTTGAAATCTGCAGGGGATGGCTCAAGTATACGTAAAGTCAAACGTACAGCATTAACGCGAAATCTATGAACGTACCGGTTGCGCACTTCGACTATCGTAAATCTCGTACCAGGCGGCTCAACCGATAGTTCAACGACCTCTTCGCTGTCTTCATCGTCGCTGCTGCTACTGCCACTACTGCTACTGCTGCTGCTGCTGCCGCTGGTGCTGGTGCCGCTGCTACCTGCGGCAGCAGGCGCGCCCCCACCACTGCCACCACCACCGCCTACCTGCGATAAGTGGCTGTCTCTTTCGGCTACTGGTGTATCAGCGTTACTTGCATCTTTTTCCCCTCTCTCAAAAGACGACGACGCCGAGACGTTTTCGTTTCGCCCCGATGGTGCGCGATATATGCCTATAAAGGATTTAAAATGTAGGATAGCTATTTTCTTATTTTTTTTTATTGAAAGTTTCATTTGTTTATTTTATTTATTTTTACGTCTACAATATACAAAGTTTTTTAATTAAAAACTTTAAACCATATCGAGTAAAAACAATTTTATTTATGTAATTATCAATATAAGCATATACGATTTTTCTACAATTTTATACAATTATGTGTAGTTGTATATGTAACTTATATATAGTTAAAAAATACTGTTAGTTTCAATTATATATATCTTTATAATTAAAACTAACAGTATTTTTTAATTCTTTATTCCTAGACCCGCAGCCTGAAAGTTTCATACGGCTAGACAAGTTAACCCACGAGATCGGGATCAGAGTACAGAGACGACCCAGGCCCTTCGGTTAATTTGTTAAAACCGGTCAAATCTTGCGTTCTCTGAACATATAACGTATGCGCACCATGGTAGACGTTTAACATCTTTGCATTTAAACGAGCGGGGTCATCATCACTATTTGCCTTCCGTGGTATTACTTTAAAAAAATAAATAAATTTCAAAACTAGTTCTTTCTGTGGTAGTATTAGGATAGCAAAAAAAAAGTGTACACTTACCCACGTTTTCACTTTCAGCAGTCATACGCTCGCACTCTCTACGACGATGTCTGTAGAATTGCTGTAGCATGGAAGATCTCGGCGTCTCACTGTCTGCAGAGAGCAAGGGACTTGCTTCCGATACCTGCATCTCATCAGCGCCGTCGTCGTCTTCGCTCTCGAAGCTCAGAACACGAGCCACCTGATTTACGGCCGCTGTGTGTTTTGCGATAAGCGACTGTGCCAAGTGTCCTGTAGATCGTTTGACCGCGTTCGATGGTACGTCCTAGTCCTCACTGCTCTCCGATATATAAGACTCATTTCCCGATTCATAGCACTCCTCCATCCAGATATCCTGCTCGTGTATGTGTTGGTTTAGTATATTTGCTTGCGGCGAGTGTTGTTGTCGGGGGCTGGTTTCGTCGTGGTCATTCAAAATGATGACACTCCCGTCTTCACTGTCTAAATACGGCTGTTGTGAATCACCCGCTTCTACGCAAAGACTTGCATTACAGGAACTACAGGGACACTCGGGGCTAGTACAAATCAATTCGCACTCGCGCTCCGATTCATCAACCTCACTATCCCCCAGATCGGCCGGTACACTCTGAGAATCGTTCGCTGCGCTTTCATCACCACCAGCGAATCTATCAGCGAAGTCACTTTCGAAATATCTAAACAGATTTTCACACGCTGTAACAGAAATAAAATATAGTTATATAGTGCTTTAAGTAGCATTATATTGTGAAAAATACGAATTGTAAAATTTAAATATTACTTAAATGTTTTAATCAGTTAAAGGTTAATTAAAAAAATGTAACGCATTTCACGAATTTTCCGGATATAAAACCTAAAAAATCGTATGTTGTTATGTATAATTATATAAATAATTATATATAAAAACATTCAGAATTATTATACAGTTGTATAGAATTATATATAGGCGTCTATAGGGCTATATAGAGGTATATATATATATATATATATATATATATATATATATATATATATATATATATTTAGGTTTTTTATTCTATATTATCGTATATAATCATACATAGATATATAGAGACAAAACTTATATATAACCATGTATATATATATTTATATTTTACTAGTTTTTAAATGACCATTTCAAACGCCTACTTTACAACTTTTTTTTTCACTGTTATTACTAGATTTTTGTTAAAAAATACAATATATTCAAATATTAGACAAACGAGGCTTTTTTCTAATATACACTATACATAAAAAGTTTTAAAACCCCTTTATAGTGTTATTTATAACGTTAATAAAAAAGTATGTTTTATTATTATATTAACACGTTATTTTAAAATTATATACTGAATGATAGTAGTACTCACCGATATATTCATCATATTCATTCATCAAATTGTTCAGAGTGTGAATGTCCTGCATATTCCGACGCGTTATGAATTCTCCAGCAGTAAGCACAGCCAATTCATTTCCTCGAAATATCAAACGATGAAGCCGGGCAATCTCACGGAGCGGGCAGCATGCAAGTATAAACTTGAACTCACTTTTTAGTTGCACACACGCCATACGATTCACGCGCATTCGCCACTCAAAATCACAACGCCGCCATATAATCTCGTACGTGTTTTTATATCGTAGAATTTTTACAACACGAAAAATAACTGCTCGAAACTTGTCTTCACTAATATTACGCATCATGCTGAATGAACGAAGCACTTTATTCGACACGATGTGTATATATTCTACTTCACGCGACGGAGTTCTCGTAAGTTCTAATGTCTCTGCTAGACGGACGTTTCATTTTATTAACAAAAATCGGAGATATAGCCAACGAGTAGCAAAAGGAGGTGTGCACCGATTTGTACAGCACATGCTTATAGAATGCTCGTTCGACAATTTGTAGCAACGTCCAGGTGCTAGAAAACATACTAATAGCTATTTAATGGTGTCTTGAAGCTCTCGATGGTTATACCGATTACGCATCTGCATAGCACCCGTCTGGTCTTTACACGCGCACATCGTGTAATACCTGGCCCTGCGCGGTAAAACAGCCCCCACTGATAAGGGAGTGCATAGGTAATATGCCTATCTTTAGCCTACAGAGATACAGGGGACTAAGTTTTGGAAGCACCCGTCGAGAATACACAATTCTAACACCCATCGCGCCGTCTTTACGCATAACACCCGTCTCTACTACTACTACTAAATAACAGCGTTTTACTTGTAAGCAGATAACAGATACTTTTGGCCTCAAGATACTTTTTCTACGCTATACCAGCCCAAAAACGAATATGACAAGATACATAGATGCTTTTTCCCTGTTATTACTTTTTCCGACGGTCGCCCAGATCTTGAAAAATTTTCACTGCACTTTTCAGTATCGATTTTTACGTCGTACGCACCGGACCGCTCGCGCCTTTAGAAATTTTCGTAAGAAAAACTTTGTAAAAGTACTAAGAAATAGACGTATGTATAGTGTCTATGATATTGTGACTTTTTGTAAAGTGGTAAGAAATAGGCGTGTGTATAGTGTCGACAATATTGCGAATTTTTTATAAAAGTTTGACGTGCAGTGCAAGTGGTCAGCAAGAAAAAAAATCTGTAGTGCTCATTTACATTTTTTAAAAAAATGGCGTTTAACACCGTCTGCCCAATGGACGAGTTAATTGCACAGTGCGGTTCTCCGAAGGCAACTACATCGTATCGCTTTCCGAGGACCAGTATGAATGGCTGGACGATTTAATAATCCAGCCGTCGCCGTCGTCGTCGTCGCCGCTGCCGTCTTCTACAGCGCTTATCGAGAACCAGTATGAATGGCTGGATAATTTAATAAATCAGCCGTCACCGTCGGCAGCGGATATAGCGGAGCGCAACACACTAGCAACCGATTTAGAGAAATCGTCCGCAGCAGCGCATTCGACACTAGCTCGAGATCCGCAAATATTGAGCGGAATGGGGACCGCAGAAGAGCAGCGACAAGGCGGGGACCCATCGACAGCCTCTATGCCGGGTTCAGCGTTTAATCCTCCGCACGATCGCGCATCAGAGAACCTCGAGGACATCGTAATAATAGCCGATAAGCCGGCAGCATCATCACCGTCGGGAAATAAAACCAGAGGCACGAAGAGATCGTGCGCCTTCCGTATGTCATCTATAGAGCGGAAGAGGAGGGCCACGGTCTTTCAACCGGATATTAAAAGTTTTTTAACACCCTACGCGCAAATTAGTAAAGTGCACACGTTCGCGCTCGAAATAGCCGCTTGCATGACACACCTCGACGCAGGCATCGCAGAAGGCCATGGGATCGTCAATAAGGCTGCTAGCGCCCACGCTTTGAGGGCTTTGGCCATACTACGCGCTAATTAGCGTATCATGCGGAAACCCTTGCTACAGCTGGATCAGGATGAATTTTTTGAAGCTGTCCAATTGCCGGAAAAGGAAGCAGTTAAAGTACGGGGTGTGAAAAGGCCCGCAGTTATCAAATGCATGCACAGTCTAGTGGTGCTACAGGCCTGCTGCGCCGAATAGTAAGTAACCAAATTTTTTTCTATTCTCTTAAACCGGTATTGACTATAAGAAAGTAAAATTAATTATTTATTTCAGTTTAAAAAATTTTTCAACAACACTATTTCAAACCGCGTTAAATAAAAATCTCGCGAACGGTGCATGGCACATGAAGGCTGCGCTGAAAGCAGAAGGGATTGATACACCCGAGGCTGACGATCAGCTATACAGTGTGCCGTTCGGTGAAAAAGCTTTCTGAAACGCTTTTAAACCGAGCGAAATCTTTGACGCTTTTACGAGTGCTCAAATACCTGAACTTCTCGACAAGAAGCATATATTTCCCGGGATAAAATAAAAATCAGACCTTTGTATATATATTTCGAATAAATTTTATATTAAATCATAATTGGTCTTTTTTTTATTCCAGATAACCCGGAGGCTTGTGAAAAGCCACATTATTTATGGTTTATATTATTTTTTATACTTACTATTTATTTATTCATTTATTTATATATGTGTGTGCGTGCGAATATATATCTTATTTTTCATAGATAACTCAGGGTAAAAAGCAAATTATTTATGCTTTATATTTGATGATCACCTGTGCGACTACAACGCTCAGCCGCGACCTTGACGCAGGACCCGCATGTCGGGCCTCCCCCAATATAGGTCAAGAAGGGGACGGGGAAAATCAATACTCTGGCGCCGCGCCATGCTGGCCTTAGCACCAAGGAGGGGAGGGGAAAAATCAATACGGGCGTCTCGCCATGGTGGTCTTACTACTACTTATATCAACTCTATTGATTACCCGGTCGCGTCTACATTACCGTCATGGGATGAATCAAGTGCACTACAACAAATACGTAATATACAAACTAATAAACTACTTTACCAAAGGCACGTAAAATCAGTGAAGAGTATAGTAAATAAACTAAGCGCAGCCAATTCCCCTACACAACAACAAAATAAAGAACAACTAACATTATCAACAAGTCCAGAACCTACACCAGAACCAACAGCAACTACATAATGAAAGCACAAATAAACTTAATTGAAGAAATACAGAATAGCATTCACAAACAAGAGAGATTATATAGGGATCTTGAGACTTTTAACAAAGAAAGAAATAGTAACAACAGTTTGATTTTATACTTAAATATTAGAAGCCTAAATGCCAATTTTGTAAAGCTTCAAATCTTTATTAAAAGTCTTAAGATAAATCCATATGTTATTGTGTGTACAGAGGTATGGAATTTAACTCATTATCAGTATTACAGAATTA
Organism: Gastracanthus pulcherrimus; assembly: GCA_949152435.1. Classification (NCBI taxonomy): domain Eukaryota; kingdom Metazoa; phylum Arthropoda; class Insecta; order Hymenoptera; family Pteromalidae; genus Gastracanthus; species Gastracanthus pulcherrimus. The sequence goes on from OX424576.1 coordinate 71,543,866, forward strand.
AGGACTACAAATTATATTATAACTTCGGGAAAATTAATAAAAATGATGGTGTACCCTTACGAAAAATATCTACATATTAATCTGCATGTAAACCTGCATGTAAACCTGTAGATGAATCTGCATAGAAATCTACATATCTAACTGCACACAGACCTGCAGGTCAAACTGCATGTAAATCTGCAGGTAACTGTGCATGTACACCTGCAACCAATATTGCATGCGATCCTGTATGATAGCATGCATAGATTTTGCCCTGCATGCATTTATACATCTAATCATACATGTAAACCTGCATAGAATTGTGTACGCATTCATGCAGGTAAGCATGCATAAAAGAACACTCTCCTTAATACCTATTTTACATATAATTATACAGATAAACTTACAGGTCAATCTGCATGCCATCCTGTAGGCTACCCTGCATACAATCATGCATGCATCATACATGCGCCTGCATGGAGCCAAACAGGAATTACTGCATGCAAGCATGCACATTTTCCTGCATGCAGCTATGCACTTCTTTCTGCATACAGTATTGCATGTATTTCTAATTTGAAGTACGGTATATAAAATGCTTCTTTAGGACTATAAAAATATGATTAAAATTAGAAATCCTCAAACATTGAAATACGGATTCGTATGAAAATGATAAAATAAGAAATTAGTATGAGAAATAATAAAATAAGCAATTGGGTCAGAATTAATAAAGTAAATTATATAAAATTCAAAATAACACGAAAAATACAATACTTCCTGCTACACGGTTATTATATTTGGAATAAATTACAAAACTCATTATTGATTTATTACAATAATATTCTTTATTAAAAAATTACGTTAATTCCTATTTTTTTTAATATTATAAATTAAATATAATAATTGTTGAATGTAATTGAAGTTTGTAGCATTTTAACAATCAATTTAATACTGCTAGTTTTTAGTAACACACTTAACAAAAGAATAAACTGTTTAATAATAAACATTTAAGTTTTGAAATAAATATTTCACTTATAAAATATCAAAGTTGAAATAAATATTTTTAAAAGAATTTAGGAATATCATTCACTAAAAAAAATTAAATGGTAAACCGCTTACTATAATGCCAACTGGTACACTGTGCCAAATCGTCAGCTGCAGACTAACCAGCTAAACCGCTAGGTGAAAACTTAGCTGACAGAAATTATATCCAAAGACAGTTGAATACACACAGAAGAGAATAAGTTTCTATCCAATTTGGAACTTAAAAATTTTAGTATGGAAGACATTTTTCTCACATTTTCCAACTTAGTATATTAATACATTTTTCTCAGAAGACAAATTTTTTAAATTCTGATATAGAAAGACGTTATCAAAAATCTATACTATTCTGTTTATAATAACTGTATTTAGAAATTTTTACGACCTAACTTTTCACCTGGCGCTTGAGCATGGTTGTCAGCTGGCAATTTGGCACAACGTAACAGCTGGTATTGCAGCTGGTTTACCACCCGATTTTTTTTCGGTAGAATAAAACGTTGTAAAATAAACATAACAATAATAAAGTCTTGAAAATATGATTGGTAACTTTGACAGTATTTAAAATCGTTGGTAACATTTCGGAACTCAGTCATTACCTCAAGAACGATTTAACACATTGTTACTAATGTCATTTGTGATTTGCGCTCAAATACTTAACTTCTTAAATTTTTGGCTTTCTAGCTAAGTAACTTCTTAAATATATAACTTTCTAACTTGGTAACTGCTTAACTTCATAACTTCTCATTATTCAGCAGCTAATAATTACAGCTTTTACTTATTTCTACATGAAGAAATTTTCTTCATTAGAGGAGTCACTACAATCACTGCTGTCGTTTATTCGTTTTTTCTTCAAGTTCTTACGACACTGTTTCGATGGAGATAGTACACCATATTTTTTAAAATTTCTTTCCTTTCTTCTAATATTAGTCCACTCTATAGAAATTAAAAATTTTATTCTATAAAACTTTGGCTATTAAGAAAATTGTTTTAATATTAATATATTTAGATAAATTATTAATGTGAAAATCTGTACTCGATAATAATTTATAATGTTTGAACTTGTCGACTACTCTGAATTGATGAGTACTAAAATATTTACACAGTTATTTTTGTTGTTGGTTGACTCGTTGAACCTCAATCTATATTATAAATTAAAAATTAAAACAAAAAATTAATCTACAATATTTTAAACGGCTGACATTAACAGTTTTGTATTTATTAATTTTGATTAAGATAACATTAACCGATGAACTGTCTATGAATAATAGATTCACAAATTATAAAATGCTAATATTAACTCAAAAACATGTATTACATATGTAGTTACGTGAATAATTAATACAAGAACAATTATTTATATTCAAATATATTCAAAAATATATTTATTATTTCTTCCAAATTTTTCTAAAGTAAATGTACTAGATTAAATAAAATTAATTCAAATATGTACAAATAGAATAAGTTTAAAGAAATTTTGTGTTTTTAATTACATATATAAGTAGATCAAATGTTCACATTTGCCACGATAATACATTTAAATAAGATTTTTTAGACTTTTAGGTTCAGAACACTAGTACAATACATCAAGCTATCACAAAGCATATAATTACAAGACCTATATTAATTTTCTGCATATCACTTCCAACCATACATATATTAAATTTATTTACATTTTTATTTTATTTATTTATTACACATAACTGGCAAAAGCCATACTCCATCTGCAATATCTGTGTCGCGTTAATGAGCCGTATAGAGTGAACTTTATTAATATGTATAGATTATTACATATTTTAAATATAGGGTAGTCTGCCCAATAGATAGATACTGACCAGTAGATAGAAGATTTATAAATGTTATTGTATCTACAAAACTAGTGGTTTTTAAAGCAAAATTTCAAATTCTAATTGAATAAAAGCTTGTTACGATTAGATTAAATATGATCTTTATGAACGGCATGCTCTTTTTGTATGCAATAAGGTATCTTCAAAAATATCGTCTATCTATTGGGTCTTCGCTATGTATAACCTAATAACCCAATAGATAGACGAACAAAGTAAATGGACATTGAGAATTGTCTATCTACTGGGTATTTGCACGGATTCGCATTATTTTCGTAATTTCTAATTAAACAAAAACTTCTAACACTATTAATATTTTTTTACTTATAAATTAAAGTTTGTTACATTCGATAAGTGTACAATTGTTTTAAACAAACGATATTATCATACAAAAATCTGATGTACAAAGTGAGAAAATCCTTAAGCGTCTATCTATTGGCTAGTTTACCCTATTGAAATTTAAAAAAACTAATTATTTGTATACATTTTTGGAGTTTTTTTATTTTAAAAATAACATCAATTCTGTCCCTTTCCTCCATATGCCAAAATTTTCACTACATGATTTTCAAATTGGACATCCTTTAGTATAGGTTTCAAAAACTTAGCAGATGATACGTCACAATCTTCAGGCCACCATATTTTAACCTCCCTTTGTTCTTTGATTAAGCTCTCTATATTGGTTGCATCCGTTTTATTAAGCTATGATAAAAATCCGGTTTCCACAAAGTTTTCATCATTAATAAATTGATCAAGAATGCAATTGTCATTATTAATGTCTATTAATTTATCTTGAAATGTACGATTTTCTGCTTCTGATTCATCCATTTTATAGGTAAGCTCACAATTACAATAATAGAATTGAAGATAAATAATCAATTAAAATGAATTGTTGTAAAACTTTCATAATGTGCACTTATAAATACAATTTTATAGAAAGCCATAAAATATTTTGAAATTCTTACAGCAAGTCAATATTTGAACGTATAATTGTGAAAAGCTACATTCCGACGGCTTGGATAAAACAGCTGATTATCGTCGGACATCGAGCGCTCTAAATGTCCGTATAGAGCTGCTAAGTTCTGTGAATTCTGTCAACTTTTCTGATCATGTCTCTGCAAATTATAAGTTATTTTGTATATAAACGTTTCGTGCTCTTGAATTTAACGGAACTGATGGATGCACATACTGTGAACATCCAACTGTATCAGTTGATGGCGTAAGAAAGTATCCTATGATACTACCAGATCCTGTTCCAAGAACTGATGATTCAATAAAAGAAAAAATGCTTTTCGCACATAGGAGTAATTCACAGGATATTACTGCAATCAAAGGCCCATCATCTCTAATGAATCTCAAACATTTTGATCAAGTTAATGGAATGATTGTTGACTTCATGCATGCGTGTCTTTTAGGTGTCACGGAACTTTATACAACGATTATATTAACCAATGCTAAAGAGATATATTATGTTGGCTCTCCAAATAAATTGCACATTATCGATGAGTGTTTATTGTCTGTAAGGCCTCCGAATTGTATTGCAAAAATTTCAAGAAGTATCATGGAAAGAGCAAATTGGACTGTGTCAGAATGGCTAACATGGTTAATATTTTATTCCTTGATTTGTCTGCATGGAATACTTCCAAAAAAATATTATAATAACTTGGCTACGTTTGTTGGTGCTATGAATATTTTGTTAGAAGACTCTATAACACCTGAAATGTTAGAAAATGCTAGAAAAATGTTAATAAACTTTATTGTGAATTTTCAATTTTTATACGGAAAGAAGTACATGCATTACAATGTGAATTTATTAAATCATCTTACTGAAACTGTTAAAAATTAGGGGCCACTGTACAATGCAAGTACTTAAAATTTTAATATATCAACAATTGCCTCTTTTACTACAAAATCAATTAATTTCTGAAAGAGTCCAGTCATATTGCAATAAATTGCATAAAGCTAAACTAAAAAATATTTGTAAAATTGAAGAATGTATTCTAATAGGACGCGGCAAAGCACACACATTAACAAACACAGAATTACAATCTCTTCAGAAAATAGTTGACGTAACTGCTGTGACCGAATGTAAAATATTTAAAAAAATGATCTTTAATAGAAATCGTTATACTACTAATAAATATTTGCGTTGTCAGCGAACAAGTAACTCTGTTTTTCAAACAACTGATGAGATATTTTGAATTATTTCAAAAATATGTAAAATTAAGTATGATAATGACTACAAAGTAGTAATTTTTTTTCATGGTCTAAAAATTGCAAGTAACTTTTTTGTTGACAATATTGATATTACACATTTGAAAGTTGTCAATGCTGAAGAAAAAGTTAATATTAATGTTGTAAAATACTCTCAATTACACAGACCATGTATATTATTAAAATTATGTAAGCAATTTATTATCGTTACTATTGTAAAAGATATTTTAGGACGACACACTAATTAATTTAATATATGTATCGCATATTGTAATAACATTATAACTATTATTATGTAATTTTTTTAATAATAAAATTTATACCTGACTATTTGTAGAAATATGGTTGTTTTAATAATTATATACAAATAATTGATTAAAAAATATACACAAATACGCATAATTACACCATATCATGACATAACATGGTAAACTATGCCATTTTATGCCAAGCTATGCTATTTTATGCCAAGCTATGCCATAGCATGTCAAGCTATGCCATAAAATGCCGGATTATGTGCATTACACCAGGTTGGAAGCTACAATTAAAGGATGTGCCAGATTATGCCCAAATACGCCATATTATGCCACATCGTGCCAAATTATGCCATTTTGTGACAGACTGTGCCATCTTGTGTCAAAGTGTACTAGCTTTTCTGTAAATAATTCAGAAAAGTAATTTTGTTTAAATTCATAATGTGCCAAGTTATGCCAAATCATGCCATACGGTGCCGAATTGTGTCAATCTGTACCAAACTGTGCCAAACTGTGCCAAACTGTGCGAAATGTCCGAAATGGCATACCTCTAGCATAGTATAGCACAATTTGACACAATTTAGCACAATTTGGCACAGTTGTGCACGATTTAGCACGATTTGGCACAAGTTTTTTCCACCAGGGTACTGACGAAAACGAAGATAAATATTATACTGATGAAAATGACGATGAAAGTAACTATTTTTATAATAAAAATCCATTCAGTGATGATGATTTTTTTTTTTAAGTGGCATTTCGAACTTGAAAATTCATCGCCTGATCTACGCAAGCCTTCCACGTTTCCCTATTTTGTGCCAACCCCATCCATTTCGCGCCTTCCTGCCCAATTTCAGTTACGTCTGATTTTACGTTATCCTCCCATCTGCGTCTAGGTCTACCAAGAGGTCGCGTTGCTTTCGGTTTTCCTTTCATTATGCGCACTGCTGTACGATCATCGCCCATTCTTGCCACGTGCCTTGCCCATCTTAGTCTCCGTGATTTTATTATTCTGTTAATATTTGGTGACGCGTACAAATTATGTAGCTCGTCATTGTGCAGTTTCCTCCACTCCCCAGTTTCCTCATCTTTCTTTGGCCCGTATATTTTCCTCAGAACCTTATTTTCAAATACCCTAAAACGATTTTCTTCCGCTTTAGTGAGCGCCCAGGTTTCGCACCCATACAAGATTACCGGCATTATTATAATCCTATATATCCTTATTTTGACATTTTTCGACAGTAGCTTTGACTTAAGTAATCTGTTCACAGCGTAGAAGCAGGCATTACCCGAATGAAGTCTCTTATTAATCTCGGCTTTAATTTCGTTTCGATCGTTTATAGTTGTACCTAAATATCTGAATTCGCTAACCTTTTCAAAAATGAAATTTCCGACTCTGAGATCCCCCTCTGCTTCGCGAATGCCCAGTTTCTCCATGATCATATATTTCGTTTTCGATTCGCTCACTTCTAACCCCGTGTCTTTAGCCGCGTTTATAAGGATTTCCGCATTTCTCGCCACCGTTTCACCGTTATCTCCCACTATATCCAAGTCATCCGCATAGCCTAAAATCTGCGTTGTTCCGTTGAGTGTTGCGCCTAGCTCGCTAGCCTGCATTTTTCTAACAACATGCTCTAGCGTCAAATTAAAGAGTACCGTTGAAAGCCCGTCACCTTGCTTCAAACCGTCGCGTATCATGAACGATTCGGATACATTACCGCCTATTCGGACCTTTCCAGTGCTTCCGTTCAGACATATTTGAATTAATTTTACGAGTTTTTTTGGTACGCCAAGGAGCACTAGGATTTCATACATTTTGCTTCGTTTGACAGAGTCGTACGCTTTCTTAAAGTCCACAAATAGCTGGTGTATAGTTTCGCAATATTCCCACTTTTTCTCTAATAATTGTCTTATGGTAAACATTTGATCGCTCGTTGACCTGTTGCGCCGGAATCCACACTGATAATCTCCTATTATATCTTCCGCGAATGGTGTGAGTCTGACCTGTATTACGTTTGACAGAACTTTGTAGCAGGTAGCTAAAAGTGAGATTCCCCGGTAGTTATTGCAGTCTGTTTTATCTCCCGTTTTAAAGATCGGTATGATGATGGATTCTTTCCAATTTTCTGGTATTGTTTCATTTCTCCAAATAGCACATACTAGATAAAAAATTTTAGATGTAAGCGCGGTGCCTCCATATTTAAGTAGTTCAGCTGGTATAGAATCGTTTCCTGCGGCCTTATTGTTCTTTAGCTTTTTGATCGCGGCCTCTACTTCTTTGTAGGTCGTTTCGTCCATATAGAGTTCAGCAGTGTGGATTTCGTCTCCCATTTCCTCGGAGTTTTCATGCACGTTTAATAACTTATCGAAATAATCTTTCCATAATTTCAATAGTTCATTTTCGCTTGTCACGAGGTTCCCGTCCTTATCTTTCATTAACTACGATCTACTCTGAAAACCCTTCCTAATAGCATTTATTCCTTTGTACATCTCGCGCGGATTATTTTCCCTACTATTAGTTTCTATTTTTCTAATTTCATTTTTCTGATACTCGCGCTTCTTGTTTCTGTAAATCACACGCACTTGCTTTCTTATTTCATGGTATTCTTCTACGGCCCTACCGCTTTCATTGTGTACACTATCTAATTTAGCCTTCTTGCGCCTTTCAAACCAGAGTTCGCACTCTTCCTCAAACCATGGTTTGCTCTTCGGCCTTTTTTTCTTACCCAGTACTTTGTTCGCGGCCCCTTTTATAGCTTTTTCGATAGCCCCCCACAACCTGTTCGGATCGTCATCTACTCCCGTCTCAGTGATGATGATAGCAATATTAATATAAACTGTACAGAAGTAATGGATCTTCATAATGAGGTAATAATTTAACAACTATTAGTTTTAATAAACCAATCACCAAAATGTTTTTGGCATTTTAGTTCTGTTATATTTCTTGTTAACACCGTTTACCTGAATTTGCCACTCATGAGAGTGTCCACGTACGACCAAATATGTTTGGGGAGCATGACTTATCATTTTATGATTTATAGTTTTTAAGTGGAAAAATTTATAGCTTTTGGGTTCATGTTCTATTCGAGGTATTAAGCGAGCTTAAATAGGCACCCTGCGTGGACGTCTACAGCACCATCAAAATGTAAATTTCTGTCGTACTTTGTATCGTAGTAAATCTATGTACACTCAACGGTAAAAATAACTTTGAATGCGGTGGCCATTTTTTTGTTCATTTTATTATGTGTTAACTGGGAGTTTGTAAGGTTTGATATTTGGTATATCTAAAATCTATTGAAATCCCAGTTAACACGTAATAAAATGAACAAAAAAATGACCACCGCATTCAAAGTTATTTTTAGCGTTAGGTGTACGTGATGGACTTAGATATATTTACCTATTGTATATTTTTCCAACAACAGCTTCGGTCACGATAAACACTAAAGTTGTATTCCTATTTCTGACAGAGTGCATAATATATGCATTTGTGATTCTACAAATAGTTCTAATTTTTGCTACTTTATGTACTTTAGTATGTATCTCGTAGCGTTACTCAGCACTTACAGGGACCGCCTTAAAATAAAAAATAAATTGGTTATGTGTTATTAATTTTAAATGAATTCTGCATCATATGTGGCTCATTTAATTTTGTTTTGAAAATTTGAACATTTTATAAAAATATAAAGGAAACAAAATTTTTGGTTGTTGTTAGGTGCCCTCAAATGGCCATAATATCAACTTGTATATTTATTGACCAACCGCATAGTTTTGAGAGCTAAACTAATCGGATTGAAGTTTTTGTGGTTTTGTTGTGTTCAAAATACATATAATTACGAGATGAGTGTGGTGTTTTGAAAAATAAAATTATTAATCGTAGTTATAATCTATTTAAGTCATATTTTATGATTATATACTATATATATATGTTTGATGTATTTACCGGTTTATGAGCTTATGATTGATGGTTTATGGGTTTATGGTGTTACGGATGAATGGGAGACGAGGTAGGCAGCGAAAAAAGTAGACGACGGGACTAGAACCCAGGTCCCCAGTGTGCGAGTCTCGTGCTCATACCACGGAGCTAACGTCTACGATCCAGGCCAAGTGCATCGTAGTCCGGCTCCTCTTATCGCTGACTCGTCTCATATGCTCGCGCTGCAAGCGTTGCAGACGTGTCTGTGACACTTCCCCCTTTGAGGCGAAGCCGTCCTCGGCTTCCGAACTTCCTTACCGATGCAGTGCTGCTTTCTTATGCAGTCATCTGCCTTTACCACACAGCTCAGAGGCCTGGTGCGCATGGTCTCCTGTGGACTCAGAGGCGCGTGCATGTCTGTGGGAAGATCGGCGGAATAATGCGAGGGTAAAGTGGAAATCTTGAATTCGTTGATTCGAACACTCAGGAGAGTTTTCTACATTAACTTCTCCTGCACAAGGGATGCCAGAATGTTACGGATGAATGGGAGACGAGGTAGGCAGCGAAAAAAGTAGACGACGGGACTAGAACCCAGGTCCCCAGTGTGCGAGTCTCGTGCTCATACCACGGAGCTAACGTCTACGATCCAGGCCAAGTGCATCGTAGTCCGGCTCCTCTTATCGCTGACTCGTCTCATATGCTCGCGCTGCAAGCGTTGCAGACGTGTCTGTGACAATGGGTTTACCGTTTATAATTATGTGGTTTATAGTTTTATATACACAAATATGCTTTATGGGATTATAATTTGTTGCGTATTATGATTTAAGTGATATCGGCTTACGGTTTTGCTTTTCATGGATTTCTGTTTTGTAGGTTATATATAGAATTATTGTTTTAGAGTTTATGTTGTTTTTTATTTTATTTTATGGTTTAGAAATTTGTGATTTAGATTTTACTGATGTCAGGGTTACTGAGCTATCGTGAACTGGTTTATGACTTATGATTTTATGGTTTATGGGTACATACGTTCATAATATTTGGATTTTAGGTTTCTTTTTCGAGTGTATAGTATTTTATTATGATATTTTATTATATTTATTTTTATTTGTATGGTTTATGAGTTAATTATATAAGGGTGTATGCTTTATAAGCTTCTTGAACATAGTTTTGTATATATATATATATGTGTGTGTTTTATACATTCCTTATGTGGTTGATTTATGGATTTATAGTTCAGGTTTCATTAATTTAAGGTGTAGGATTTATGGACTGTGGTTAATGTTCTATAGTTTATTGGGTTACAGTTCGTATATTAATAGATTACGGGGTTATGGGTTTAGAGATTTATAATATAAGTTTGGCTGATTTATACTGCAGAATTTATTTGGTGCGAGTTTAGGGTTTTTAATTTATGGACTTATTGGTTAATAAGTTAATGGGGTTATACGTTTATGATTTATGGGTTATTAGGCCAGGAGAATTAAGCCCGAAACCTAGCAAATATGACTGTAACGTACAGGAAATTAGTTATTAGTGAAAATAAAATGTTCCTCCGGCTTAAGAAGGTGTGCTAGCTACAGGAAAAATCGAGAAGTGAAAAAATACGCAAATATCGCACTTATTTTTGCATATTTTCCTATATAACTTTGTAAATATGCAATTTAGGTAAAAAAATAATACTAATAAATTTGTTTGTTATAAAATTCTATACAAGATAGAAGTGGTTTAAAATGCGTACATATGAAATTTTCGTTGCAAAATAGTCATCAAAGTCGAAAAAAATAGGTAAAAAGTAAGGTAATTTTCAAGCGTTCGTCTCACAGGTAAGAAATTATCCAAATCTACTGTCATTGCGGATTTTAGTACTTTAAAATAGTACAAAATGAAATCCCGAAACCCGATCCAAATCGGTATGATAGTTTTAACATGAGACATTTGTTAAGTAATTATCGTGTAAAATATCATAATTTGTTTGCGTCAATTCTGGGGTTAAAGTTTGGCACTCTGATTAGCGCTAATTTTTTTACACATACTTGGACCTCTTAACTATCACGTAGAATCGTTATAATACCAATTTTCTTTTTTTACCGACTTCTGGGGCGAATTTAACAGTTGGTAAAAATTTGACTTTATAAACAAATTATTTTTCGACGCGGTATTTCCCGTCAAAAATATAATGAAAGTACCTAAAAAAGTACTCAGAAAGACGCTTAATTTGAAAGAAAAAACGTTGAAATCGAACATATAAGTTCTGAGATATCAACTGCCAAAGACGGTAAGCGTTAGCTGCAAAACTATGTACAACGTAACAATAAAAAAAATTGATTTTGGTAGGTTTTTTCAAGAACTTTTCAAAGGCGTTTTTATAAATATTATCGCACCGGTGCTTTTTGTAGGAAAATTCAATGAATATCACCAAACCGACCATTTGAGCGGCAAAACAGGAGGGGAGGGGATGAACTGCGGAACTTGAAATCGCGCGTTCAAAACGAGCGAGCGCGCTTCAGCTAGCAATATCTCGGCTTCTATAGCATTAATTTTGATGATTCTTTTTTTAAATCGATATACCGAATCGAGAGTAGCTTAATTTTCCGGGTCTCGTTGATTAATTATGGATCCCTACCAATCTTTTGCAAGTACTCGTAATTTTACGTTTTTATATGTTGCTAATAATTTATGCTAATAATAATTTCCATACTAGGTACCTAGTGTTCACTACAAATATGTATTAGTTTAAATAATTACGTAGTAAGATTGTTATAAATAAACAAAACTTATATTTCATCCTTGATATATTAGATTATATGGGTATAAGGCTATATATGGGTATGGCTACAAATATGTATTAGTTTAAATAATTACGTAGTAGCAGGCTTTTATTATCGTTACCGTTATTCGAACGCAGATTATCTTTGCCGCCCGAATAAGCCTCGCCGTTGCGTCGCCCGTAGGTATAATAAAGTAATTAAGTATTCTAAGGAATCATATAGTTCTAAGAAATGTCTGTACACTGACGCCAGTTATGTCATTGTTTCTTGACCGGGGGCGTCGTCATATTCCTTCCTGTCTAGACTGCACATTGCCAGCATTCAGAATGAACTTGAAGAACTCCACCCCTTATTTTGACTAGCAAAATGTGAACCCTTACGGAACCTTTGTAGAGTACAAAAAGGGTCCGCAGGTAGGAAAGATAGTCAGTTGTGAGAGCGTTTTCATCGATACAACTTCGTGTTGAGTGACGACGTTTGGAGCCGAAAAGTGTCGAAAATATTATTCAGTGCATAGCTTGTAGTTAAGAAATCCATAGAAATCGTCCCGTTTTGAAGATTTGGAGCATCAGTAGAAGACCTTCAATTTCTGTGATAACTGTAAGTACTACATATTATAATTTAAATTTTATACATATTTATACTTATATATTATTCAACTTAACGTTAAAATCTAGTTTTTGATCATTTCATTAAATTTATTTTTATGAAATATATAATTATAAATATATACATTATACGCAAAGAGATTAATTGCACATATTAGAACTGTGTAAAGAATAATTGATTTGTATGATTTATAAATAATAATTTTAATTTCATGCTTAATTAGTTACAATAATTTGTCAAAACTCAGTGTGCGAAATAAAATTTATCTCGAGACTCCAGATAGAGGCATAAAATTTTTTTTTTTACATTGAAAATAAGTAAATGAAAATATGCATTCGCGCAAGTAAGATTTGATTAACAATGTTGTCTATTGACATTAATAATTATATAATATAATAAATATAATATGAAATAACTTGTTTGAATTGCAGGTTGCGATGGCTGGAGAGGGCGAACCCTGCATTATTTGTAACAAAGTTTTGAGCAGTGGCGACATACGGGCAATCCAACAAGAAGGTATCAAACGACGTATACAAGCAAGTCTCAGAAGACATGATAATAAGCATTTGCAATTTAGAAAATACGATTCTATTAACGTTCACGACAACTGTTCTAAAGCATATACAAACGAGACAAGAATTTTACGTCATTTAAAAACATTAGAACCTGCAACTGCACATGAAACGCGTTCTGTGGAAAAATTTTATTTTGAAAAACTATGTTTTATATGCGGAGAAGATGCATCAGATAATTTTATTGAAAAACAGAAAAAGTACCCTGCTCATAGGCGAAAAGTCGTTCGATTCATTAATAACAACTGTACCAGACAAACTCTTATAGATAAATTTAAGGATTCAGCGGATAGGTTATGCTTAGAGGCTATTAGGCGAATAAGTAGTGTACATGATTTAACATGTTGTAGGCGCGAGATATCACGATAAGTGTAATAAGGAATTGTTTATAAAATCAAAAGCGCCTTCAGAAGCGGCAGATACAATTACTGCAAAAGCTACTAAATTTGTAAGTGACTATATTCTTGCAAATAAGGAAGAATGTCAGTTTAGTCTTAAGTCAATACTGAAAAACTTTGAGAGTGATGAATGGCCTGACATGAGATATTTGAAAGCAAAATTGTTCAAGACTTTTGGAAATGATATAATTATACACTCTTCTAAAAGTGGGCCTCTTTTAACATTTACTAATATGGGTGGGAAAGTTTTAACAGAAAATTGGTATAAAACAAGAAATCTTGACGAAAAAAAGTGCGCGTTAGAATAGTTCAAACTGATGCAAAATAATTTTAGAGGATATTCGATCACAAATTTATGATACAACTCAGTATCCTGCGCCGGATTGCTTTCTTGAAAATGCGAATTCCGATATACCGGAAACTTAAAAACTTTTATTAAGTGAAATCATATTAAAGAACAAGTTTTCTGAAAAAAAGTATGAAACAAAAGTAACGTCCATAGCTCACTGTATAATAGCAGCTACTCGTCCAAGATCTTTCATCTCTTCTCTTCAAATTGGTTTAGGTGCTATGCTTAATAAGAAATATGGCTCTAAAGATCTTGTACGAATTTTGAATTCTTTAGGATTTTGTTGTTCGTACGAAGAAACGCAATTATTTGAAAGTTCTCTATTAGCTCATCCGCAACAGACCGCGTATAATAATGCATACACTCAATTTGTTTTCGATAACGCAGACCATAATATCAATACTATCGATGGGCGCAATATGTTTCATGCCATGGGTGGCATTCAAATCGTTACTCCGCATAGTTCAGTTTCTTCAGATAAATTTATTGATAGATTATCCGCACGAACATCTTCTGAAATTATTGGAACGTTTGGTAGAATTGATTTAGAAATCTTTCATAAACCTACTCGTTCAGGGATGGAAAATATTGTTGTTCAAGATCTAAATAAAATATGTCCTTTATCTCTAGACATAAAATTATCTCATACCGATTTTATATGACTTTATGGCAAGCAAAGATACTCATCTGATTTCCCAGGTTGGAACAGTTACATGGACTCTATCACAAACAATTTAAGTTATGAAAAAAGCTAAATTCTTTTTTTACCCTTTGTCAATGCGCAACCGAGCAATTATGACACGATCTATACTGTCTTGCATCAAGCTCATATAAAAAGTCACGAAGTAGCCCAAAAACATTGCTTTATTACTTTCGATCAGCCCTTATACTACAAAGCTCGAGAAATATTAGAATGCTGTAAGAGTGAGTTATCATCAGTGATTATTAGACTAGGTGGATTTCACCTTTTAATGTCGTTCATGGGCGTTATTGGATTTATAATGGACGGAAGCGGTCTTAAAGAACTGTTTTGTAAGATTTTTGCAGAAAATTCTGTTGACAAAATTTTAAGTGGTCATGCTTATTCCAGAGCTGTTAGAGGCCATACTCTTGCTCACTTAGCTTTGGGAAAAATAATGTTATCTTCTTTTAATTTAACAGATGATGAAAATACATTTTTAGATGACAAACTGACTTTAGAGGATAGTACTTTAGATGGCATTAATGAAGAACGGTTTCTTCATATTTATAATAAATTTTTGCTTCACATTGAACAGCTGAAACAGCAAGGGCCAACCTCAAAATTATGGTTGCAATATTTTGACATGGTCACTATAATGAAGCAATTTATCGAGGCTGAGAGAATGGGTAATGGGAATTTACATCTTGAAAGCGTGCGAAAAATGTTGCCTTTTTTTCATGCAAGCGGGCACTTCTTATACGCAAAATCTTGCCAACTTTATTTACAAGACATGTACGACCTTGAAAAAAAAAAATGGACCCACTGGAATATAAAAAATTTACAACACAGGGCTTTTTTACTATCAGAAGGTCTGACAAATTTTGGAGTGGCATTTGGTCTGATATGTCTATTGAATAAGTTCTTATGCGTTCCATGAAAAGCAGTGGTGGGCTCACGCATGGTAGAGGGATCACAGATTCTGTGTTAGCGAAGTGGATTTTGACAATGCCTTTTCTTATTGATGTCAGTAATGCAATGCAATCATATTGTAACGTATCATTTGCTACCTCAGAACAGCACGTTGATGCTCGACCTTCGCGAATTAAGCAAGACACTGCCGATTTAGCGTTGTTATTCGATTTTTTTTTCTTTTCATGAGCCATTTGCAGTTTCTGATGCAATTATTTCGCTAAGCTCGGGAGTCAAAGGTAATGAAAATATTAACTGTCATAATGCTCTAGAAGTTGGCTTAAAAATGATGAATAATATTTTTGGGAATAATTTTAATGCGCTTAAATTTCAAAGAAAAAATCGAGTCATGCCTCTTCAAGCCGTTCATTCTATCAAATTGAAAAATGAAAATATCATCATGAATCCTACATTAATATTTCAAAGGATCGCTATAGCAATGGAGGGTAAAACAGAATTAAAAGATTGTTTTGAATATGAACTGGCACCGTATCCACTTTCTATTTTTGATAATGGTATAACGCGTAAAACTGAAAAGTCAAAATTGTATGATCATTTTCAACCTATGTGTGAAGAGCCATTAATGCAGGACTGCTGTCATGTTATAGATGGAAGGTTTTTATTGCACAAAGTTGTATGGCCACAAAAATAAATTTTTGATGTGATTCTTATAATACTATGCTGCGAATAGCTTTATTATATTCGACGGATATCCTGAAAACTTAAAAAATAGTACAAAAGGCGCAGAAAGACAGCGTAGACAAGCTAGGCAATTGTGTACAGAAATTCAATTTGATTTGTCGATGACAGCAACAGTAGCTCAGGAGAAATTTTTATCAAACGAACGTAATAAAAATCGGTTTATTTCATGTTTGCGTGAAAAATTACAAGTGGCTGGTTTCCGCACTGAACAAGCTTACGAATATACTGATACTCTTATTGTTGAAACAGCTATAAAAGTATCCACTGATGAGAAGCCAGCCGTGATCGTAGCAGAAGATATAGATGTATTAGTAATTTTAGCACAAAGAGCGACTATAGATAAAAAAGTATATTTTTTATAACCAAGTAAAGGAAAAACAGCTGAAAGATTGTATGAATCTTCAGCTTTCATCAACTCATCTTTGAGAAATTTGATTGGTTTCATTCATGCTTTTACTGGATGTGACACGACCTCGGCTTTTTATAAACAGGGAAAAGGTAAAATTATAAAATTATTAGAAAATAATGTAAGTTTAATTGATCAAGCTTTAGTTTTTAATACTCCGAATGAAAACAAGGAAGAAATTGAGAGTGCAGGGCAGAAAATAATTGCAGCTATGTATGGCGGAAAAAAATGTAGTAATTTAAAATTAAATGAATTAAGATATTTATGTTTTAAAAATAGTTCTACAAAAAAAACGTTCAATTTAGCGATGCTGCCACCCACCGAATTGGCAACGCAGCACTCATTTAGAGCATATTTTCAAGTACAGCAGTGGCTCGGCAATTCTTTAGATGCAGCGCAGTGGGTTGGGCCGTTAAAGATGATAAGCTACAGCCAATATTTACAAATGATTTATTAGTACCTGAAAATATTTTAAGAGATATTAGTTGTAAGTGTACGAAGGGCTGTACCAAATCGTGTAGTTGCGTCAAACATGGATTAAAATGTTCTGATTATTGCGCAGGGTGTCACGGGCAGTCTTGCAGAAATAGCGAACAAAATGTTACCAATTCTGATATAGATTTAGATGAAACTGAAAGCGAAACTGCCACCGATAATGATGTAGAATTAAATATAAATAACGAGCTATTAACGACGATTTTAGATGATTTAATTTTCGAAAGCGAAAACAGTGACGATGACATTGAACAAATTCCATGTAAAAAAGCGAAATATGTTGATTAATGTAAAAAATATAGATATATATTAAATACATATTATAACATTAAAATATTTATTGTTTTTATTCTTTTTCAAGACCTTATACCCATATAATCTAATATATTAAGGATGAAAGATAAGTTTTGTTTATTTATAACAATTCGATCGAACAATCGATTCGGTATATCGATTTAAAAAAAGAATCATCAAAATTAATGCTATAGAAGCCGAGATATTGCTAGCTGAAGCGCGCTCGCTCGTTTTGAACGCGCGATTTCAAGTTCCGCAGTT
Organism: Gastracanthus pulcherrimus; assembly: GCA_949152435.1. Taxonomy (NCBI): domain Eukaryota; kingdom Metazoa; phylum Arthropoda; class Insecta; order Hymenoptera; family Pteromalidae; genus Gastracanthus; species Gastracanthus pulcherrimus. The sequence continues at coordinate 71,561,604 of OX424576.1, forward strand.
CATCCCCTCCCCTCCTGTTTTGCCGCTCAAATGGTCGGTTTGGTGATATTCATTGAATTTTCCTACAAAAAGCACCGGTGCGATAATATTTATAAAAACGCCTTTGAAAAGTTCTTGAAAAAACCTACCAAAATCAATTTTTTTTATTGTTACGTTGTACATAGTTTTGCAGCTAACGCTTACCGTCTTTGGCAGTTGATATCTCAGAACTTATATGTTCGATTTCAACGTTTTTTCTTTCAAATTAAGCGTCTTTCCGAGTACTTTTTTTAGGTACTTTCATTACATTTTTCGACGGGAAATACCGCTTCGAAAAATAATTTATTTATAAAGTCAAAATTTTACCAACTGTTAAAATCGCTCCAGAAGTCGTTAAAAAAAGAAAATTGGTATTATAACGATTCTACGTGATAGTTAAGAGGACCAAGTATGTGTAAAAAAAATTAGCGCTAATCAGAGTGCCAAACTTTAACCCCAGAATTGACGCAAACAAATTATGATATTTTACACGATAATTACTTAACAAATGTCTCATGTTAAAACTATCAGACCGATTGGGATCGGGTTTCGGGATTTCATTTTGTACTATTTTAAAGTACTAAAATCCGCAATGACAGTAGATTTGGATAATTTCTTACCTGTGAGACGAACGCTTGAAAATTACCTTGCTTTTTACCTATTTTTTTCGACTTTGATGACTATTTTGCAACGAAAATTTCATATGTACGCATTTTAAACCACTTCTATCTTGTATAGAATTTTATAACAAACAAATTTATTAGTATTATTTTTTTCCCTAAATTGCATATTTACAAAGTTATATAGGAAAATATGCAAAAATAAGTGCGATTTTTGCGTATTTTTAGACTTCTCGATTTTTCCTGAAGCTAGCACACCTTTTTAAGCTGGAGGAACATTTTATTTTCATTATATATATTATTTGTGAGCGAATTCCACTAATAACTAATTTCCTGTACGTTACAGAAATACCAATATGTAGTACTCCTGGCCTATATGGCTTATGGGTTTACGCATTTATGTTTTATAAGTTTGTGGTTTATGGGTAGTTTCCTGAATAATGAGTTTATGGCTTATGGGTATAAGATTAAGAGGACGCGAAAAATGAGGTTAGATTCGAAGTTCTGAAGTTTTCTCGAAAAGGAAATAATGTTAGGTAATTTTTTAGGTCTCAAAATATTGCTTATTTTAAGACGTATTGGGCTACACAATTAGTTTTTTGATCAACAAACTACTTTGTGAGTAAATAGCAATAATGTGATTAGACAAGGACAGTAGATACTGCATCCTCTTAAGGGGTTATAGTTGATGGATTTGTGACTTATAGATATATGATTAACCAGTTCATGGTTTATGGGTATACGAGTTTATGGACTTCCATTTATTCATGTATAGCTTCTATGTTTATCGTTTGAAGTTTAAGATTTATGAGTTAAGTGAATATAGTTTTAATGGGTAAAAATAAAGTGCTAATTATTTTACGTAATAATTTTCGGATTCATGTTTTATTCATTTATATTTTATGGATTACGGTTTATGTAAAGTAATAATAATTATTAAGTGTAAACAAAAAAGCTTGTTTTATACTGAAATTTAATCAATTATAATATCGTTTGTTTGATTTTTTAAATTTTATTATTGTCATCTCCCTCATACAGAATACGGATTTAAGTACTGGTTCTTGAAAGCTTTCCCAACAAACGACTTAACTGAATACTATTATTGCGAAAGTTGCCATGCCATTTTAAGTTTCGATCAACATTTAAATGCTATATGCAATATTTGTAATACCACGTGCAATAAGAAGGCCTTTCAAAACGAAGGAAAATATTTTATCAATATTCCGTTAAGAAAACAGTTGAAAGAACTTGTAAATAGTAATTTATATGTAGATTTTCGAAAAGAGTGTACTGAAAGTGATGTAGTAAATGAAAAAGTGTATAAACAATTAAGTGAGAAGAAAATTGTTGGCGTTAATGACATTACAATCCAACGGAACGTGGAAGAGGTAAATTTTTTTAACTCTTCGAAAGCAAGCATGTGGCCAATTTTGATAACCGTAAATGAATTGAAATATCGAACCAGAAAAAATAACTTTCTTCTTTGTGGCTTATGGTACAGCAAGAAAAAGCCATGTATGAACTTATTCCTTAAACCATTTGTTGAAGAATTAATTGAACTACGCAATGAAGGTATGACCTGTACAACGTTTGTAAATAAAGAGAAAATCAACATCTAAGTTCATACACTTCTTTGTGTGGTCGGTTCCGTTGCGAGACCTATGGTGCAAAATATGAAGCAATTCAACGGAGGATATGGATGTCCTTATTGCTTGCATAAAGGAGAGCAAGTTAGCGTTGGATGAGGCTCTACTCGCATATACGTCAGTGCTAAAAAGAAACTTCGCTCAAGCTCATTGCATGAATTACATGTAAGACTTGCTGTTGAAACTAAGCAAATTATTAAAGGTGGTAAGGGCCCCTCTATCACATCGCTTGTGCCTGGTTTAGATATCATTGATTCATATCCACCGGATTATATGCATTCTGCACTCTTGGGTGTGTCTAAACTCTTTGTGACCGCATGGTTTGATTCAAAAAACAATAACAAAAGGTATTATCTCGGATTGAAAGTTACACAATTTAATGACAAATTATTATCTATTAATCCACCAACTGAAATAACGAGAACACCTCGACCAATCACAGACAAATATAAAGCTAATAATCGAAAAAATTTTATCCCTTACTATTGATTATCATGTATACAAGATTTGACGGATAAAAAGTACATAAAGCACTGGCAGTTGTTTGTTTACGGCTTAAATATATTTTCAAAAGAATGAATTTCTAACCAGTTTAAATTAGTAAAAGCTGCTTTCAATAAATTTGTAAAAGATGTGGAACATTTATATGGCAAAGAGTATGTTAAGTTTAATGTACATCTGTTATTGCACATACCCAGATATATACATAGGGGAGAACGGGGTAATGCCGGTCACTGGCTAATTCCGGTTACCCTTATTTTCAATAATCTAAACATTTTTAGGTAATAATTCAAATAATATATTAAACGCAACATAAAATGCAATTAATCTAATGTCCAAACAACCTTCTATTCAGTTTTATTAAGGAATTATACACAATCAAAGTGTAGGCCTACATTTCTTATAAGAAATCTGGTCTATAAAATAAGCTTTTATGCATATTATTTGTTGCTTTATGCAGTTATTTTTTTGCATCTTTATTAATTTGAACAATTTAAGAGTACGAAGTAGTGAAGAAAAAAGAGTATAAACCTATTACTTTTTTGTCATTTCAATTTAAATTACTAAGCAGAATGGGGGTAATCCCGGTCACAATGTTATTTATATGACGCTCCCGAAAGTGAGGCTAAGAAAAAGTTTTGCTGCGCTCTCAGGTAGGGTGATTTTGCTTAAGGGGGTATCCCTATATAGATGGGCAAAAATAAACTGAAACTTCGCGAATTTTTTTTGAAAAAACTATACAAAATTTTTATTTGAAAATTTTTGGTTTATTATTCAAACATTAAATATGCATTTCTTATTTTTTCTATTACATTATTTTGTTTATGCTAGTGATAAAAAAATGATGAACCATGAACTTTTTTTTTCTTCCTACAATTTTGTGTGCACAGTTTCTCGGCGAGTTTTCAACTTATCACAAAAAAAAACGCCATTTTGAAGGTAATTTCATAATCTAGTCGATGAACCTACTTATTTTTTAAATAAAAATTTATTTAACCATAATTGTGCAATAATAATAAAAAAAAATTACAGTTTTTTTTCAAAAGTCTACCATTTTGCTATGGAATTTTTTTATACTTTTAATTTAGCTTAGTCGACGAGATTTAGACCTAATAATAACAAAAAACTTTTTTTTTATGTTTCAGAGAGATACGACGACGACAAGTCTGCACACAAAATTGTAGGAAGAAAAAAAAAGTTCATGGTTCATCATTTTTTTATCACTAGCATAAACAAAATAATGTAATAAAAATAAATAAGAAATGCATATTTAATGTTTGAATAATAAACCAAAAAATGTTCAAATAAAAATCTTGTATAGTTTTTTTAAAAAAAATTCGCAAAGTTTCAGTTTATTTTTGCCCATTTATATAGGGATACCCCCTTAAGTGTTTTTGATTGAACAGTGATTATGTTATTATATGTTTCACTATGTAAATGCGAATAATAATGCGACGGATCATATGAAAGTTCATATAATTGATTTAAAGAATTTTTTCACCTATAAAAGTAACTTTCTAATAGTGATCGGAATTGTACCAAGGCTGACCGGCATTATGCTTTGATGTGAAGTAAATTCGGTTAAAATGCTTTTTTTTATTTCGACTTATAGCTTCGATATCTTACATTTTTATATTAAACCAATAAGAAATATTTATAGTCAATGGTTTGAACTAACATAATAATTATTTAAAGTTAAAAAGAAACAATTTGAAAGTGGAAATAACAATTACTAACTGATTATGGTGCACTATGGGCATGGTCCGCTTTTCCTTTCGAAGGTTTTAATGGCGTTATCAAAAAATTATTTTACACGTCCCAATACGTACCACAACAAATTTGCAAAGCTTATACAAGATTAAGATATATAAGGAACAATTCATACGTATTTAATAATGACGAATGTAGTATAAGAACACTCGATATGTTTCTCAAGTTAATGAATCAGTGTACTGTGAAAAACTGTATTGAGTATTCGGATGAATTAAAAATATTCGGAAAGCTAAAAACAGTAAGTTTGTCACTAACGGAAAAAGTTGCTATTGAACAAATAGTACAAGAATCGGTTGATGAAGAATGTGATGCACATCATCGGTTCATTTATAAAAATATACTTTTTCATTCAGAAAATTATGAAAGACTTCAAAAGAGGAACAATAGTACGATTTTAACAATTGATGTAACGTTAATAACAATTTGTAGTATAATGAAAGTATCAAGAGTTATTTCGCGAGACTTTATATATGTAATCGTAGGTAAAAAATTAAGAATTCTAAATGAAAAATTATGCAAGGATAAGAATTTTGATGCGCAAGAATGTTCTTTCATTGCAACACAAACTACTAGTGTAATTTGTTGCAAAGTATCATCAATTAAGGCAAAATGTGTTAATGTTCCTTTCAAATCTGAAAAAAATGCATTATTCCCATGTAAATACATTTAAGGGGGTAGTCTGCTTTAGGTCCCGAAAAAAAAGCGTTTTTTCAGCGATTTTTTTGAAAGGGAAGGAAATGATTCTGGTAAACGAAATTTTGAGAACATAATGTACTATATTTTAGCTTTAAAAAACAATTTTTGTTATTAAAAAATATTAAAATTTCTTCAAGTTATGACCGTTTTGCCGGAGCGCCTAGAGTCTGCACTTTCTAATCGGTACCGGTGATGGAGGTCGTGCGGTGCGTCTGAAACAGTCGAGACAAAATTTTTTTATTTTTTATAAGTTTCTTTTCTATATGAACTCAAAGAATACCTAAGAAGTTATCAAATTCCAAATTTTTCAAAGTTTAAACAAAATTCACTTTTTTGAAAAAAAAATTCACTTTAAGTTGCAAAAAAGTAGTTTTAATAATACTTTTGTCCAACTTTTTTCGTTCAAATAGAAGATAATTTAATACTGAAGCTAGATCACATTGATTTTTTTCGATCGGACGTATATTCTTTTTGCTATCACTGGCACCGTTTTCTAAAAATCGTAAAAATGAAAACTCGAGAAAAAGCGCTTTAAAGTTTTCGATCCAAAAAAATATAAGTTTTTGGGTACTTACAGTAATTAGAGGTTAATCAGCTATCCCTGGGCCATACATTAGACCTTCCTCTTCTTCAAAAAACTCATTTTGGCTGAGGGTTTCCAAGCTTCGGGCTGTACCAGCCTTCTTGCTAGAAAATGATGCGCGCCGGTTCTCCCGCGATATGCGCTCAGCATCGACAGCGTCAGCAAAATTTTTGCACTGCTGCCCGATGATGATATTGAGGAGCTGCATGGTGGAAAGTACAGCAGAGTAGCCCTCGTTAAAAATGTCTGCAGCCATATATGCTGCAATTTCGACGATTTTATAGCCGGAATTCAAATGTTTCGGACTTAGGTGCCACACAATCGAATTGAACGATTCGTTAGAATTTTGAGTGTGGCCGTCTAAGCACAGCCTCATTAAATCGTCATTAGAGAAGTCTTCATAATAGGCCAGGAGGGTTACAGATTGGCATGGCTCGAACGTGACGTAACTTAGATAACTAGTGGAATCGCTCGGGAATGGTATACCTATCGAAAATATCGAGGTGCGCCAGCTTGAAAAGATGTGCTATTTGCATAAACAACGAAAAAGTGAAAAAAATGCGAAAATCGCTTTTTTTTCCGGAAACAATCGCATATAACTCGGTAAGTATGTATTTTAGAAAAAAAATGTATACTTATAAATTTGTTCGTTATGAAATTTTCTACAAGATAGGGTTGGTCCGATATCCGTAGATTTGAAATGTTCGCTGCAAAATGCTCGAAAGTTAAAAAAAGTAGGTAAAAAACAAGGTAATTTTAAATTATTTATTTAACAATGAAAAAATAACCCAATCACGCCATAAATTTAGAGAAAAGTACTTGACTGCAATACAAAACGAGAGCCGCAAGGACGATTAAGATCGGACTGACAGTTTTTGCATAATGCAATTGTTAAGTAACCTACCTGGAAAAAAAGACCATTTTTTTAATTGTGTGCCAAGCTCAAAGTTATGAATATTTTTTTGCGTCCGCGCTTTTACACCTTCCTGGACTCTTAAACTATCATATACAATTGCTATCTCAACCATTTTTCACTTTTTAATAGCTTTTTGAGCGGTTTTAAAACGTTTGAAAATTTTGGCTTTTAAACAAATAATATGGAAAACTTATTTACGTAGATTAGAAAATTTGAATGAAAGTTCAAATAATGTCGTATGCACGACACGCGTTCAACGGAAAGTTTCAATTTTGCAAGTCTATGTTTTATATGCGAAGAAGATGCGTCCGATAATTTTATTGAAAAACTAAAAAAGTACCCTGCAAGTAGGCGAAAAATCGTTCAATTAGTTCATACAAATTCCACTAGAGACACTCTTATAGAAAATTTAAAAAAATCTACGAACAGAATCTGCATCGATGTTATTAATAGAATAAGCAGTATCAGAGATTTAACGGCTGTCGGCGCAAGATATCATGACACGTGCAACAAAAATTTGTTTGTAACAAGAAGAGAGTCATCTGAAGGCCTAGGTACAGACACTTTTAAAGCTGCCAAATTTATTTGTGAGTACATTCTTTCCAATAAAATGGAATACCAATTTAGTTTAAAAGCTATACTTGCCAATTTCGACGGGGATACGTGGCCCGATATGAGATATTTGAAAAAAAAATTAACTAAAACATTTGGCGATGACGTTATCATACATTCTTCTAAAGAAGGGCCTATTTTATCATTCACTAACATGTGTGGTAAAATTTTAACTGAAAATTGGTATAACAACAAAAACCGTGACGAAAAATTAAAGCGTCTTAGAGTAGTTAAAACAGCTGCAAAAATAATTTTAGAAGATATTCACTCAAAAGTTTATGACACCAATCAGTATCCTGCATCAGACTGCTTTCTCGAAAATGTGGACTCCGATATACCAGAAACTTTAAAAGTATTATTGAATGAAATAATCCTCAAGAACAAATTTTCCGATTCAAATTATGAAACCAAAATAACTTTTGTTGCTCACTGCATAATAGCAGCTACTCGTCCGAGATCTTTTGTATCTTGTCTCCAGGTTGCTTTAGGCAGCATGCTTAACAAAAAATATGGATCCAAAGATCGTATACGAATTTTAAATTCTTTAGGATTTTGTTGCTCTTACGACGAAACTCAACTTTTTTAAAGTTCTTTATTACCTCATCCGCAACAAAATGCTTATAATAATGGGTTTACCCAATTTGTTTTTGATATAGGCCAAGCTGTAGAGCATTTTTGCTTGACATAAAGACTAGTAGCAAACCGATTGTGCGATGATGTAAAAGATAACGAGAAGATGAATAGGTATGTGTTTTTCACTCGCATTTCCGGTCCATATAATAGTTATTAACAATTTATTGTAAAAAAAAACGCGATTTTTGTCGTTTTTTGTTTATAACTTTGAAACTAATGGAGTAATCGGAATGCCCCAATGAGATGATTTGTAGATAATAAAAATATCTACAAAAATGATTCGTGGATCGTCTCAATCGGATAATTAGGTCCTGAGATATTTAGGAAAAACCGGAAAATTAGGCGTTTTTTCGAAAATTCATAACTCCGTCATTTATTGAGCTGGAGCGCTCAAATTTTGAGAGAAAGTAGGGATTATAATGTACTTTATATGTGCAAAAGGCAGCTGCTGTCGGATTATTAGTTTTCTCAAAATCGCGATGCAAAGTTTGCAGTGCGTCTTTTTCCGGCAGGCCTGTATGCGTCACCGTAAGTCAGATTATAATTATCCAAAAAATTTTTGAAAAGTTGACATCGTGCACTACAAAACGTATATTTCAGTTTTTCGATCAGATGCCTGGAAGCATGCTAAAAACCGTCGTAAAGTTCGCGTAAATCGGCCGAGCGCGCGCTCGCAGTCGAGTGGTGGGGGAAGCAGCAGCGGCGGAGGAGAAATGTATATAGAGAAATAAGCGCGCGCGGCGCGCACATTATTTATATTTGCAGCCACATTTCTCAGCATCTACTGCAGCTATTTGAATGATTTTTTTTTTGATTTTGGGGTAACGGAATCAGAGGAATTGGATTCTTCGGTCTGTTTTCAGAAATACTCATTGGAAAACGCACAGTGTGATGTTTTTACGTTAAAAAATAATTTATTAATTGATATTTACACTTTCATCTTTTTTGCAGGCGGTTCACAGTCGATTTCATCATCGCTAACATCAACATTGAAATTTATCATTGGCATATTCATAAAATCATCATCATTATCATCCTCGATTGCGCATTCATTCTCAGACTCAGGTGGACTATTAATATAAGACTGTAAATTATAGCATGTATCGTCTTGACAATGTGCGCATAGGTTTGTACAAACTAATCCGTGCTTTTTGCACGTGCATGAAGCATCGATGCACCCTTTCTTACTGCATGAACAGGAAATTTGTTCAAGCAGTTTTCGAGGAATTGGTGGATCTGTGGTTCCGATCGGAATCAAATGATTATGTCTGACTTTCCAGCCCCAATCCGTTGCTTTTAAATTAGTGTGGCCTAGCCATAGCTGCAGCTGATAGTATACTCGAAAAGCGTTCTGTTTCGCTGCTCCTTCCGTCGGTGGCAAACTCTCTAAAGCGAATTTCGTTTTTATTTTTGCTTTGCTGAAATGTAAGTATCGTAAGTCACTTAACGAAAAGAAGCTCGACTTTTTTATCAACTTTTTTTCAGCTTTGTTGCTGTACATGCCTGTCACTAATTGAAAAGCACTAGATGCGATTTTTTCGCAACTGGCACTATTATCATAGAATAATGAAGATAATTCTATTAAGTCGCTGGGTTCAAATGAATCTATTAATCTATTTTTACCCATCCTATAAAAACTTGACGTTGTGTCGCAGCCGCAAAAGGCGTGCAAGAAACCTACGATATTATTCAATGTTTGGTGTCCAAAACTAGCACTATTGTAAAACTGATGGGCTTTTGAGCCTTTGCCCTATTTTCTGAAATAAATGTTATCAATATTTTGGCCCAGTTGCGAAAAAATGACCAGCAAGTCGACATCCTCACCTACTATGATAACAATATTATCATTTTCTACGTGCGCATTCTCAATTGCAGTCACGACGATCATTCTATCGGCGTCTTCGGGTGCAATTTTTGTCCTAAATCCTACGCCATTTAATGCTGTGCAAATCATGTCTATCAATTTGGATTTATTCCTCTCATTACTGAGAAATTGCTTTTGATTAACGACAATGGTAGTATTATTATTAAAAGAAATTTCGCGCCCGATATTTTTTAACTGTCTACGTGAACGCTCAACAGATTTAGTAGACAATGTCACGTCCTCCGGATAACCATCAAAAATAATCCAGCTGTTCGCAGTATAATGATTCTTTGCATATGATACGTAATTATTAACAATATTTTCAATGGTTATATTACTTGTCCACACAACTTTATGTAAGAAAAACCCACCATCAACAACATACGTTATCGTTTTTCTTGATGTCGCTATCTCATGAGAAAAATTAAGATTGGAATAAAATACTGATTTCGTAGTTTTGCGCATGCCGTTTTCATCAAAGAATGCTAATGGTATAGGAGACAGTTCGTAAGAGCTACAGTACTCCTTCATGTCTTTTTGGCTTTCGATATTTAGCGATATTTTTTTGAAAAATTAGCAACGGCGATATATACACTTCATCATTATTTAAATTTTTAACCGTTGAATTCGCGGCCGCCAAGTGTGTGACTTTACTGCTTCTTTTAAATTTGATGTCAGTAAACTTCTTATTTGAAGTCTCATTCATCAGAGCTTTGCCTATTTCGAATGCCTTGTGGCAATTGACTTTGTTCAAATCACCAACAACTCCAGAATATATACCTATAATCTTATCAGTTTCGGGAAACGGATTGAATGTTTCGAAGTAATTCTGGATTTTTGATAAATCGTCAGCGTCTCTAGAAATACGTGAAGCGTGGTTCTCGACATGCACATGTTGCTCAGACGTTGCAAACGTAGTATTACAAAATAATTCTACAGCATTGCCAACTTCTAAAACCGCTACTCTTGATAAGACCCATCTACTTATAACATTTTCGGTCAATCCACGACCATTAGTAAGCCTCCACTGCATTTTATTGCCCTCATAAGTACTTGCTCGATGGTCATATCGGACCAGATTCCGCACCAAAAACGATTAGCGCGCCGTATCGTATAGAAACCTCTCTTGCAAAACTTGTCATATTCGACGATATCCATTATATTTTTTAAATTTGCCATTTGTTGTACGTATAAAAGAGAAGCTTTGGCGTATAGATGATGACCTGATGCGAAAAAGAAAGGTATCATTGACTTGACTGTTTGCAGATGTAGATTAAAATTACCCGATCTTTCTGCATCGATGAATCTTTGCAATAAACAAATTAGATTGAAATACTGCACCCATAGTTGGCTAGTTGGGCCGTTCTTTTCCAACGTATCAATAACGGTCAAGAATTTTTGTTTGATGCCTATCATCAAAGGGTTATCAAAAACAGATTCCAAATTTTCTTCACCAACATTTTCAAGGGTTTTATCAAGATATTCTTTTTCGTTGTCCGTAAGTACTATTTTCTTAAACATGATAGTAGCAAGCGCAGCTTGCACTAACAGATGGCCTCTCTCGGATCTAGAAAAGGCATGTCCCGTCAAAGCTTTATCAGCTGACAATTCAGCGTAAATTGTAGTAAACGCTTCCTTTAAACCGCTGCCTGTCATTATATTACCAATCGATCCTAAAAATGACATTGCCAGATGAAAACCACCTAAACGAGGGATGACGGATCGCACATTGTGGGGATCGTTATCAGGATTGATAGATGCTACGATCTCACTAGCTTTCATGTACAGTGGTAGATCAAAAGTTACAAAACAGTGCATTTGATTGTTTTTATCTGCTCTTTGCCTGGCATCAATTAAAGCGGTCAGAATAGTGGTATGGTCACTTGGAGGTGCTTTAATGAAAGGTAATGCGATAACTCGAGATGTACAATAATCCACATTAAAAGTGTGATACTTGTTCATGAAGCCATGCCAATTTGACGTTTTTTTTGGTGCTGTATGCTTGCCGTAAAAATGTAACAAGTCTATAGGTTCAATGTTAATTGTAAAATTTATATCGTCGGCTTCTTTCCAATTATGCACAATGAAATTATCCAACTTAAACGGTTTGTTATTTCTGAAATTAGTGAGCGGAAGAAAACCGAATGCCCCGCTAGTGCTTGCCGGCATTACTCCTTTTAATCGAGGGACAGTGCTCTTGAATGATACCGAGGATGACGGTGTTATGCACATAATACCGCCCATGCAGTGAAAAGTATTTTTACCCTCTATAGTACCTGTATTATGACCAGCGTTATCATATATAAATTGTAAATACGTATCCGAGATGAAACCAAAATTATCTGGATCATTTACGACAGAATTTTCAAATCGAATAGTTTCTGCGTATGAAGCACAGAGACCGATATTATGCAGACAGTCGATGAGTCCTCTTGCAGAAAATTTAGTGTGCATCATGCACGAAAGCCCTAATAAAAGCGGCGAAGTAAACGATCGCGGTCTAACCGCAGACATTAAAATATGTGCCGCCGTAAGAACATTATTTTCCCATTTATTCCACGAGCCTCTATTTGGTGTTCGTTTGTGCATTTTAATTAAAATATCAAGTAGTATTTTTAAACTGCGTGGAATGTCTTCATTTACGCCATTCAAAAAATCATTTGGCGAATTGTAATTTTTTGTGTCAAAAGTCATTGAGCGAATATCCTGTAGGATTATATGAGCAGCTAACTCGACGATTCTCAATCTTTCCTCATTCTCGTCAGTTTTTCGATTGGTATACCAGCTATCTTCGAGGCATTTCCCTAAAGCTCATTTATAACAAATAAATTTATCGTTACTACTTGAATGAATGACGATTTCATCGTCAAAATGTTCTTTTAAATGACTTTCAATCCTATCGAGTCTGGGTAATTCTGTATCACCGTGTACTTTTTCGTATTCCTTCAATATTGCTTTCAATGAAAATTGACATTCTTCGCTATTTTCTATAATATAATTAATTATGAATGTCAGTAAGTCGGACATATTTTCATTAATCGGTCTTCCCTTTACATTATTGGGTAAATATTGATAGAATTGGCTTAAACACTTTGCATGATAAGATACGTTATTGCTAATATAATAATTATCATCTTTGTTACGTAAGACACTTAATCGTGCGGATATCAACTTATTCTTTTCCGTGCTTCGGTATACTTGTAATTGTGCGATAATACTATCAATAGTATTTTGCTTTACGACGCAACTACATTTTTGTTTTTTGAATGACAAATATTAGAACAAAAAAGCAGCAAGTCGCAAAATCAAATTGACGTCCATCCGCACGCCTCTGACGATTATTCTTCCAATCATTTTGTAACGCTTTTAATGCTGCTTGAATGTTCGATTCTCTTGGGTACATTTTCTGACACGTCTTATGTACATTTACGATGTTCATGTTCCGTAATTTGAAATACTTATTATCTTTGCACTTAATACTTGCTTGTATTAGATTCTGTATCCCACGCTCTTTAACATAACAAGACTTGGAAGGTTCCATGGGTTCCCCACAGAGTATACAGTCATCATTAGAAACTTCTGCGAGTCGAGCATCTTCTCCACCCGATGCACTTTCATCCTGACTAAAAAAATATATATTCATTAAATATCGGAAGTTTCGATATGTGAGGTCTGATTTTGATAAATAGAAAGTTCATATAATTATATTTACCTAGCATCTGCAGATGTAGACGCTTCATTCATATTTGCCTCCTGAGTGCGCTCCGTGACTCAAACAGCATTTATTTCTCAATTGTACACAGTTAATCTGAAAATTTTAAAGTGTTTATAATAACGGCTTTCATACTATTATATACTACACAATTTTAAATTATACAGCACAGTATTGACGGACATCCTGTACTAAATACCGGGCACGCGTTCTATCTCTCTCTGCGATTTCAACAGTGAAAAACTACATTTTTTTCATGCGTATATATGTACCGGCATCGCATGCGAAATCGAAAAAATTGAATAACAATTATTTCAGATAAAGAAATCGTTATTGCGCCGATGTTTTAATTATAATACACTGAGTTTAATGTAGTATTCGAAAATTTATTCTGTATAAATGATCCGTGTGTATAGCCTGTTTTTATTTTGTATATTATTCGCACGAAAGGATTGATTTTCTGCGCTTGTAAAAATGCTATTATATAATACATAATTTTAAATTATACAGCACAGTAACGAATTGAACCTACTCACCTACTAACGTGCAATACGTATGTCGTTTATTATTTCATGCACTGAAAATTGTAGAATCCACTGTGATGATAAACAATCAGAAAATGTTTGTACAATATACTATACTTTTCACTCGTATACAGTTAATCTGTAAATGTCAATAATATAATGTTAAAATTAGCAGATTTCACACTATAAAATTGCATAGCATAGTAACGAATTCACAGTATTACACTTACCTCCTTTCAATAAAATTATCGATTTTTATGCGATTAGCTTGTAAAAACACACCACACTTTAATAGTCCACTGACTAAATAGTTGCATACAAAAAAAACTCCATAAAATCGTGTAACGAAAGAATAACGCACAGCTCTATTTTATATAGTACAGCAGCAACGGCGTTGGCTTGTACACTGAACAAACTGTCGAAAACGACCGTTGGCGTCTCTTTCTCTACACCCGAATTTTCAAGGCTATTGACCGAACCCAACTGTTGCAACGCCGTTACCCTAAGCGGGTCCTGGGCGTAGTCGTCCAGAGCGGACGGGTGGGTGCCTATCACCACTACACAGCGCGTCCTCAGGTTGCGGATAGAGGAACGACCCCTGAGAAAGAGGTTAGCTGCGAATAAAGCGAATAAGCAGTCGCGGACAGCCGATAGGCCCAGGCGTGGGTGTGATGAGCCCGCACTGGCGAACGCATTCATCTAGAAACACTACGCAAGCACCGCAACAACTACAAACACTATACAAAATCTCCTATCTTACTTTCTTCTTCTACCTTACTCTGTAATCTATCTCTTTTACCACACATTTCAAACAAAAAATGGGCCAAAAATCCTGCTGTCGTGGAGGATGCGGGAGCGATGACAACTGCCCTGAGAGGGGATGTGTAGAATGATTCGCCACCTGGTCTTACATGGCAACGAAGCCAGCGAAGGCGCGCTGCCTTGCAGGGGGGCGTTAGGATATGAGAATGAAACCGAGTGTGTCTGACGACGAGTTGACTGTGTCCTCGCCAAAGTCAGAAAGCTCTCATACTTAGTTCTAGGGAGGTATGAGGGTTATCACCCCTAGACGGATGGACTCACCTGCGATCGGAACAGGATCCAAAACGCGCGGGTTTAACTTACTATCATGGCTCAAAGAAAACAAAACCAAACCAAAACGAAAAGAAACTTAAGGGTGGGAACCTGGAATGTACGCAGTCTACACAGAGCAGGCGCGTTCCGGGAAATCATAAATGAAACTGAGAGGTACAATTTAGATTTGGTAGCAATACAAGAAACCCGATGGAAAGATAACGCGATGCTAGGATCCGGTAACTTCACCTTTTTATATGGGGGCGCGAGCGGGCATTCTCTAGGCACCGGATTTCTTGTTAACAAAAGCATCATACATTCCGTTAAAAGTTGCAATTTCGTGAATGACCGACTCTCGTATATCATCATCGACGGAGCGTGGTATAATTACGTGGTTATTAACGTCCACTGTCCCACGGAGGACAAAGAGGAACAAGTCAAAAATCTTTATTATGAAACTTTAGAGCAATTAATCGACCAATTCGCGTCTTACGACACCAAAATAGTAGTGGGGGATTTCAATGCTAAAATAGGGAGAGAGGAAATGTTTAGGCCCACCATAGGCAAAGAAAGTCTGCACGAAACCAGCAATGATAACGGTATTATGGTCATAAATTTCGCAGCCGCAAAAGATCTTATAGTCAAGACCACGTGCTTCAAGCACAAGGATATACACAAGGCAACGTGGACATCGCCGGATGGGGCCACGCACAATCAAATCGATCATTTTCTTATTTATAAGAGGCGCCACACGAATGTACTCGACGTAAGGACCTATAGGGGGGCGGATTGCGACTTAGATCATTATCTCGTAGTAGCCAAATTAAGAGCCAGATTAGTAGCCGGTCAAAATAGTAAGCGAGCGAACAAAGTAGAAACCTTTGATATTGGAAAACTACGAAGCGGGATAGAGCGAATCAAGTACCAAGTAGAAGTTAGCAACCGATTTCAGGCGCTCGAGGAAACGGATGAACAGACGGGAGTAGATGACGATCCGAACAGGTTGTGGGGGGCTATCGAAAAAACTATAAAAGGGGCCGCGAACAAAGTACTGGGTAAGAAAAAAAGGCCGAAGAGCAAACCATGGTTTGACGAAGAGTGCGAACTCTGGTTTGAAAGGCGCAAGAAGGCTAAATTAGATAGTGTACACAATGAAAGCGGTAGGGCCGTAGAAGAATACCATGAAATAAGAAAGCAAGTGCGTGTGATTTACAGAAACAAGAAGCGCGAGTATCAGAAAAATGAAATTAGAAAAATAGAAACTAATAGTAGGGAAAATAACCCGCGCGAGATGTACAAAGGAATAAATGCTATTAGGAAGGGTTTTCAGAGTAGATCGTAGTTAATGAAAGATAAGGACGGGAACCTCGTGACAAGCGAAAATGAACTATTGAAATTATGGAAAGATTATTTCGATAAGTTATTAAACGTGCATGAAAACTCCGAGGAAATGGGAGACGAAATCCACACTGCTGAACTCTATATGGACGAAACGACCTACAAAGAAGTAGAGGCCGCGATCAAAAAGCTAAAGAACAATAAGGCCGCAGGAAACGATTCTATACCAGCTGAACTACTTAAATATGGAGGCACCGCGCTTACATCTAAAATTTTTTATCTAGTATGTGCTATTTGGAGAAATGAAACAATACCAGAAAATTGGAAAGAATCCATCATCATACCGATCTTTAAAACGGGAGATAAAACAGACTGCAATAACTACCGGGGAATCTCACTTTTAGCTACCTGCTACAAAGTTCTGTCAAACGTAATACAGGCCAGACTCACACCATTCGCGGAAGATATAATAGGAGATTATCAGTGTGGATTCCGGCGCAACAGGTCAACGAGCGATCAAATGTTTACCATAAGACAATTATTAGAGAAAAAGTGGGAATATTGCGAAACTATACACCAGCTATTTGTGGACTTTAAGAAAGCGTACGACTCTGTCAAACGAAGCAAAATGTATGAAATCCTAGTGCTCCTTGGCGTACCAAAAAAACTCGTAAAATTAATTCAAATATGTCTGAACGGAAGCACTGGAAAGGTCCGAGTAGGCGGTAATGTATCCGAATCGTTCATGATACGCGACGGTTTGAAGCAAGGTGACGGGCTTTCAACGGTACTCTTTAACCTGACGCTAGAGCATGTTGTTAGAAAAATGCAGGCTAGCGAGCTAGGCGCAACACTCAACGGAACAACGCAAATTTTAGGCTATGCGGATGACTTGGATATAGTGGGAGATAATGGTGAAACGGTGGCGAGAAATGCGGAAATCCTTATAAATGCGGCTAAAAACACGGGGTTAGAAGTGAGCGAATCGAAAACGAAATATATGATCATGGAGAAACTGGGCATTCGCGAAGCAGAGGGGGATCTCAGAGTCGGAAATTTCACTTTTGAAAAGGTTAGCGAATTCAGATATTTAGGTACAACTATAAATGATCGAAACGAAATTAAAGCCGAGATTAATAAGAGACTTCATTCGGGTAATGCCTGCTTCTACGCTGTGAACAGATTACTTAAGTCAAAGCTACTGTCGAAAAATGTCAAAATAAGGATATATAGGACTATAATAATGCCGGTAATCTTGTACGGGTGCGAAACCTGGGCGCTCACTAAAGCGAAAGAAAATCGTTTTAGGGTATTTGAAAATAAGGCTCTGCGGAAAATATACGGGCCAAAGAAAGATGAGGAAACTGGGGAGTGAAGGAAACTGCACAATGACGAGCCACATAATTTGTACGCGTCACCAAATATTAACAGAATAATAAAATCACGGAGACTAAGATAGGCAGGACACGTGGCAAGAATGGGCGATGATTGTACGGCAGCGCGCATAATGAAAGAAAAACCGAAAGCAACGCGACCTCTAGGTAGACCTAGACGCAGATTGGAGGATAACGTAAAATCAGACATAACTGAAATTGGGCGGGAAGGCGCGAAATGGATGGGGTTGGCACAAAATAGGGAAACGTGGAAGGCTTGCGTAGATGAGGCGATGAACTTTCGAGTTCGAAATGCCATTTAAAAAAAAAAAAAAAAATTAACCGAACCCAACAGCTGGATTCACACAACACAGCATCATAGAGAGAGAGAGAGAGAGAGAGAGAGAGAGAGATAGATAGATAGATATACTTTTTATTCATCAAAAGACAAAATCTTACAATTTCATGTACATGTAGTTATAATTATAATTAAAAATATCAGTCGATTTAATATAATTGTTATCTTAACTTTCACTTATTGCATATTTCTTATTAAAATAATAATTCACTTTATCAGTTCGTCAGTTTATAAAATTTAAATGTAATGAACTAGTCACAGTCAGATATCACAGAAAACGCTTCGTCAAAAAATAATACATAGAATAAAAAATAAATACAATAGAGATAACATATAAATATAAAAGAATACATACACATACTTTGCTAAATTTTTGCGTATACTATCACGTCTAAATTTAAAACACACTCATTCATAACACTTTAACAATCACGCTAATAAATACATTCACACCTAACTAACACTAAACATATTTAATAAATAAATAAATAAATTAATAAATAAATACGTCGAATAAATAAATAAACCAGATAAATAATTAAATTAAATAAATAAATAAATAAATAAATTTAAATAAATAAATAAATTAAATAAATAAATAAATAAATAAATAAATTTAAATAGGGGCCTGCGGCGGCTCAGTTGGTAGAGTGTCGGATTCCCACGCCGGTGACCCGGGTTCGAATCCTAGTCTCTGCCGATTGATACAAGCACCTCTGTAAAAATTACATGTGCTTTGTTTACAAACACACCGCAGACCCCCGTCGTCGATTAGCACCACATGGAAGCACAAACATGGCGACGTAAAAAACAAAAAAAAAAAAAATTTAAATAAATAAATAAATTAAATAAATAAATAATTCAAAATAAATAAAAAGCTTAAATAAATGTTCGACTCACCTCTGTACATACTCTTCACCATGTAATTGCTTAAGCTGCCTGCTAAACGCCGTTTTTAATTTACAAAAAGATGGCAGGCACCTCACACTGCTCGGGAGCGAATTCCAGAGGTGCGCACCTTGAACTCTGAATGAGAAAAGGCCCTTATCGGTGCGCGACCCCGGAACCTCTTTCATACCACCCCTACTTGAAGTCCTGGCCTGGTTTTTTTCAAAGAGGGCAGTAAGATACGGTGGCTGCCGCATGACAACCGCTTTGTAAAGCAGCAGCCCCATAAAATACTCCCTCCTCACCTTCAGATCCAACCAGTCCAGTTTTTTCCTGTAGGCGGTGATATGCTCATCCCGCCTAACACCACATATGTATCTCACACATGCATTCTGTAGACGTTGTAGTCGTGTCTGGAGCTCTCCTGACACATCAAGAAGAACCACTGAGCAATAGTCTAAGTGAGGTAGTACCAGTGCACATGCCAGCTGCTTCCTCAGTATCTCTGTGGTGCTTGAACGGAAAAGTTTTAAGCTATACAGAGCTCTATTTACTTTTCTACTGACCGCATTCAGTTGCGGCTTCCATGTCAACCCTCCGTCCATCACCACGCCGAGGTTGGTGACTGTATCGACAAAGGGAACGTGTACGCTGGTCTGTATCTCAATGCCTTGCAAGTCAAGGTTCTGAACCCGTTTGATGTTGTGATCAGATCCAAAAATGATCCTTTGTCTTGCCGACATTCAGGCGCAGGCCAGCTGACGTTGCCCAGTTCGACACTGCTTGTGCTACAGCCGACATGCGACCGATACCATCACGAAGACCCTTCAGGGTCACTTGTGTGTAGGTTTGCAAGTCGTCAGCGTAAAGTATGTGTTCGACACCATCTAAGTCGAGTGCGTCTTGTAAGTCGTTTATGTACAGGCTGAAAAGCAGGGGTCCCAGGACTGAGCCCTGTGGAACGCCAAGATTGGTGGTTAGCCAACCTGAATCCCCGTTTGTGATTGTGACGACTTTCTGTCGTCTCCCCATAATATATGACTTAAGCCACAGGAGAACACTCCTGGAGAATCCCATGCGCATCAGCTTACGCAGCAATTTAGTGTGTGAGATGGTGTCGAATGCTTTGCTAAAATCAAACATTAACAAAATAGTCAATAGTTTTTTGTTGTTGTTAATGCCTGATCTTATGTCCTCCGTCAGTTTCAGTAGTGCTGTCTGTGTACTGTGATTCTGTCGAAAACCAGTCTGCATCGGGTCCAAAGTATTATTTTCTCGTAAGAAGTCAGTTATTTGGTCGTGTACGATTTTTTCAAGGACCTTAGAAAGGAAACTCAGTAGGGCAATTGGACGGAAATCTGACACCGTAGATGGGACAGGCTTCTTCTTCAAAGGCACCAACTGAGCTCCCTTCCAAGTTCCCGGAAAAATGCCACTGGACAGAGAGGAGTTAAAGATCTTAACAATATGATCTCCCACAAACGGAAGAGCCTTAGCCACTATACTTTGGGGAATGCCGTCTTCCTCTCTGGCTTGTGATGAGAAGTGGGCAACAGCCAGAACCACGTCCGAGAAGCCGACTTCTCGGAAAACAAAACCGTCATCACTGGCAGTGGTCAGGACGTTGTCAAGTTCTTCATCACCCTCATTTTGGGAGATCGACACCCCTGCAAAGTGGGCATTGAGCTCTTCCGGTGAGAAACCATGAAGCTCCTCTCTTGTCTTTGGCAGAAGGCCCAGAGCCTTGAGCTCTTTCCAGATTTCTTTCTTATTATCAATCGCTTCAGAAATTTTATTTTGTAAAAATCTTTCCCTTGTTTCCTTCGTTCGTAATTCAGCTTCAGCTGCAAGGCCCTGATACTCCCGCCACAGTCTGTCGTCATTGATCCGCGCATAGCGTCTTTCATCATCGATCCGCGACCAATCACAGTCAGCTAGGTGAGACAGGAGGTCGTCTTGCTGGATCGATTTAAAATCCCTGTAGGTGAAAGATTCAACCTCAGGGGATGCAGCAGTTTCGACCGAAGAGAGAGAGAGAGAGAGAGAGAGAGAGAGAGAGAGAGAGAGAGAGAGAGAGGGGACACGGTAGCGTCGGTTTTACAGATGATCAGAGCGTCGGTTTTAAATAGGAGCAGAGAGTTCACCAAAAACACCCCACAGTACGTTTCCCAATGATGATTTCTAAAAACAGACCAAAGAATCGAATTCCTCTGGTTCCGTTACCCCAAAATAAAAAAAAAATCATTCAAATATCTGCAGTAGATGCTGAGAAATGTTGTTGCAAATATAAATAATGTGCGCGCCGCGCGCGCCTATTACTATATATACATTTGTAGTGCACGATGTCAACTTTTCAAAAGTTTTTGGATAATTATAATCGGACTTACGGTGACGCATACAGGCCTGCCGGAAAAAGACGCACTGCAAACTTTGCATCGCGATTTTGAGAAAACTAATAATCCGACAGCAGCTGCCTTTTGCACATATAAAGTACATTATAATCCCTACTTTCTCTCAAAATTTGAGCGCTCCAGCTCAATAAATGACGGAGTTATGAATTTTCGAAAAAACGCCTAATTTTCCGGTTTTTCCTAAATATCTCAGGACCTAATTATCCGATTGAGACGATCCACGAATCATTTTTGTAGATATTTTTATTATCTACAAATCATCTCATTGGGGCATTCCGATTACTCCATTAGTTTCAAAGTTATAAACAAAAAACGACAAAAATCGCGTTTTTTTTGCAATAAATTGTTAATAACTAACAAATGAACCGGAAATGCGAGTGAAAAACACATACCTATACATCTGCTCATTATCTTTTATATCATCGCACAATCGGTTTGCTACTAGTCTTTATGTCACGATAACGCAGTTTAAAATCCCTACAGCTTGGCCTAATAATGCAGACCACAATGTCAATACTATTGATGGGCGCAACACTTTTAACGCAATGGGCGGCATTCAAATCGTGACTCCGCATAGTTCAGTGACATCAAACAAGTTCATTAAGGGGTTATATCCCCCAAATTTTATTGTTTTTTTCCATTTTTTTATTGGCTTAAATCTAGCCAAAACAATCCTAGAATCAAAATCTACAACGCCCAAGTACCGATTTAAACTCAACATTTTTTTAAATCAATTCTTTCCAAACAGCTTTGATGCTCCAAAATCACAATTTTCGGTTATTTTAGCGATGCTCGCTTTTTTGAATTTGGCGACTTTAGAAATTAGTAGAAGTTACCTACGATCGATATCGTGTAATGGTGACGTGCGGTTTTTAGAGTCGAACAAGCTTGGACTAGGCTTCAAAATTATTTTGTCTTGTTCGAACTGTGGTGATGCTGATATTAACAGCTGTCCTGTAATAAATGTTCGTGAATACACAGCACGAGAAGTGTCCCGTCGGAGTAGACTCTTGGTGTTCTTGGCAGCGCAGTACAGCGCTTGGTACACTTGCAACGTACGAGCACAAGAGTCCAATGCATGAGGATGTTTTTAACGCAATAAAACCCATTTATAATGAAATCAGCTCCGACAACCTTCTGTCACGCTGCTTGGGTGCGTATACTCAGAACAATAACGAGTCGTTTAATGCTGTAGTGTGGTCAATTGCTCCAAAGACGGTGTCAAGCGGTAAGACTATAATTGACATTGCGACTGACGTAGCCGTTATTATCTTCAATGACGGCTTCTCGGGTCTGTTTGCCGTTTACGATGCTCTTGGGTTGACTGTTGGACCAAACATGTACGAGTTTTGCGTGGAAACGGACGCCAATCGCGTCAAAATCGCTGAGGATCGTATGTCCGATATCGCGAAAGAGGCCAGACGCAGCATTACATCAGGCAAAAAAAAAGAAGAAGAGGAAATGAAGGCCCTGGAAGGACAATTATATGGTGCAGGGATAGCAGACTGAAGGTAAAAGAATTATTATGGACTATATTTTTGCGATTCTTAAGATTTATAGCATTTTGAAACTTCAAACGCGTTTTTCTCGAAACCATGTTTTCAAAATCGGCAAGCAGTAGAACTCAAAAAGTTTACATCCAATTGACTTAAAATTTTAACAGTAGCTTTATTGTTTGATTATCTAGTGAAGTACACACGATTTTAGCGATTAATTAACAAGAAAAAAAGTTATAAACAATTTAAGTCGATTTTTTTCGTCGAAAACACGATTTTTTGTTAAAACAATCGCCATTTCGCGAAAAAAAATTCTAAAAATATAATCATGTGTACTTCACTAGCAAAACTCATGTAGATACTAGAAATTATTTTTTTTGTTATAGGTGGAGCTGTACGAGACTTGTACTGCTCGCCGCGGAAGACCTTTTTGAAAAAGCGGTTAACGGTAATCACTGCACAGCCGCCATTTTGTAAAAAAAGTATCAATAAAACATTTTTTTCTCTTTTTCAAGAGTTGCTTAATCTAATGTTATATTATTTGTATACCTATAATCTCAAATGTCCTTTAAAAGAAATAATTATCAAAGCCTTGTTTTTTAGAGCATAAAGGGGATATAACCCCTTAATAGATTATCCTTACGAACACCTT
Source organism: Gastracanthus pulcherrimus (assembly GCA_949152435.1). Taxonomy (NCBI): domain Eukaryota; kingdom Metazoa; phylum Arthropoda; class Insecta; order Hymenoptera; family Pteromalidae; genus Gastracanthus; species Gastracanthus pulcherrimus. The sequence goes on from OX424576.1 coordinate 71,585,292, forward strand.
CTCAAGAAATCGGAAGATTCGGTAAAATTGATTTAGAAATATTTCACAAACCTAGTCGTTCTGGAATGGAAAATATCATTGTTCAAGATTTAAATAAAATATGCCCTGTATCACTTGACATAAAATGATCTAAAACTGATTTTCTATGGCTCTACGGCAAGCATAGATATTCGACAGATTTTCTGGGATGGAACGGCTACATGGAATCTATAACTAACCACTTAAGTTATGCAAAAAGCAGAATACTTTTTTTACCGTTTGTCAATGCTCAGCCGAGTAATTATGATACTATTTATACTGTTTTGAATCAGGCTCGCTTAAAAAGTAGTGAAATAGACCAAAAGCATTGCTTTGTCACTTTTGATCAACCGTTGTATTACAACGCTCGAGAAATAATAGAATGTTGTAAGGAGGAGTTATCTTCAGTAATTGTTAGATTAGGTGGATTTCATCTTTTAATGTCCTTTATGGGAACTATTGGATTTATTATGGATGGAAGCGGTCTTAAAGAGCTATTTGTACAATTTTTGCTGAAAATTCTGTTGACAAAATTTTAAACGGTCATGCTTATTCAAGAGCTGTCAAAGGCCATATTTTGGCTCACTTGGCTTTAGGAAAAATAATGTTATCTTCTTTTGATTTAACAAATGATGAAAACGCACTTATAGATGATAAATTGACTTTAAAATATAGTACTTTAACAAGCATTGATGAAGAAAATTTTTTGAATATTTATAATAAATTTTTAAGACATGTTGAAGAATTGAAACAGCGTGGTCCAACTGCGAAATTATGGCTGCAATACTATGACATGGTAACAGTGATGAAACAGTTTATTCAGGCTGAAAGAATAGGTAATTGGAAGTTACACCTCGAAAGCGTTCGAAAAATGTTGTCATTTTTCCATGCCAGTGGACATTATCTATACGCGAAATCTTGTCAACTGTATTTGCAAGACATGTATGAACTGGAAAAAAAATGGATCCACTAGAATATGAAAAATTTACGACAAAGGGCCTTTTCACTATTAGAAGATCAGATAAATTTTGGAGCAGCATTTGGTCTGATATGTCTATAAAACAAGTTTTGATGCGTTCAATGAAAAGCAGCGGCGGGCTTACACACGGTCGAGGAATAACTGATTCAGTTCTTGCGAAACGGGTATTGACAATGCCTTTCCTTATCGATATCAGTAATTCAATGCAATTCTTTTGTAATGTAGCTTTTACTACTTCAGAGCAACACGTTGATGCTAGACCTTCACGAATTCAAGAAGACAATCGTACATTAGACTTAATGTTAGAATTTTTCACTTCTTATGATCCATTTGTAGTCTCTGATGCAATTGTTTCACTTAGTTCAGGCATTAAAGGTAATGAAAATATTAATTGTCACAATGCTCTGGATATCGGGTTAAAAATTATGAATAATATTGTCGGAAATAATTTTAACGCCCTTAAATTCCAACGAAAAAATCGAGTAATGCCTCTTCAAGCTATTCATTGTATTAAATTAAAAAATGAAAATGTCATTATCAACCCTGCATTAATATTTCAAAGAATTAGTATAGTATAGTAGTATGTCAAAAAATCGATTTATTTTATATTTACGAGAAAAATTACAAGCCGCTGGATATCGTACTGAGCAAGCTCAAGAAGACGCTGATACTCTAATTGTTGAAATCGCTATAAATCTAGCCACCGACGAAAAGCCAGCAATTATTGTAGTTGAAGATATAGATGTATTAGTAATTTTAACGCAAAGAGCGCCTGTAGATAAGAAAATTTATTTCTTAAAACCAAGTAGAGGAAAAACAGCTGAAAGGCTTTACAGTTCCACATCTCTTATCGGCAAAAATTTAAGAAATCTGATTGCTTTTATTCACGCTTTCACTGGATGTGATACTACATCTGCTATTTTCAAACAAGGAAAAGCTAAAATTATAAAATTATTAGAAAAAAATACAAGCTTAATTGAAGAAGCTTTAATTTTTAATAAAACAAATGCAACTGCACAAGAAATTGAAAACGCTGGCACAAAAATCGTTGCAGCTATGTATGGGGGCATGAAATCTAGTAATTTACAATTAAATGATCTAAGATATTTATGTTTTAAAAGTAGCTCTACGAAGAAAGCTTTTAATTTAGCTATGCTTCCGCCCACTGAATTGGCTGCAAAACAGCATACGTTTAGAGCATATTTTCAAGTGCAACAATGGCTCGGTAATTCGTTGGACCCGACGCATTGGAGTTGGAGTGTTAGGGATAATAAATTACAACCAACATATACAACTGATTTACTAGTTCCTGACAATATATTACGAGACGTCAGTTGTAAATGTACAAAGGGCTGCACAAAATCTTGTAGTTGTGTAAAACACGGATTAAAATGTTCCGATTATTGCGCAGGATGCCACGGTCAAACTTGTAAAAATTGCGAAGAAAATGTATTAGATAGTAGCGAACTTGATATTGATGGCGACAATGATGTACAATTCCATGTCAATACAGACATATTAACAGCTAACGAATGTGTTTCCGACAACGAAGACAGCGACGACGAAATTCCGTGTAAAAGAAAAGTATGCCAATTAATGTAATAAATGAACTTGTATTATAAATAAATTCTGTAAATTATGTAAATTTAATGAAATTGTCAATATTTTACGATTACTTATACCTTATCTCCTGTTATTCAATGTACTATATGCATTAAATAACAATTAAATTAATTTATAACATTATTACGCATTAATTCTTCAATTTAATACTAATTTACAATGAACAATATATGCACAATAAGGATATTGTGATTAGCACTAATTTTTACCAACATTTAAAAATGCTTGATTATGAAAATCGACTACCGATTGATTATTTTTTAAAATTGATAAATGTAACTATGAAAATTGAAATCCTCTCGTTTTTCTACCCCAATTAAAAAAAATCGTCAAAATCGGTGCAGTAGAAGCCGAGATATATCATCCTGAAGCGAGCGCGCCGATTTTGAAGCGACGATTTAAAGTTTCGCAGCCTATCCCCACCCCTCTATACTTTCCAGTTTTTTCCCACTCGCAAATCCCGCTTCACAGGCTTAATTGTTTAAAAGCCAAAATTTCCAAAGTTTTTAAAACCACTCAAATAGTTATTAAAAATTGAAAAATGGTTGAGATAGCAATTATATATCATAGTTTAAGGGTCCAAGAAGGTGTAAAAGCGCGGGCGCAAAAAAATATTCATAACTTTGAGCCTGGCACAAAATTAAAAAAAAGGTCTTTTTTTCCAGGTAGGTTACTTAACAATTGCATTATGCAAAAACTGTCAGTCCGATCTTAATCGGCCTTGCGGCACTTTCGAGCATTTGGCAGCGAACATTTCAAATCTACGGATATCCGACCAACTCTATCTTGTAGAAAATTTCATAACAAACAAATTTATAAGTATACATTTCTTCTCTAAAATGCACACTTACCGAGTTATATGCGATTGTTTCCGGGAAAAAATGCGATTTTCGCATTTTTTTTCACTTTTTCGTTGTTTATGCAAATAGCACATCTTTTCAAGCTGGCGCACATCGATATTTTCAATAGGTATACCATTCCCGAGCGATTCCAATAGTTATCTAAGTTACGTCGCGTTAGAGCCATATTTGAAAGATTTCGTCGTAATTCTCCTGGCCTAAAATTGGACGAATGTTCTTCTCCACGGTTTCATCGATTAATCTCGCCGGATGTTTGTAAGATGCTAGATTATTCGCCGCTTAAGCCTTGCGCCATTCGTACCAACTCTCGGCGGCTTCTGGACAATTTTCATGCCGACGATTTTCATCCGTGGAACAGTAGTGGTCTAATGTTGCTATAATAGCTTTCTTCATACCTTTCACTGAATCAATATTTCGACGAATTGCCAGACCGTAGTATATCGTCAATATCTTGATTACACTCTCCGTTAGCCGCGTCTTTTCTCCGAGTTTCTCGGTTTTTCTTTTATTACGTAAACGAGTACCCATACGTTTTGGCACGTGTCCAAATTGCAATTTCCGAAATGGCGAGAAACACAGATATAAATTCAATAATGCGGTAGCAGTGCGCAGAATGAATAATGACATCATCGCTGCTTGCTGTCGTTAACTTCTGCTCACTGCGGCTCGTGTGTAAGTCTCCGTCGTCCGATGAAACACTTGTAAAACGATTGCCGTTAAATTTCCGCTTTCGCGGTTCCGCAGCACGCTGTCTTTTAGATCGATCACCTTCGGGTAGCTTGACATTTCGATGTGTACTCGGCAAAATCAAAAGTGGAACTGAAAGCTGACGCTACAAACAGCAGTGTAGAAGCCGATGCCGAGAGCTATAGTATACCGTTATATTGTATACCGTTCTCCCTACTACTACTCAACACAGACCTTCTAGAAACTCCAAATAATGTTTCAAAGGACGGTAGGACCTTTTCAGGTATATACGAGTATAGTCGAATAATAGAATACATAGAGGGGCGGAGCGCGCGCACTCGGGTCTGCCCGAGCATTCGCACCTGCTCGATGCTCGGCCACTAAAACTGCTTGGAATAGATTTAAGACAAAAAAAATCGATTTTTTGAAGCCGGAAAAGCAGACTCCCTCCTTAAGACAGATTAGAAGAATATTAATAGTAAGAACAATACAAATTTTATTATGGAAATGTGAAAGTAAAATAAAAATACCTACATTACCGGTATCACATTTATATTTTTTCTCTGTAATAAATAAATAAATAAATATTTCTAAAAAACGTCATTATATACCCTCCGTATTCCTATTAGGAATCTTGAGTTCAATTTTCAAAAGATTTCATTATAAACTATAAGAGAAATATTTGTTTAAAAATTGACCTATAGTTGTATATTCTCCAACGCATTATTCTTCGAATTAATAATGAAAACTTTTGAAAATTTAACTGAAGTTTCCTGATAAATATACCGCGGAGGGTAGTAGTATGACGTTCTTTTAGAAATATTCATTTATTGCAGAGAAAAAAATATAAATGTGGTGCCGGTAAGATAGGGATGTTTATTTTACTATCACATCTTCTTAACATTATTTTCTCAAGGAGCAATATAGCCCTGACGTTCGAAAATGATAACTAATTTTAGGAAAGTGCTGCAGCCAAGTAAATAACTTTATTCAAGGTGACTTTCTGGTATAAATATTAAAAAATAAATCTGAAGTTGTAATCTACATGGCCCAGAATATCTAGCATATTTGTAGTATACAAAGTTACGCATAAAATTTCATCAATTTCTAATTGATGATTTGACCGTTACTTATTAAAATTTGTATTTTAGTAAATTTTAGATATACTGAAAATGATCTTTTTATAATTGGCGATTTTAATATAAATATACAGGATTATAATGCTATCAGCGTTGATTTCTTAAACAACCTATTGGAAAAAAAAGATTTTCTCCCAGGATTTACAAATACCACAAGACCATCAAGTATAACTACGGATAAAGGAACGTGTATTGACAACATTTTTATCAAAACAGACTTCCTCATCACTAAATCACTAACACTTATGGTGCCCATAACTGATCATTATCCATTATTTTTAGAAATAAAAAATGGTAGACCAAACTCAAATAAAGAGACAAAAATTGACAGGTATTATTATAATTACAAAAAATTATTCAATAATGCTATGAAAATAAATTGGTCAAAATTTAAAAATACTAAAGATCCAAATGAAACTATTAAGGAAATAATAAAAGAAATTAAAATTTACATTGAAAAATCAAAATACAAAAAAACAAATTTGCGCAACTCCAAGAAAACCCCCAGGAAAGACTGGATAACAAGAGCAGTATTGAACTCTTATAATACAAAAGAAATACTATACAAACGACTAAAACATAATCCAGATAATGATGAACTCAAAGACAATTACAAAAAATTTGTTAAAACTCTAGATAAGGCAATTAAAGCAGCAAAAATAGAATATGATAAGAAAACAATAGAGATTAATAGAAATGAGCCAAGAAAACTCTGGGCTTCTATAAATAATAAAATTGGGAAAAATAAAATCAGAAACGATACTACTATTACTCAGTTGAAAACTGAAGATAATAGAATAATTAAAATAGAGAAACACTGGGAGATTGGTTTGAACCACCGTACAGTACAGACGTGTTTACGTTATCGCGCGTGGTGACGAGTATATCATCGAGTGCTCGAAGTATAATCGGCCGGTGTTTAACTATTTTTCGTTATATTACCGGGCGTTTGCCCGGTAACTGAAATTAAGGGGGTATCCCTATATAGATCGATCAAAAAAATCGATTTTTTTTATTGCATAAATCGAAAGTACAACATTTCAAAAGTATGCTCTTAAAATTTCAGAGCAAAATTCGAATCCGTTCAGCCGCTATACGTATATTCGCTAACGTTCTTCAGCGCGCGGTACGCCCGGCGCAGGTAGGCAGGTAAGCGTTCGGATACAATGGCTCCCCGCTGAGCTGGGATACTTATACAATGAAAAGAGCAGATGTTCTCCGATGTATGAGTGTGTTTGTGTGTACCCTAGCCAGAATTTTCGAGTTAATACTATAATAGGACAGGCAGTGTAGAGTATAGGTATAAACTTGTTTTGGAGCGTTGGTTCGCTACAGTCGGCTCAGTTGTACTGTAACTGTTGTGTAGTTTACAGCGCTCTCACAAAATACATCATGACATCTTACCCGAAAGGTCAACATAGCGAAAACTATCGTGCAAGTCGTAGGAAGAGATCTTTTCACGGTAATCAGCATACGACTGAAGAAGGCGAAGTGAAAGGTGTCAGTGCCAGTGCACGAAAATTAGCAGCAGCAACTGCGGATGACATTCCAGTCAATCAATCTCACCGATATCGGATCATCGAATTTGTAACTATTTTCTCGGTACTTTCCGAGATGCTGTGCTGTAAAACTTGCAAAGGAGCTGTGAATTTTGAAGAGGCTGGCTTCCGTGGTTTCGGCTGGAAACTTACTGTTTCGTGTAAATGTGGCATGATTACTATACCTTCTGGCCCTCACATAAACAATGGGTTTGAAGTAAATCGTCGTATAGTGTTTGTGATGAGATTTTTAGGCATTGGTTTGCAAGGAATAAATTTATTTTCGAATTTGATGGATTTTGGTGAAGGACTTAGTAATACAGCATACGACAGTATATTGGAGCACATTCATCAAGCGACAAAAATTTATTTCAAAATAACAAGTTAAAAGGCTGTCGAAGAAGAGAAAAAATTGAACGAGCAAGCAGAAAAGCCATTGCTTGAAATGAAAGTATCCGGCGATGGATCGTGGAAAAAACGAGGCTTCTCTTCGAAAATCGGCGTGACAACGCTGATATTATATAACTGTGGGAAAATTGTCGATTTGATTGTCAAAAGTACGTTCTGCAAAATGTGTCTATCATGCCCTCATAAGAAAAACACTCAAGAATATGTCGATTGGCACGAAAATCATGCTGACGAATGTGCTGCAAATCACGAAGGCTCTGCAGGAAAGATGGAGGTCGACGCCGTTATAGAAATGTTTGACCGTTCGTTTGATGACTGCGGCATACGATACAGCGTTTATATCGGCGACGGCGACTCGAATACTTTTTCTGCCGTTTTGAAAAGGAATCCTTACGGAGATGAATTCCCGGTGGTAAAATGTGAGTGCATTGGCCACGTACAAAAGAGAATGGGAACGCGTCTTCGTAATTTAAAAAAAAATGAAAAATTGGGAGGTAAAGGCAAACTTACCGATGCCCTTATTAAAAAGTTAAGTACTTATTACGGACTTGCCATAAGAAGGAACGTGAACTCAAAGCAAGATATGAGAGACGCTATTTTGGCTACATACTATCATATGTGCTCGACTAACGAAACAGCACAGCATCAGTACTGCCCTCCGGGAATCGACAGCTGGTGTGAGTGGCAACAATCGCAGGTAGTCGGAGCCAACGTGTTTGACCATCCCCCAGCTCTTCATCAAGATTTACAAAAGCATTTATTGCCTATTTATGAAGATTTGTCAAGAGAAGATCTGTTGCAAAGGTGCTTGGGGGACATACCCAAAATGCAAATGAAAGTTTTAATGCTCTTGTATGGCGCTTGGCTCCTAAGCATCTGCACTGTGGTTCAAAAACTGTTGAAATTGCAGCTTGGATTGCTGCTGGATTATTCAATGACGGCTATAAATCTATCCTGCAAACAATGAAGATCCTTGAGTTCACCATTGGAATGCCAACTTACAACCACGCGAAGAAAATGGATGAAAAGCGACTCAAGCGTCAGGAGCTGAAGAGTGCGAGTGTCACTAAAGAAGGCAGATTGGATAAAAAATCAAGAACTGCTGCTTATAAAGAGGAAGAAGATAACCTCGTCTATGGCCCTGGCATAGCCGATTAAGGAAAAAGTGAAAAAATAATGGTGAGTCTATCAAAAATGCGATTTCAGCTACTGCGAACTTTAAAACGCGTTTTTCTCGAAAAGAAAATTTCTTTATTGTCCGTGTTTGTGTGCACAGTTTCTCGGCGAGTTTTCAACTTATCACAAAAAAAACGCCATTTTGAAGGTAATTTCATAATCTAGTCGATGAACCTACTTGTTTTTGAAGTAAAAATTTATTTAACCACAATTGTGCAATAATAATAAAAAAAAATTACAGTTTTTTTTCAAAAGTCCACCATTTTGCTATGGAATTTTTTTATACTTTTAATTTAGGTTAGTCGACGAGATTTAGACCTAATAATAACAAAAAACTTTTTTTTTATGTTTCAGAGAGATACGACGACGACAAGTCTGCACACAAAATTGTAGGAAGAAAAAAAAAGTTCATAGTTCATCATTTTTTTATCACTAGCATAAACAAAATAATGTAATAAAAAAAATAAGAAATGCATATTTAATGTTTGAATAATAAACCAAAAAATTTTCAAATAAAAATCTTGTATAGTTTTAAAAAAAAAATTCGAAAAGTTTCAGTTTATTTTTGCCCATCTATATAGGGATACCCCCTTAAGTGAAAGCCAAGTATTTCTGACTGCAGGAATACTTGCAACTACACTTTAAAAAAATGAACTCTCAAACTACTGTTACTAAAAATCAAGTCAAGACTTCATACTCACAGATAATGCAACAAGTGCAAGTACCTACAAAAGAACAAGCTGTAATTCTAGATGCAATCGAAGGAATTCCAGTATCAGAATATACACGTGCAATTATGAAGAAAATTAACCCAGCATATATAAGATATGTATCTCGTATATCCTACAATCGTGTGTGCCTGTTTGTAAACAGTAAGGAGACCGCTGATGAATTAATAGATGTGCACAAGAAGGTAAACATTCATGATAACGAGCTTACGTTTCGGCCACTTATTTCTAGAGCGAAGCGAGTAATATTATAAACGTTTGGCCTTTTATTTCCAACGATTTAATTCTACAAGAACTCCAAAAACTGCATATCACTCCAGCTTCTCAGATATCATACATTAGAGCAGGAAATACTGAACAGGCGCTTAGTCACGTTCTATGCTTCCGCAGACAAGGATATATAAATCCCGAGGATATGTCTAAGATACCTCCGTATCTCATCATTCGATGTGACGATACAGACTACCACATCTACCTTTCGGCCGAAAAACTGGTGTGCTTCGTATGCAAGGAAGAGGGACACTTGGCTAAATTCTGCAAGCAAGTCGAGTTATTCTCACCTCCACCAACACAACAAGCGAACTTGGACGGAAATAATGGGCTCCAAAATATTTCATCATCAACAGCACCCTCAACAAGTAACGAACCAATAGAAAAAACGAGCACCGCGGGAACCTCTGTCTCTTCTCCTTTGCAAATTGATATGCCCCGGCCTAAAGCGGTAGTCCTTAAGCGGGGTGCAACTAAATCACTCTCTACAGTTAGTTCAATTACCGACGAAGTGAATGAAAAAAACACAGAGGCGCAACCAAAAAGTTCTCCAAAAACAGTTAAAAAATCCAAAACGGAATCAACAGCTGAATACTCCTTAAACGACATAGATGACCAAATAGCACCTGCCAAAGAATACATCTTAAGCAACGAAAAGCACCTACCACTCAACTTGACACAAATAAAAGAATTCCTTCACGAAACCTACAACAAATCAAACGTTATAGAAATAGTAAGCAAATACACAGAAGACTTTGAACTACTTACCTCGATGCTCTCACAAATATCCGACCAGCCTATTGAAAACAAATTGAAAAATAGAATTTTAAGGATTAAAAAAAACTGCAAAATCAACTCCGTGGCGACTCAAGTGATTCCTCACTCTCTTCGGACGAAAAAGAAACTAGAAAACTACAGAACCGCAACTAAAATACAAGGTAACAGAAGACAAATAAATTCAACTACTGCTCTATACTTCAACCCAATACGTAATGAAGATTTTGTATTGGAATACAAGAAGCATAATACAGTGCAGAGAAGAACTACCAGATCTACTACACGACGTCGACATTTTCGTTGCAGTAGAATCATGGCTAACGCCTAAAAAAATAACTAATTTTCAATTTCCAGGCTTTGTAAGTTTTAGAAAAGACAGAGATTATGCAACAGGAGGAGGGATTCTCGTTTTGATTCGACAAAATATAGCTTATAAAGAAATTAAAAATGTCATATCTCCCGATAGAACGGTCGAGTTGTGTGGATTACAAATCACAAACACGAATCCCTCCTTCAATCTCTATATTTGCTATAGATCTCCCGGGCTAGTCCTTAGCTTGAATGATTGGAAAAAAATATTCTCTAACATGAACCCTAGCGAAAATAACATCATAGTAGGCGACTTTAACGCCCATCACGCCAGTTGGAATTGTCAAAAAACAGAACAAAACGGTATAAACTTGTTAGATTGCATAGAATATTATGATCTTTTTATACATAATATGGATACTAGTACACATATTGATGCTACCTCTAAATCAAATATTGACCTTTTAATATCAAGCCGCAACATTGTAGATAAAATTGAAAGCTATATTTCTGATGACACTTTAGGCTCAGATCATTTTCCAATTTCTCTAAAATTGAACATAAAAAAATCGCTGTACACTAAAAAATCATTCAAGCTAAGATCTACTCGAACTGACTGGATACAAGTATATTCCAAGCTTGAAAGCTCCTATGCAGACTTTTCTTCTGAGGAGTATGACAGCTTATCTGCCGACGAAAAGTATAACGCTTATATTAAAATAGTAGCAGAGGCTATAGCGGATAGTGCGCCGAATAAAAAAAAAGTAAGTGAACAAAAACACAGAAACCCTGTGTCTTGGTGGGATGAGGAGTGCCAAGAAATGAAACAAAAAATAAAGTTTGCTTTCAAAAAATGGGAAGATACTAACGAAATAAATGATTTAATAGAGTATAAAAGAATAAGCGCGGTAACGGAAAAGTTTTTTTTAAACTAAAAAGAAAGAAGACTATAAAAAATATGTGCAGTCTCTTAACATCAATGTAAGCACCACATACACTTCGAACAAAGCAAAAATACTTAAAAATAAATGGATTAAAGTCTCTCCTTCCCACCTTTCCAAAAGCCTACAGAATGAAAATAAATTAAAAACTCTAGATAAAATCTGTCCAACTTGGGTTCCCACCGATCCCGAGTGGATCCCAAAATGCAAGGAGAACAAATTCTTAGAGTCTGGCTTTACGTTTACTGAATTTAACTTGGCATTAGAATCCCGAAAAATTACCTCCTCACCTGATATCGACGGAATCGACTACTTCACAATACAGAAACTACCTATTAATTATAAACTGTTACTACTTGATATTTATAACGATATGTATAAAACAGGGAAATTCCCTGAAGACTGGAAAAAAACATACGTTCATTTTGTCAGTAAACCAGACGGCATAAACTTCCGACCCATTGCGTTAACGTCGGCATTATGTAAACTGTTCGAGACCATTATTAAAAATAAATTGCAGTGGTGGATTGAAATACAAAACATCCTCCCCAATAATCAAAGTGGATTTCGAAAAGGACTCAGCTGTACTGATAATCTAGTTAATTTAACAATTAATATTAACACAAGTTTTAAAAGAAAAAAATAATTTTTTGCGGTGTTCCTTGATGTATGTGCTGCATTTGATAATGTAAACAGCGACTTGCTTATCAAAAAACTCGCAGAACTAGGGTGTTCGCAAAATATTATAAAATTTGTTAAATTTTTAACGTACGAAAGATTTGCCTCCACTAGTATTACGAGCGAAATCAGAAGATGTAATAAAGGCGTCCCTCAAGGAGGCGTGCTGAGTCCCTTGTTATATATTATCTATGTCTCGGAAATTATGAAAAATCTCCCGAAAACTATAACTATTTCACAATTTGCGGACGATAATGGCATGTTCTCTAATAATAAAAACTCTCTACAAAAAGCAGTCCAATCTCTAAACAATCAATTGTCAATGCTAGGTCTCGAGCTTGCCCCTCACAAAACCGTATTCATTAATTTTAACAACAAAAACATTTGCCCAGGAGATACTGAATTTAAATTTAGTGACACCTGTATTATTAAATCGAGTGAAACAGCTAGATTTCTAGGTATAAATTTGGATTACAAACTTAATTTCAATCATCATATTAACTACTTGATAAATAAAAGTCATAAGGCTCTAAACATAGTTAAGTATTTACAGGGAATTTGGTGGCGCTCTGACCCCCGCACGCTCATCACTTTTTACAAAGGTTACGTTCGGGCCAGAATAGATTATGGATGCTTTGTTTTCTTCCCAACCCGCAAAAATTGGATTAATAAACTGGAACAAGTACAGTATAAAGCGATACGAGCTGCACTAGGATATCGTATAACTACGCCTGTAAATATACTGCTGGGAGAATCAAAATTGCCATCTATCGCGAATAGAACCAAATTCTTATGCTATAAGTACTCAACTAAAGTTATGAGCAATAAAAGTTCACTTACAGAAAACACCGTATGCGACTTTTACTCAAAAATTCTTAAAAAGTCCAAAAATAAACGCCAAAAAGTCATGGAAACATGCATTATCGAATTACTTAGATCTCCGCCGCAACTTTATAAATCTAATGCATACACTGTATATGAATATGATTATAATACACTAACCACGTCGATACCCTTCAACTGTAAATTTGGAAATGATATGAAGCGATCAACCAACCCAAACAAGGAAATTAATCAATTGATCAGTACAGATAACGCTTGTGAAATCTACACAGATGGAAGTAAAGACAAAGGTACGTCTACAGTAGGATTAGCTGTCGTCTGCCCTACATTTGATATTAAAATCCAAAGAAAACTAGATCCGAACACTTCTATCTTTACTGCCGAGTGTATGGCGATCAACGAAGCAATGGATATTGCGCTAGAAAAAACGAATCACACTATTTATATATCAAGTATTATATATATTTACAGATTCTTTAAGTGTACACATTCAAAGATTATATGTTTGAAGAGACTAACGAAATGATAACAAAAATAGGACTTACCAAAGGTGTCTCTTACTTTAATGAATATTATAAAAATACAAGAAAACCATGGTTCTATAAATATAACTTTCCTCGTGAGATTGTAGTGTCTATAACTCGACTGAGAGCGAACCACTATCATCTTGCTGCCTCTTTAGCTAGAGTCAACATCACAAATTTATCAAAATGTAAATGCCAAGATTATGATGAAGATATTGCACGGCGTGCTCCGATCAAGTTTAAATAAAAAGATCTTGCACCTCGCGAGTTTTTTTATAAATCATTCCTGGGATATCTTCCGATGATTTCAAGCCTAAAATGAAAATAATCCCTAGAGGGATTTTCAAATAAACTCGATATTTGATCAGTTTCGTAGGTTGTCGTGACTATTTTCTATATTGCATCTTGTATTTAGATTTCTTAGGCTTTAAAAATATATTTCAATATTAGAAATAAGTTTATAAATTCTTAATACTCATTAAACTTTTAAAATTCATATAAATTTTTTTAAATACTGCTCAAAAATTAAATTTTTTAACATCTTATTTCAAATATTTTTCTGTGCGCTCGAAGTTTCTTTTTTTTTTCTTTCATCGAGGATAAATTTGGTATTCCGTTGCCATGACTGCGATAAATAAACTTATGCTGATTTTACGGTTAGTAAAAATGCCGAAGGCAAGAACACACGATGAAAATCGTCATCAAATTTGTTTACTTTGCTTTGGAAAAACTAAAGTAATGATTCCTGTAAAAGGAGAATTAATAGTGCTTGTTGAAAAACAGTTTGAGTACGATACTAGTGATGACCGATTACCTCTCGTTCTATGCAGTAGTTGCAAAAGAGATTTATACAGAATTAGAAACGATGAAGATATAAGTGTGAATCTACCAAAATATTCTGATCTTCAACCTTTGAAGAAATCTACTAGATTAAGCGACGATGTTTTATGTGCTTGTCATATTTGTGAGCTTGCGAGAAAACCCCCTCCTGGAAAATTGTCAAACTTTGCAAAGAATAATGTTATGCCTCAGCGACATGGAATACTTGTTGATGTGACAAATATAAAAGTTCCAAGTAAGCTATTAAAGCATATCTTTTTCTAGTTATAATAACTACAATATAATAATACAATTTTAATCTAGATGAAAGAAAATCATCTTCCGTTGAAAGCCGGTGTAGTTACTGCTTTTCTTTGTTGGGAAAAGGAAAATCTCATAAATGTAACTTTACCGTACGCTTGGAGAATTTGACTGAAAACATTATGCAAACAAGCCCAAGAGCTACAGATCAAGTAATTTCGTCTTTGCTTAAACGCAAAATGATTACAGAAAATATACAAAATACTACAACTCTATCACTTTCTCAAACACGCGGTAAGCCTCTTAAAGTTGCTATTGGTTCACAAAATAACAAAGCTTTAAGCAAACCTGAGCTTTTTTCTGCAGACGATTTTTTAAAAATCCAGACGAATTTACATTTGAGCCAAACGAAGAAACTTGCGATTGCTACAGCTTTACGAGTAGCTACGAAAAATACTAAGGTCGTGGAACCACATTTGAAAAAAAAACTATCAATTAAAAGTCACTGTGTTGATGATTATTTTGGTACTAAAAACTTTGACTTTGTTCACGTCAAGGCTGATAAAGTTTCATCTGCAGCCGAAACAGTCGCTTACTGCACAAATCTTGATGGTTTAATAAAAGACATTAAAGAAAAACGCTCATTGTCTGAATTTCACTTGAAGTTTGGTATTGACGGGGGAGGGGGTTTTCTGAAGATATGTTTATCCATTCAATCTACTTCAGAAAATGAAAAGCTAAATAGACACCGGCAAAAGTTCGAAGATGGTATTTCTGCTAAACGGTTTAAAGATTCAGGTGTTAACAAATTATTGATACTAGCATTAGCAAACAGTTCTCAAGAAAATTATGAAAATGTATCGCAGCTGTGGTCTACAATAAAAATAAACAACTTTCAGGGAACTATTGCGACAGATTTAAAACTTGCTAATATTATGGTTGGCATCATGTCGCATAGCAGCTTTTACCCCTGCACTTGGTGTTTCGCATCGAAAAATGATTTAAGTAGCTGCGGAATACCGAGGACAATAAATAATACGTTTCAAAATTATATAAACTGGCATCAAGCCGGATCTGTCAAAAAAGATGCGAAGAATCATAAAAATTGTATTCATCCGCCTCTTTTATCAACTGATGTAGACAAAACATTTCTTCAGATAATACCTCCACCTGAACTTCATTTGATGCTAGGTGTAGTAAATACATTGTATAGACACTTATTGGCTGAATTCGAGAAAGACGCTCTTTCTCGAATTCAGACTTCTTCTATGGGCACAATCATGCCATGTCACTCGTGATATACGTCAGGGTAATACAAGTTTTAATGGCAATTCGTGCAAGATATTATTAGACAAACTTGATTTCCTGCGTTCACGAAATCACACTTTGGGATGTTTGAAATATGTAAATGCTTTTGAGCACTTCAAAAATGTCGTACATGCCTGCTTTGGAAAAAATCTTGACCCATCTTTCAAAGATAAGATTAATGCCTTCAAGCAAAGTTATTTACATTTAAATGTACCAATAACGCCCAAAATTCATGCAGTATTTTTTCATGTGTCTGACTTTTGCGAAGAAGTTCAGACGGGACTTGGATTTTATAGTGAACAGGCTATGGAATCTGTCCATGCTGATTTCAAATCTGTGTGGGAAAAATATAAAGTTTTTAAGAACCATCCAGAATATGCAGAGAGGTTGCAACGTGCTTTATGTGAATATAATAGTTTACATTCATTTTAATTATTGTACATAATAAAGATATTTTTTTAATGTAATAAAATGATCGCAAAGTTTGAAAATTCGAATACGGTTTTGAAAATTTTTATGAATTTAAAATTTTTAATACCTATTGAGCATTTATAAACTTATTTCTGATGTTGAAATATATTTTTAAAACCTAAAAAATCTAAATACAAGATGCAATATAGAAAATAGTCACGATAACCTACGAAAATGATCAAATATCGAGTTTATTTGAAAATCCCTCTAGGGATTATTTTCATTTTAGGCTTAAAATCATCGGAAGATATCCCAGGAATGATTTATAAAAAAACTCGCGAGGTGCAAGATCTTTTTATTTAAACTTGATCGGAGCGCGCCGTGATTGACCATGTCGTATGGCAATGCTCCCTATACAATAACGAAAGACACGAGCTTTTACAGCAACTATTCAAACTAAATTTGAGACCCCCAATGAAAATGTCAATCCTTCTTGCTGAACCTAATGTAAATGCATGTCGCTATGTACGAGGGTAGTTCAATAAGTCTTTAGAATGACCAACAGATGGCGCGCGAATCGCTCCAAATCATCTGTTTTCAGTCAGCACCACTCCCGACTAGATATATGGTGCAGTCACAGTCCACATCTTCTGAGTTTACGTGTTTTTATAACCAATTGAAAAAAAAAAATTGCTTGTTAAGAAAAATGGAAAAAAACGAGTTCAGAGCGGTAATTAAACATTTTCATTTAAAGGGTTTAACTCCATATGAGATAAAAAATGAATTGGACTCAGTTCATGGCACATCTGCCCCTGCCTTAGCAACGGTTTATAACTGGGTAAATGAATTTAAGCGTGGTCGTACATCAATAAGTGACGAACCACGTTCAGGAAGGCCCGTAGAAGCAACTACTCCCGAAATCATCAATAAAATCCACGATATGGTGTTGAAGGATAGAAGATTAGAAGTGCGTGAGTTAGCTGAGGCCACAAGGATATCTATAGGTGCAGTTGTTTCAATTCTACATGAAAAATTAGGCATGAAAAAGCTATCGGCAAGATGGGTGCCGCGTTTGCTCTCAGCTGAGAATAAACGCAATAGAGTGGTTGCCTCTGAGGCTCTTTTGGCGCGCATAAGTCGGAATCCTGAGGAATTTTTTCGTCGATTTGTGACTGTGGATGAAACATGGATACACCACTACACTCCTGAGACAAAGGAACAATCCAAACAGTGGATTTCCACAGGCGAACCAGCTCCAAAGAAGGCAAAGACCGTAAAGTCAGCTGGTAAGGTTATGGCTACAGTTTTTTGGGATGCACGTGGAATTATACTTATTGACTACTTGGAAAAGGGTAAAACAATTACTGGTGAGTATTATGCATCATTATTAGAGCAGCTGAAAGAAGAAATTAAAAAAAAACGACCACATTTGGCGAGAAAAAAAATTCTCTTTCATCACGACAACGCCCGAGTTCACATATGCTTCGTTTCAATGGCTAAAATTGAAGAACTAAAATTCGAATTGGTCGAACACCCACTGTATTCGCCAGATTTAGCCCCCAGTGACTTTTTCTTATTTCCAAACTTGAAAAAATGGCTCAGTGGACAGAGATTTACGGACAACGAAGACGTCATTGCCTCTGTAAGTGCTTATTTTGAGGAACTTCCGAAAACGCACTTTTCTGAAGGATTAAAAAAACTTAAAAAGCGATTGACCAAGTGTATAGAGCTCCAAGGAGATTATGTTGAAAAATAAAAAAAAATTTACCCAAAAAAAATTGTTTTTATACTTTATTCTAAAGACTTATTGAACTACCCTCGTACATACATAAATACACATGCGCACACACGCACATACAAAATTTTTTAACCAATATATTCGGATTCATTAATTCTAAAACCATCGAAATAGATTAAAAAAAATTGAATATCAAGAACCGTTTACTATTATCAATTATTTTCTTTGTAAAAGTAAAAAAATATAATTTTCAAAATTAAAAAGGCAAAAAATTTGATTCGTGGAGAAAAGTAAAATTAGTAGTGTATTCAGGACGTAATAACAAAATGTATACATAGTAAAATGAACACTTACGTTCGTATCTGTTCCAATTTTTCCATTATTTTATTATGCATAACTTGTAGTTTACTATCAAAGCTTGTTTTCAGATTATCTATTTGATTTTTTATTGACTGTTACATATTATGATTACATGATTGCATTTTTGTATCTAGCATTTGAAGAAACTTTTTCCCAGTGGTTGGTTCAAATGTAATTGATCCTAATAAAATCGTAATATACGAGGGTAGTTCAATAAGTCTTTAGAATAAAGTATAAAAACAATTTTTTTTGGGTAAATTTTTTTTTATTTTTCAACATAATCTCCTTGGAGCTCTATACACTTGGTCAATCGCTTTTTAAGTTTTTTTAATCCTTCAGAAAAGTGCGTTTTCGGAAGTAATATACGAGGGTAGTTCAATAAGTCTTTAGAATAAAGTATAAAAACAATTTTTTTTGGGTAAATTTTTTTTTATTTTTCAACATAATCTCCTTGGAGCTCTATACACTTGGTCAATCGCTTTTTAAGTTTTTTTAATCCTTCAGAAAAGTGCGTTTTCGGAAGTTCCTCAAAATAAGCACTTACAGAGGCAATGACGTCTTCGTTGTCCATAAATCTCTGTCCACCGAGCCATTTTTTCAAGTTTGGAAATAAGAAAGTCACTGGGGGCTAAATCTGGTGAATACGGTGGGTGTTCGACCAATTCGAATTTTAGTTCTTCAATTTTAGCCATTGAAACGAAGTATGTGTGAACTCTGGCGTTGTCGTGATGAAAGAGAATTTTTTTTCTCGCCAAATGTGGTCGTTTTTTTTAAATTTCTTCTTTCAGCTGCTCTAATAATGATGCATAATACTCACCAGTAATTGTTTTACCCTTTTCCAAGTAGTCAATAAGTATAATTCCACGTGCATCCCAAAAAACTGTAGCCATAACCTTACCAGCTGACTTTACGGTCTTTGCCTTCTTCGGAGCTGGTTCGCCTGTGGAAATCCACTGTTTGGATTGTTCCTTTGTCTCAGGAGTGTAGTGGTGTATCCATGTTTCATCCACAGTCACAAATCGACGAAAAAATTCCTCAGGATTCCGACTTATGCGCGCCAAAAGAGCCTCAGAGGCGACCACTCTATTGCGTTTATTCTCAGCTGAGAGCAAACGCGGCACCCATCTTGCCGATAGCTTTTTCATGCCTAATTTTTCATGTAGAATTGAAACAACTGCACCTATAGATATCCTTGTGGCATCAGCTAACTCATGCACTTTTAATCTTCTATCCTTCAACACCATATCGTGGATTTTATTGATGATTTCGGGAGTAGTTGCTTCTACGGGCCTTCCTGAACGTGGTTCGTCACTTATTGATGTACGACCACGCTTAAATTCATTTACCCAGTTATAAACCGTTGCTAAGGCAGGGGCAGATGTGCCATGAACTGAGTCCAATTCATTTTTTATCTCATATGGAGTTAAACCCTTTAAATGAAAATGTTTAATTACCGCTCTGAACTCGTTTTTTTCCATTTTTCTTAACAAGCAATTTTTTTTTTCAATTGGTTATAAAAACACGTAAACTCAGAAGATGTGGACTGTGACTGCACCATATATCTAGTCGGGAGTGGTGCTGACTGAAAACAGATGATTTGGAGCGATTCGCGCGCCATCTGTTGGTCAGTCTAAAGACTTATTGAACTACCCTCGTATTTCTTGAAAGAATGTAAACTCACTGTATAAAACCATTCGGTATCATGATAATGTAAAATGTAATGTAAAGCGAATTAATCTCTTATTACGAGATTAGAAAGCTAAAAAAAAAGAAAAAAAGAGAAACACTGAGTGAGAAAATAAAGATACCAAAGCATAAAAAATTAGAACTACCTAAAAGTAATCCAAAAACAATCTTTATAAAACCTACAAACGAATTTGAAATTATAAAGATAATAAACAATTTAAAACTGAAAAAAGGTGGTGTAGATAATATTAATGCAAAGGCATTGAAAACTATAGCTACAACTATAGCAGACACTATGGTTTATGTAATTAATCGCTGTATCGAAACTTCAATTTGGCCAGATATGCTGAAGGAGGCTGAAGTGATACCAATATACAAAGCAGGAGAAAAAAATGATATGGGAAACTATAGACCTATATGGTTAATATCAAATATAGCAAAAATTTTTGAAAAAATCATACACAATAGAATTATAGACTTTATAAGCCATAGTAATATATTAAGTAAAAAACAATTTGGATTTATCAAAAATATTGGCACTAAAGATGCATTAAGCCTTATATCCAAAACAATTTATGAAAATTTAGATCAAAGTAAACCCATAGCTATTACATTCCTAGATTTGGCAAAAGCTTTTGACAAAATAAATCATAAAATACTGTTAGATAAGCTTTACTCATATGGTAAGAGGAAAGACGCATAAACTAATTACAAGTTATTTAACCAATAGGAAACAAAAAGTAAGAATAGGTCCACATGTAAGTGAATTTGAAAACGTTAATACTGGTGTCCCTCAAGGGACTATACTTGGACCTCTACTTATTATACTTTAGGTGAATGACTTGTTAACAAACATGCCAGACAGTTCCATCCTGTCCTATGCAGATGACACTGCTGTAATAAGCAAATGGAAAAACTTGATCTGAAGTTATAAACAAAATGAACAAATACTTAGAAGATGTCTCAACATGGCTTAGACTAAATATATTAACATTAAATATACAAAAAACTGTTTATATAACTTTTGGAAACTATTGTGACAGTGTACCACAGAAAATTGAAATTAAAATCAGTAATGAAAAACTAAAGAGAGTGAATGAAGCAAAATATTTGGGTATAATTTTCGACGAGAATATGAGATGGACCAAGCATATTGAATATCTTATAAATAAGACAAAATACCTAATTTTCATCTTTAGTAAAATTTCTAAATTCATGGAAACTAATACTTTAAAAATTATATACTATGCTTTCTCCCACAGCCTTATTAGTTATGGCATAATTGCGTGGGGTGGTGCGTAACAAAACAAACTACACTTATTGCAAACGGTTCAAACAAAAATTTTAAAAATTATAAATAAAAATACTTTTCAAAAAATAATTCTACTTAACCTACAGCAATTATTTGCAAATGAGAGTCTTCGGTATAACTATGAAAATTTGAAAGAAAGATCAGTATATCAACTCGACGAGTAAAGCAAGAAACAAACTATTAATTTATAACGTGCGTTTTTGCCGCTCGTGGGAGGACCGACAAACTCGCACGTGTATGGTGAAATATAAGATTATGAGTAGGAAGAAAATGATCAATTCGGAGTCGCTGTTCTCCAGCAGACTCCGCAATAATGCTGCAGCAGAAGGCCGCATTAGCAGGGCGCCAGGCACTGATTTTAGATTAAAACTACCTCAGCAGTGCCCCTGAGATTAAGAAAAAATGTATTTTTTGGTTTTATTGGCGACTGCACTGGCTCGGCTAGACGAGCAGAGAGTCGTGGGGTCAAACGGCACGAGCAACTTATTTTTCTCAAGCGAGAGACGGTTACAGACGGGTATGTACACTAGGGATGGGATATAAATAATGAGACTTGATATTAAATAAATTGGAGCCTTTAATGATACCTAATTACGGTTTGCGTATCATTACAAAACAAAAACTAGTGCCTTTAAAAAGGCAATTTATCTGCGCACTTGAAGTTAGGACGGGCTCGATCGTTCTTAAACTTAGCCTGTCTAATCCCTAGCACGAATATGACTCAAACAAAATATAATACAAACAAAAAAAAATAAAGAAAACTATTTTAACAAAATCTACGAAATGAAAGATAGGAAAATATCGGCCCTGAGGCACTCTACATACAAAAAAAATTAATTAATTAAACTATATTAAAGGAATTATATGCAAAATATCAAGCGATTAAATAATGGATAAAGGCCCCTTAGGCACCTATTAATAATCTAAACTAAGCTATGTAATGTCCAAAAACTCTCGCACTCTACCTCGTTTCCGTTCGCGAAAAACACGTGCTCGCAGGCACGCGGTCGCTCCGGGAGCTACTACGAACGATTGCTTCGAAGTTTTAAATTTTAGGGAGGCGCGAGAGAAAGAAATTCGCTAGCGCAAATTTCTACTGCCCCAATGTAGGCACGCTTTGAAAAACTTACAGTTTGGCGGCGGAGCAAGTCTCGTCGTCGAGTTCGGTGCCGGGAGGCAAGACCGATGCTAATAAGTTATTTAAAAAAACTAAATTATCTTTAACTTAAAAAAAATAAAATAAATGAATATGCCGAATTAAACAATTAAAAAAAATGATTAAAAGCGACGGCAACGAGTTGAAAGATCGCGGCGCGGGATACACGATGGATGGCGCAGTAGATCAGTAACCAGCCCAACGTCTCCAGCACATCCCCGAGGCTCCGTAATGCTACGCGGACAGTGCTGATTGGCCGCGAGCTGGCTGCGCTGTCGTCGTCGCCAGGTCGGTACGGAACGCCTCTTTCGTCCCCTTCTCTCCCACTATTGCCCGGAGTCACTGTAACGTACATTGACTTGCAGTGTCGTGAGCCATTATTCCGCGAGGGAATTTCAAAACATTTTAATTTCGTGGGTGAAATTAAAACTTTAGAGGTGAAAACGAGCAAACACGCCTGCTCGGGTGTTTTATGTCAGAAAACACAGAAGGCGGCAAAGAAATTACTCATGGGGAGAGAACTTAGGAAGTTAGAAAGAATAACTTAACTCGACCTGGTTTAGGCATTTCTTGGTGATGACGACGACCAGTAGCATAGGCAGGCTCATGTAGCTAAAGGCGCTCGGCGGGTGCGTTGACGTTGTTGGTACTGCTGGGAGGTGTTGAGGCTGAAACTGATGTAAAACTTTCCTCGGCGGAATGCGCTGGCCGTTAACTCGGCGGAATGAAAACAAAATAAAATAACAAAATAATAAAAAATCGGCCTAATTCGTAGGGTAGCGCGTGCGTAACAAGCGACAAAAAATCGCTTCGTTACAATTTTTACCAAAATATTACAAAACTGTTAGTACTAAAAATAGTAATATTAAGGGGGTAGTCTGCTTTAGGTCCCGAAAAAAAAAGCGTTTTTGTACATGTACAAAATGTACATCTGTTGTTGCACATACCCAGATATATAAATAGGGGAGAACGGGGTAATGCCGGTCACTGGCTAATTCCAGTCACCCTTATTTTCAATAATCTAAACATTTTTAGGTAATAATTCAAATAATATATTAAACGCAACATAAAATGCAATTAATCTAATGTCCAAACAACCTTCTATTCAGTTTTATTAAGGAATTATACACAATCAAAGTGTAGGCCTACATTTCTTATAAGAAATCTGGTCTATAAAATAAGCTTTTATGCATATTATTTGTTGCTTTATGCAGTTATTTTACCTATTACTTTTTTGTCATTTCAATTTAAATTACTAAGCAGAATGGGGGTAATCCCGGTCACAATGTTATTTATATGACGCTCCCGAAAGTGAGGCTAAGAAAACGTTTTGCTGCGCTCTCAGGTAGGGTGATTTTGCTTAAGGGGATATCCCTATGTAGATGGGCAAAAATAAACTGAAACTTTGCGATTTTTTTTTTTAAAAACTATACAATATTTTTATTTGAAAATTTTTTGGTTTATTATTAAAACATTAAATATGCATTTCTTATTTTTTTTATTACATTACTTTGTTTATGCTAGTGATAAAAAAATGATGAACCATGAACTGTTTTTTTTGTGTGCACAGTTTCTCGGCGAGTTTTCAACTTATCACAAAAAAAAACGCCATTTTGAAGGTAATTTCATAATCTAGTCGATGAACCTACTTATTTTTTAAATAAAAATTTATTTAACCATAATTTTGCAATAATAATAAAAAAACATTACAGTTTTTTTTCAAAAGTCTACCATTTTGCTATGGAATTTTTTTATACTTTTAATTTAGGTTAGTCGACGAGATTTAGACCTAATAATAACAAAAAACTTTTTTTTTTATGTTTCAGAGAGATACGACGACGACAAGTCTGCACACAAAATTGTAGGAAGAAAAAAAAAGTTCATGGTTCATCATTTTTTTATCACTAGCATAAACAAAATAATGTAATAAAAAAAATAAGAAATGCATATTTAATGTTTGAATAATAAACCAAAAAATTTTCAAATAAAAATCTTGTATAGTTTTTTAAAAAAAAATTCGCAAAGTTTCAGTTTATTTTTGCCCATCTATATAGGGATACCCCCTTAAGTGTTTTTGATTGAGCAGTGATTATGTTATTATATGTTTCACTATGTAAATGCGAATAATAATGCGACGGATCATATGAAAGTTCATTTAATTGATTTAAAGAATTTTTTCACCTATAAAAGTAACTTTCTAATAGTGATCGGAATTGTACCAAGGCTGACCGGTATTATCCTTTGATGTGAAGTAAATTCGGTTAAAATGCTTTTTTTTTATTTCGACTTATAGCTTTGATATCTTACATTTTTATATTAAACCAATAAGAAATATTTATAGTCAATGGTTTGAACTAACATAATAATTATTTAAAGTTAAAAAGAAACAATTTGAAAGTGGAAATAACAATTACTAACTAATTATGGTGCACTATGGGCATGGTCCGCTTTTCCTTTCGAAGGTTTTAATGGCGTTATCAAAAAATTATTTTACACGTCCCAATACGTACCACAACAAATTTGAAAAGCTTATACAAGATTAAGATATATAAGGAACAATTCATACGTATTTAATAATGACGAATGTAGTGTAAGAACACTCGATATGTTTCTCAAGTTAATGAATCAGTGTACTGTGAAAAACTGTATTGAGTATTCGGATGAATTAAAAATTTTCGGAAAGCTAAAAACAGTAAGTTTGTCACTAACGGAAAAAGTTGCTATTGAACAAATAGTACAAGAATCGGTTGATGAAGAATGTGATGCACATCATCGGTTCATTTATAAAAATATACTTTTTCATTCAGAAAATTATGAAAGACTTCAAAAGAGGAACAATAGTACGATTTTAACAATTGATGTAACGTTCATAACAATTTGTAGTATAATGAAAGTATCAAGAGTTATTTCGCGAGACTTTATATATGTAATCGTAGGTAAAAAATTAAGAATTCTAAATGAAAAATTATGCAAGGATAAGAATTTTGATGCGCAAGAATGTTCTTTCATTGCAACACAAACTACTAGTGTAATTGTTGCAAAGTATCATCAATTAAGGCAAAATGTGTTAATGATCCTTTCAAATCTGAAAAAAATGTATCATTCCCATGTAAATACATTTAAGGGGGTAGTCTGCTTTAGGTCCCGAAAAAAAAGCGTTTTTTCAGCGATTTTTTTGAAAGGGAAGGAAATGATTGTGGTAAACGAAATTTTGAGAACATAATGTACTATATTTTAGCTTTAAAAAACAATTTTTGTTATTAAAAAATATTAAAATTTCTTCAAGTTATGACTATTTTGCCGGAGCGTCTGGAGTCTGCACTTTCTAATCGGTACCGGTGATGGAGGTCGTGCGGTGCGTCTGAAACAGTCGAGACAAAATTTTTTTATTTTTTATAAGTTTCTTTTCTATATGAACTCAAAAAATACCTAAGAAGTTGTCAAATTCCAAATTTTTTCGAAGTTTGAAAAAAATTCACTTTTTTGAAAAAAAAAATTCACTTTAAGTTGCAAAAAAAGTAGTTTAAATAATACTTTTGTCCAACTTTTTTCGTTCAAATATATAATATGTAATAGAAGATAATTTAATACTGAAGCTAGATCACATTGATTGTTTTCGATCGGACGTATATTCTTTTTGCTATCACCGGCACCGTTTTCTAAAAATCGTAAAAATGAAAACTCCAGAAAAAGCGCTTTAAAGTTTTCGATCCAAAAAAATATAAGTTTTTGGGTACTTACAGTAATTAGAGATTAATCAGCTATCCCTGGGCCATACATTAGTCCTTCCTTTTCTTCAAAAAACTCGTTTTGGCTGAGGGTTTCCAAGCTTCGGGCTGTACCAGCCTTCTTGCTAGAAAATGATGCGCGCCGGTTCTCCCGCGTTATGCGCTCAGCATCGACGGCGTCAGCAAAATTTTTGCACTGCCGCCCGATGATGATATTGACGAGCTGCATGGTGGAAAGTACAGCAGAGTAGCGCTCGTTAAAAATGCCTGCAGCCATATATGCTGCAATTTCGACGATTTTATAGCCGGAATTCAAATGTTTCGGACTTAGGTGCCACACAATCGAATTGAACGATTGAAATGGCGAGAAACACAGATATAAATTCAACAATGCGGTAGCAGTGCGCAGAATGAATAATGACATCATCGCTGCTTGCTGTCGTTAACTTCTGCTCACTGCGGCTCGTGTGTAAGTCTCCGTCGTCCGATGAAACACTTGTAAAACGATTGCCGTTAAATTTCCGCTTTCGCGGTTCCGCAGCACGCTGTCTTTTAGATCGATCACCTTCGGGTAGCTTGACATTTCGATGTGTACTCGGCAAAATCAAAAGTGGAACTGAAAGCTGACGCTACAAACAGCAGTGTAGAAGCCGATGCCGAGAGCTATAGTATACCGTTATATTGTATACCGTTCTCCCTACTACTACTCAACGCAGACCTTCTAGAAACTCCAAATAATGTTTCAAAGGACGGTAGGACCTTTTCAGGTATATACGAGTATAGTCGAATAATAGAATACATCGAGGGGCGGAACGCGCGCACTCGGGTCTGCCCGTGCATTCGCACCTGCTCGATGCTCGGCCACTAAAACTGCTCTAGCTTCGGAAATATGTCGAATTAGCCTCTGAAATTTTGAAGACACATTCTTGGATAGTTTTGGAATAGATTTATGACAAAAAAAATCGATTTGTTGAAGCCGGAAAAGCAGACTCCCCCTTAAAGCAATCAGTATCTTTAATTAATTGCCAAATGAACTAAAAATGTTAGATATACAAAAAAAAACAAATATAAAAAAGATACAGGCTTGGTTGAGAAATAATGAATGAAATAAACACTGCAACGACAATAGATTGCCAAAAATTTAAATTATGGCTTTTATCGCTGTGCAAGCGAGATGAATGTGCATACCAGTGCCAAATATCCTCTAAATTACAGTTTTTACTACAGCAGAGATAAGCAGCACTCATTGAAAACAAACTGGACATTAGTATATATGGATGCAGAGAAGACTCAATATTGGCTAATAGTATAATGCTTCATATTAGAAGATACATTTGTGCTAAGGGCAAATGTAAATCATACAATAATCGCAAACATCGGCGTATCTCCAACTACAATTACAATAATATAACGACCAATATATAATATAGTAAACGAAATAATAAATATATGGACACACAAAACAGAAAACGGAAAAGCGAATAGCAAATACATAAAATTTGTTAAAGGAGCAAATAATGATTTAGATGTTAATAAAGATCCAAATATAGAAAAATATAAACCAGTAGAAACGGTCTTCACCAAGATTGATAAAATGGCTAAAAAGAACAACAAGAAAGCTAGAAAAATGGAAGCAACGGCTGCACCTAGACAGAAGATTAACAAATCAGCAAGTCACAGAATGACATACGGAGATATCAACTACCTTGGATCGAACAAGGCGATTTTTTACTTTGACAAAGGAATAAGAGAAAAACCAATTTTCACAAACTCAATGTATCCACTTAAACAACAATCATCTTATAACGATATTGTAGTTATCGACGATATAGTTTTTACATCAAACTGCAAATGTGATTCAGGTAACCAACACAAAGAGATGTTCCCACATTACAGAGTTACCTGTACTGTTGGACTTACTTGCCCGGCTAGGCTCAACATCATAGAAAGAATATTATATGCAAGAGATAAACACGCGACAACAGAAAAATTTACGACGGCAAGATCCATGTTAGTGAGGTATTGGTAATATTATAGTGCTAGGTCACAATGATTAAACTATAAGAATAAAAATATTTATAATATCAAAGAAAAATGTACAAAAATATAGAATCTTAAGCATGTGCAATGTAATCTTAATTAACGCAAATTAATATAATGTAGTCGTCACATTATTATTAACTATATAAAAATGTAGAATCTTTAACACAATTTATAATGACAATATTAATTAATAAGGATTTATATGGAAATATTAAAGAGAGATTATAATATATCATTGTTAAATTTTTAATAAATTATTAATAATGTTATATAGAGTTGGGATGAAGAGTCAGAAGACCTTCATAACCCAACCAAAGTATGTATGAATGAATCGTGAAGGATGGAATGATCCATGTCTGGAAGTCCGACGTGGATACATTCTATCCTTATGGATGAATGGTACTTGCATTGTACGGTTTAGTATGGCTGGAGGTTTTTGCTGTAATGAATACAGTAAAACTAACCAGCATTTTTTATTTTTGTTGTTAATCTGGACCTGCGAACAGGGAATACCAATTCCCTCTGCAGGATTTGCGGCGTTATAGTGTGTTATTGTGTAAATAATTTCTAGTCTGTATCGAATTTAGGAAATATTATATGTAACTCTGGAATAAATAAATAAATATATATATATATACTTAAAGCTAACGTAAAAACTATGCATATAAAAGTTTAAGCTTTAACTATAAACATTATTCGTATAATTATATAAATTGATATATTATATGCTATATATAAACAGTAATAATGTATCACAGAGATTCTTAATTACATCTTATCCAATTGTTCTATCAATATCTCAAGTTTTAAACTCATTTGATAAATTGTTAATAGTCATAATTGCTTTTTTATAACTAATTTTATCTCTAACCCTTTTCTTATTTTTAGATATAATTAAGTGTTTTTCCTAGTTATACAAGATGATGTGAGATATTGGTTTTTTAAGTCTGAGTAATGATACTTTAGTGCCTCAAATATAAATAGTTGTTCTATGTTCATAGAATTATCTTACAGAACAAAATTATTCTTATTAAATATTTTCAAAACTTTTTCTGTAGTTTTTGCAATAAATCTCTATTATTTCTACAAGCTCCATCCCAAACTTATATTACATAACGTATTATACTTAATATACATATAAATATAATAAATCAATATATCACTCATTTCTTTCTATTCACCATAGCATTGAGGATCATCCAGTAGATAACAGACACTTCTCTCATAAGAATGCCGTGTATCGACCAATGATATATAATATATGTGTTTTGCTTACAACAAAATACATATTATATATGGTGTCGATATATGGCATCCTGGTCATTACCTTACTACATGAAAAATCTGTAAAGACAGACGCAAATGCTAAACATTGACGATCACTCGAATGATAGAACAATTTGAGTAAATAGGTAAGGTAAATGGTTAATTTTTTGAAAGTACCTAATAGCATCTGTCATAAGGATGCCGTATATCGGCACTCTATATAATATGTATTTTGTTGTATGCAATACATATATTTAAATTTGTCATCTATAAAGTTCAAGGGTGCCGTTTCTACTATGGATGGTATGGAATACTCAATACCTACACGATATGATGGTATGGAATTCCATACCCATGATTTCGATTGTTCAAATAAAAATTGTTAACCCTAAATCCTAAACCCTAAATCCAACTACCCATAAAAAATTGTTAACCCTAAATCCTAAACCCTAAATCCAACTACCTATAAAAACCTTAACTCAGAACTTTGAATCCAACTAACCCAAGATAATTAAGATGGTTAGCACACAACGCATTTAACGCTCGCATGACTCACTTTTTCACGTTTTGAGGTTAGAATTTCAGCATTTTTGTACTTTTTAAGTAAAAATATCTTTTTAATAAGTTCGGCTAGTCATGTTTTTCATTGAGTCATACAGTTTTCGAAAAGTATGGTTTCTGTACTATTATAAGTTGATTTTTTAGTTTAATCAGATGTTTGTGTGAAGAAATATCTTATATTACTCTTTAGTCGCATTGATGACTCCCATAAGACATGTGTAAAATAGACGATTTTCAAATAATTTTTTCTCAAAAAGTTATTTGGCAACCTGGTTTAAAACTTATTGAGGAGATAGATATCATGTTCATAAATAACCTGTATAAGTTTTATTTAAGGATTCTAAAGTATTTTCATTCACGTTCGAACTACCTTAAATTGAAATAAAATAAAATTAAATAACAAAACCGTAAACTCTAAACTTAAGCTGAGCAATTTATGCAATTTAAAAGTCTTATGGTGGTTTTAATGCGAAACGAAAGACTAGAAAATTAATTGAAATGTTTACAGATATTACAGATAATTCAGTCTACAATATGCTAGTAAAATTTTAGGATAGATTGTCGATTTTCAAACCAAGAAAAAAATCTCATAGTTTGTAAAATTAGTAGTCTTTTGTGAAAATTAGGTATATTGTTACATTTTTTATTGCATAGTCACTAAAAAACTATGAATATTGCTACGAAAAAGTATCTTTATATATGAAAAGATAAGACTAAACAAACAAAATAAAGAAAGTAAAAGAAACTTAAAGGGTCAATTCAAATCGAATAACAAATAAAAAAGTCTCCACTGTTTTGTCAACTTTTTCTTTTTCAAAACCCCTTACTTCATAATATATTAACTTTCATATCATTATGTAAGATTAAATTGTAGCAAAAAATGTTTATTATTTATGACGTATATCTACACATACAACCTCCTTAACCCAAGCTGAGTAATTTGTAAGTAAAAAAAAGTTAAAAATCATAAACTCAATTAACCAAGCTGAGCAGTTTACAATTACAAGTATTTAAATAATAATACCATAAGCCCTAATTCCCTAACCCAAAACTCAACTAACCCGAGTAGAACAAATCAACTTGGGTTAATTAAGTTAAGGGGGCCTAACAGTTTATGGTTTTATAATTTTAACAATTTTTTAAATGCTAATTTATCACCTTTGGTTAGTTGGGTTGAGAGTTTACAATTTTATTATTTGAACTTATTTAATAGCAAATACTTTAGCTTCATTGGGTTAGATTTTGAGTTTAGTGTTTACAGTTTTATATTTTATTAGTTAAATTTTAAATTACTAATTGCACAGCTTGAGATAGTTCAGTTTAAGATTTGGTGTTAATCAATCAATTTTAATTACTTTTTACTTGCAAATCGTTTACCTTGGGTGAGTTTGGGTTTTTATTTTGTGCTTATGTGAAACAAGACCTGCTATACCTACTTCATACCTATAAAAATTAGGTTGCGTGACCCTTGCCTACCACTTAGATTCTTGAGCCTAGAGATAACCTTTGGTGACAAGTTTCTATTAAGTCAAATATGGTCAGGAGTATTCTCTTGTTACAGAAGTGACTTTCTAAATAAATATCGATAAATCAAACATGAAAATAATTCAGTACTATTAATAATACCATAAAATGTAATCAATAAAATCTTTAATATCAAATCGTAATCATGATATATATGAGGATACAAAATGCTCACAAAATTAGTTGCAATTTTGTAAAAAATGCAAAATTCAAATTACCTGTGTATTCATTTTTGTATCCCTGTATTTGTATCTCTTATGAACATCATATGTATTAAATGGAATATTGAAAAAAGTTTTTCGTATGAATGATGGTGTTTTACTTAACGAAATAGCACAACACATATGTCTTAAAAAACATGTACTAAAAGTATTAAATTTATACCTATTTAAGAATATCGATATCAATTTACTTGTCATTTCTGTAAGAGCAATTAAGTAAAAAGTGCTATTTTCTCTCAAGGAACCAGATCAGCACGGCATGCGTAGTAATCTTAATTAAATGATTTAAAATCGAAGGGTGCGTCTACATAAGCATGCCAGAACCTCGTGCTGGCATGAGGAAGTGGAGTGGGGATAAACATGTCCGTTGAATCGGAGCTGCAATTTGTCATATATAACATAACTAACTAATCGCAGCTAAGGTTCAACGGAAATGGTTACTCCCACTCTACCTCCTCATGCTAGCATGAGGTTCTAGCATGCTTATGTTTTTTTCTCCTTTGCCAGGGTCTTTGTACGCTAAAAGAATAAGGACATAGGACATAAGAATAACATTGATTGGTATATCTATATATACGAGAAATAAGAGAAATAAGTTCATATTTCTCGGATATATAGATATACCAATCAATGTTATTCTTATGTCTATGTCCTTATTCTTTTAGCGTGCAAAGGCCCTTAGGTTATCCAGGCACAACTGTGCGGGCTGGGCCGCGGGGTTGCCAGAGCGCATAGAGAATCGCCCCAGCAGGTGCAGCGCTGCTTACGCCGAGGACAGGAGCGAGGCGAACGATGGCAGGAGAGAGACAGGGTTTTACACAACTTAGAATTTATGCAGCACTATACTTAACTATATACAGAACGTATAAATGGCTGTGTCAGCCGTGAAAAGAGCTATAAGCTCGAGGTAATGCGCCAGAGCTGTGGCGTACGAGCGAGCTGTTGCGTGCAGTTACTGTTCGTGCAGCTCGCGCGGCTCCGTAGCCGAATGTAAAGTGGGGCAGCTAGGCGGCCGAGACTAGTACAGCGCTCTCGGCTCCAGACGCTACTTGCGTCGATTGTGCTACCGCTCGCCTGTCGGCAAGAGCGGGCGCACTTTGTGTGGCGGCAACTCCGAGGGTGCCACAGCCACTCTCCCCCTAGTGGCTGACGATTGAGGAGGGCACGATGATGATGATGGTGGTTCCTGTGGAGGTGAAGAGCTGTGTGGCTACTGAAAAGTGACGGTGCGGCGAGGTTGTCGCTGAGGGTGCTGGTCCATGGGGACCGAGGGCTAGCCCCCAGTGATGTAAGCTGGCTTGAGGTCGCCGGTGGAGATCGTTTTTGGTTCTCCGTCAACGTCGATGCTTGACGGCGTTGACACGCCGAAACACGTGCGTGCTGGTGGCCAAGTCCTTATGGAAAGAGAACTTGGTCATGGTGTGGTGATCAGTCTGCAGCGACTTCAGCGTTCGGAAGTGGTTCTGCAGCTTCCCTACAAAAGAAAATGTGTCTGCAGGGCACTCCTGCGTCGTGAAAAAGTCACCCGGTATTCGCAGCGAAGTGCCGAACATAAGCTGGGCCGGTGAGGCCTTGAGGTCCTCCTTGTAGGCGGTCCTGAGCCCAAGAAGTACGGTTGGTAGGCGCTCGAGCCATGGCAAGTCGGGATGGCACATAAGCGCGGCCTTCAGCGTCCTGTGCCACCTCTTCAACATCCCGTTGGACTGAGGGTGGTAGGGCGTCGTCCTTATTTTTCCTACTCCAATCAGCCGGGCGAAGGCAGCGAATAGCGCAGACTCAAATTGAGCTCCCTGGTCCGTGGTGATGGTGAGCGGTGTGCCGAAGGTGGCGATCCAGCCACTGTAGAAAGTAGCTGCTATAGTCTCGGCCTGCATGTCCATCAGCGGATTCGCATGAGGCCACCTGGAGAATCGGTCGATCACCTGTAATCGTCGAGCAGAGGCATGGTGACGATGTCCAGGTGTACGTGACTGAAGCGCTGGTCAGGCACGTCGATGTTTGTGGGCGGCACTCTGGTATGCCGGTGAATCTTGGCGCGCTGGCAGAGAAGGCACTCGCGCGCCAACTTGAGCGCGTACTTCTTAATCCCGGGCCACACGAACCTCTCCTTCAGCATGCGGGAGGTG
Source organism: Gastracanthus pulcherrimus (assembly GCA_949152435.1). Taxonomy (NCBI): domain Eukaryota; kingdom Metazoa; phylum Arthropoda; class Insecta; order Hymenoptera; family Pteromalidae; genus Gastracanthus; species Gastracanthus pulcherrimus. Next base: position 71,619,310 of record OX424576.1, read on the forward strand.
ACGCGCCCGCTCGGGTATGCAGGCGAGTGGACGACGTCGAACGCTGTCCTTCGCAGCTCCTGGGGGATGTAAGGTCGAACGACCCCTGTGGACGTCTCACACAGGAGCCTATGGCCTTCAATCACCAGGGGCTGGAGATTCAGATTCGACGTCCTCGCGCTGCTGGGCCTCGTGGATGGCTCCGGAGCTCAATGTCGTCGGCATCTCGACGGCTTCCACTCGTGAGAGAGCGTCTGCCACGACGTTGTCCTCTCCGGAGATGTGCTCGATGGTGACATTGAACTGGCTGATGAAGTCCAGCTTCCTGACTTGACGAGGAGATACTTTGTCTGGTCGCTGGTCGAGGGCCTTCGTGAGTGGAAGGTGGTCCGTACGGATGACGCACTTTCGTCCTTCAAGAAGATGCTCAAAATGCTTGAGCGCTGCATAGACCCCAAGGAGCTCCCGGTCGTACGGGCTGTACTTAGTCTCCGGTGGGGTGAGCTTCCGCGAGAAGAAGCCTAGCGGGCGTCAGGTGTCGCCGTCGAGCTGCTCCAGTGAAGCCCCAAGGGCCGTCGACGAGGCGTCTGTGAAGAGGACTAGAGGGGCGCCTGGCACGAAGAAGCTAGACTGCACCACTGCAGCCAAGCTCTCCTTGTATCTGTTGAACGCATCCGTGCGCTCCGAAGTCCACTCAATCTGCCGCTTGTCCTTCTTTTTGGCGCCGCGAAGAAGGTCTGTGAGTGGCGCTTGCACAGCTGCTGTGCGCGGTATGAGAGCCCTGTAGTAGTTGACCATCTCCAGGAAGCGCTGGAGGTCCATGATAGTGACTAGTCGTATGAAGTCGGCTATGGCCGTAACCTTGGCCGCTGGAGGCTCGAAACCGTTGATGTCGAGGTGGTAGCCGAGGAAGTTTACCTCAGAGCAGGCAAAATGTCATTTGCCCAAGTTGAGCGTAAGCCTGGCATTTGCTAGCACCTCGAGGACGGCCTTGATGTGGCGAAGGTGCTCCTCTCGGTTGCGGGAAGCGATGATGAAGTCGTAAACGTAGACACGCACAAAGGGCATGCCTCTAAAAAGCGTGTCTAGAAACCGCTGGTACATCTGAGTCACATTCCTGCGACCTAGAGGTAGGCCCAGGAACTCGAAGAGCCCAAACGGTGTGACAACGGCTGTCTTTGGTACATCCTCTGGAGTGACTGAAATCTGGAAGTAGGCTCGATTGAGGTCCAGAGTCCTCTATCCTCGGAAGCGGATAGCGATCGGGGACGGTGATGGAGTTGAGACGACGGTAATCTCCCGTAGTGCACCAACCTCCACCTGGTTTCTCAACCATGTGCAGCGGGTTGGCCCATTGGCTGCTGGATGGACGGATGACGCCGTGGAAGAGCAGCGAGTCGAAAGCCTCTTTGGCAGCTTCGAGCTTTTCGCCTGCCAGCCGCCGTGCTCGTGCGAAGACTGGCGGTCCCGTCGTTACGATGTGATGCTGTACCGGGGCCGAAGGGCTTCCGGTGGGCGATGATGTAGCCAGGAGAACCTTGTGGTACTCATCGATGAGGGCCTTGATGACGGCGTCCTCTGTTGGGCTGTCCTGGCTCATCACGTTACGCCAATGACAACTGCTCGCTGAGTGGAGCCTGGCGCGCAGCGGCGCGTGGTCGAGTCCCGCAGATGGCGGCGCTTGAGGTCGATGAGGAGCCCATAGTGCCCCAGGAGGTCGGCGCCAATGATAGCCGTCTTCACGTCCGTCAGGACGAAGTCCCAGGGCAGGCTACGGCGGATGCCTAGGTCCAAAGGCAGGACCTTGTGCCCGTACGTGGCTATGGGCATCCCGTTGGCAGCGGCGAGTTTCGGCATGGAGGTAGCCGTGCTGCTTCTCTTGGGTACATGAGGCAACAGCGAGACCGATGTGCCCGAGTCGACCAGAAACTTCAAGCCAGTCCTGCGATCATAGACGTGAAGGCGGACCTCTCGGCGAGTCGGCAGACTTGATGAGCAGGGGCTGTTGCTTGTTGCCTGGTCTGAGCGCAGCCCTACGAGTTTCCGTGCTGGTTGGTCTGCTGGCGGCCGTTGAAGCTGCATGGCTGGCGGCAGCGCTGCGCTGCTGCTCCGTAAAGCCCATGGTACCAGCAGAGTCCGTCGGCTGGTCGTCATGGCGAGGGCGAGCGAGGGCGCGACTGCAATGAGGCACTGCGGGCTCTGTCGCTGCGGCCTCTGTCGCTGCGGCCTTTGTCGTCGGACACCTTATCCAGGATCTCCCTTGAGACCGTGTTGAGCTGTGCAAGCAGATGCTTCATCTCGACGGAGTCTGCGGTGCGTCAAATGGCGCTGACCTCTGCAAACGTTGGCTCGGGTGACGCAGCTGGGCTCACGGAGTAGGAGCTAGGTGCGGAGATGGGCGTCTCCATCAGTGTGTCTGCAGCTGCGATCATCTCGTCAACAGTGTTCGTTTTAAATATGTTCAAAACACACTGCACGTGCGCAGGCAGCAGGGATTTCCATCGGATGCGCAGCACGTCGTCCGTGGCCTTGTCTCAAGCTAGGGAGCGCATATGCCAGAACAGCTGTGAGGGATTCCTGCCATCAAGCGTCAGCTCGTTGAGCATCCGATCGAGCTGCCTGTCAGCTGATACGGTTAGACGCTCGAGGATACGCGCCTTCAGCGTGGCGTACTTATTGCCCTCTGGAGGGTTTCTCAGTATATCTGAGACCTCCACGACAGTCTCTGGATCGAGTGCGCCGACTGCGAGGTGGTACTTCGTGGCGTCAGTACGTACCTGGTTCACCTGCATCACCGACTCAATTTGCAGGAACCAGAGCTCTGGCTGGGTGCACCAGAAAGGAGGCAGTCTGCATGCGGTGACGCTCTGCACCTGGGGCGCAATGTTGGCAGCGGCGGCGGCGGCTGCGGCGGCTGCTGTGGCGGCGGGATCGTTGGGCTGCAAGAGCAGGCACACTTCGTGTGACGGCAACTCCGAGGGTATCACAGAACCACGGACGTAGTATAGAGGGATGGTGCTAGAAACTTGCGGGGTAGTCAACAAGACGCGGGAGAGCCTTCTCCACTTTTCTTTCTCGTGTGGGCACTTCGATACACATTGAAAGAAGGTCTCGCGTAGACGTGCTCAACACTAGTACGACGATTTCGTATCGGTGTGCGCACTATATATAACACTTCGACCGGCTAGGCTATCTAGGTATAATGTAAAGACGAGTGTATACGCGGCCTTATTAAGAACTCGGTTTAGCACACTTAAAAGAAACTTTAATGTTTAAGAACTTTTTCTCAGTAACAGAAAAACAATTTTTTTCCTAAACTTTAACCCATTTCTTCCCAAGCGGTCATTTTATAGTCGATTGGTCTTTTGCCTAAAACCGCCATTTTGAAATTTTTCAACGGAAATTTCAAAATTCTGACTTCAGAATCGGAAAGAGCGGACAATTTTACTTCAGAAAAGTGCTATTGGTTATTATTATTTTTTTTTTCGACAATTTTTTAGGCAAAAAACCAATTGACTATATAATGACCGCTTGGGAAGAAATGGGTTAAAACAGTTTTACTCTATATTGCAAACTATTATTTTATTGAAAAATAATTATAGTTTTTAGGCACGACCGCGACACGGAATATAAGTGCCTTATATTTTCGTTAGCGAAAAATGTGTGCGATAGGATATCTCACGCAATTTTTTACCAATTGGGCTGAAATTTTAGGAGAGATCTCCTCCAGAACAATATGAAATTCTATTTTTTCTATCCCCATCCGGTACGTAGTTTTTAAATTGCGAGCACTTTTTGCTTATTTTTACGTGTTTTTTTTTAAATTAATGTTACACGATTATCTTCGCGAAATCTTAGCGGATCAGGCTCAACATTTTTTTGGAAACTCTCGTAAGTATAACAACTTGATAGTCCTATTTTGAGATTGATCCTGCAAATATACGCTGAATGCGGCGACTATAAAAAATCGCTAAAAACGATTTTTGGGCTATAACTTGAAAACTAAGCATTCTACGAAAGAAAGTTAAATAGAAAAGTTGTAGATCTTTGAAAAATACAACTTTTTCCCATTGACATTTCATAAATGAAAATACTTTTAACTCGAGTTAACAGTCCAAAAACGAATTTTAACATCGAAAAAACAGCTTTTTACCATATAACTTTACATCTATGCACTTTACATGAAAAAGTTAAATGGGAAAGTTGTAGATCATTGAAAAATATAACTTTCTTTTCTTGACATTAAGACGCGAAAATGCTTTTAAATCAAGTTAATAGTCCAAAAACGATTTTTGACATCGAAAAATGCAGTTTTTTACTATAAAACTTTGCAGGTATGCATTTTACGTAAAAAAATTTAATGAAAAAGTTGTAGATCTCAAAAAAACAACAACTTTTTATGGTAACAAATATTTAAAAAAAAATGCTTTTACACAAGAAACAGCCTAAAAAACGATTTTTCATAAAAAAGAACAATATTCTTTTACTGATTTCTGTAAAAATAAACAGATAATAGTGTTAGCGTTAAATGTAAGTTTTAGTTTAGCGCTTCGCACGAGCTGAGTTCGGTCGTGCCTCTAATGCAAAACGCTTAGCGTTGCAAGGCGTGGAGGAGCTGAAGAGCGAGCGCGAAGCACCACACTGAAGTTCCAGAGCAGGCAAGTCACATGCGGCCGAAGGACGCGTGTAGCGCGATAGTTATATTATGTTTTTATAATGACTTGGTAAATAATTGCGGTTTTTACGTATATAAACTTCGTTTAAAGTTACACTGTTTGGTTAATTTTTTATCTATATATTTAAAGAATAACTGCCAATTTTGTTACTATTGTACAAATTGAACCACGAGCTTAAAGGAATCGAGTTAAATGAGACCGATAAAAGTATTTTTCGCTATTGTTAACTCCTGGAATCTTGCGGTAAGGTATTATTACGTCGCGTGACATATCTTTTAATTGTACACGTAAGAAATAAACAAATTCGAGTCCCACCGCGGCAGCAAAGCATGCACTTGCGAAATACATACGCATCAGTCACTAATTGAATGAATTAAAAATTCTCGCGAAAGCATTTTATAAGATTTTGTAACTGACACAATTACGTTGTTAAGTGCGTTTAAAAAAGTTATATTTATAAGAATTTGGTAAATATTATAAAATGTATGAAATTCGGCAAGCGTATATATTCATACTGCATGTGTCCAGAATTAGGTCGAATATAGTGTCAATTAGCATAGTCAGTTCGTTCGTAAGACCCACAGTAGGTCGTTTCGTGGATCAAGCAAAAAGAAAATACAACTAGAACGTATAAATCTATTATAAAATATATAAAATATCCATTAAAATTTATATCTATGTTTTTATCCATATTTCTATTAAAATACAGACAATCAATTTTGCAAATAGAGAAACTTATATTAGCAAAGTCTCAAGTATTCTACAAATTTATTGTATTAATTGTGAATTCGGCTATTGGAAAAATATCATTTATCACTTGGCTACACTTTAGAAAGCAGCTACACAGATTCAGAAAAAATACAAATATCATCAAATAATGATACTACACTTTTAATACCCGCAATTAGTGCCGTAATAAGATCGAGAAAAACTGATGCACTTGTTTCAAGTCCAAACGGGCTCCTGCGAAAATGATATGCGCCCAAATTACAATGAAAGGCTGTTTTATATACTCTTTTTTTTATAAAAATTTGATGATAACCGGAAGCTAAATCGAATACCAAAAAAAATTTTGCGCGCCCCAATTTGTCTAAAATATCAGTCATATTGCGTACAGGGTAATTATAATCAGGTATGTTTGCGTTAAGCTTTCTAAAATCTACCACCTTCTATAACGTTCATTGCTCATTGAATCGGGCTTTTTATCGACGCAAAATACTGGTGCTGAGTAAGAGCTGATCGAGTGCTCGATTATATCGTTATTTAGCAATTCCTATACATGTCTATTGATTTCCTCATTTAGTACAGGAGGGTGACGGAATTGTTTAATACGAATGGGTGTATTGAGGGGGATTTCGTGCTCGAGCACAGTTGTTGCCGGCAACTTATCTCCCGTTAGATAAAATCTAACCGCATATTGGTCTATGAGCCGCTCTTCCGAAACTCTGTGTTCGCCGGTCAGATGGTCGAGGCGTAAGAGTGCATTCACCTAATGTGCTCTGCTGTCGTTACCCTTCGCATTCTTATCAGAAATGGTCATTATCTTACTTTTCTTAATTTCATTTGCATTTTTATGACTTTCTTTGCTTTTATGTGATTTTTGGCTGCGTTAATTGTATTACTTAAAAGCAGAAATGAATAATCGCAGCTGTTATTTTTAGACCTTGCGTGTACTGTACACATAACTAGTTTTTTCAGCTGCCTAATTAATTTGTGGATTTCATTAACTTTCTCATATTTTAGCATATTTAGTATTACTAGTATATGCTTACAAATGATTTGAATATTTTCAAATTGTTAGGGTAAGAATTTATTTATTTGTTGACTTTCTTTAATAACCTTCAATACGAAATTCAATTTTTCCAAAAATTCATTTTCAAGCTCACTTTTATCGCAATTTTTAATTTCATCATATGCAAGTTTATTTTCTTCCAAAAATACGTTGTCATTAATTTCTGAATTCGATTTTTTATTTGCTTCTAACAGCGATGTTTTAACACCCTTTTGAAGCGATTTTTCATTGGCTTCTAACAGCGTTGTTTTTGTTTTTCTAAAACAAGAGCTAAAAATATTATTTTTTGCCTTTTTAATTTCTAATTTCGGATTTCGAATTTTGGTAGTTTTTTTGCGGTAGTTTGCTAGGAATGATCAGTTCCTGCTTCTGCCACGATTTCGGCTTTCGAATTTCGGAGTTCGATTGGTTTTCTAATTTTGAATTATTATGATTTCGAATTTGTGCACTTAATTTACTATTTTCGAATTCTGGATCTCTCTTTTCGGGGCTTCGAATCTCGGTTTTAAAAGTAAAATTTTCGTTTTTCGGATATCGGATTACGGATTTCATATTGGAAGTAATTTGCGTATATGATTTTTGACTTTGCTAATTTCTATGTTCTAAGCTTAAATTTGGCAAATGTTCGGATTTTGATTGCACGCGCTATTCTGCGTTGTCGGTAAATGTATCGGTTAAAAATTTATGAATTTTTTTATTTTTAATTGTCGGAAATTTTAGAGGCAATTTATAATTATCAATTATAAACTATTGTTCTATATAATTGATATCTGCATCATAATTAATAAATATTTCACTGCCGAGCAGATCGTCTTCCTCACTAGGAATATTATCTGGTACTAAGTGAAAATAAAATGTTAAATCATGAAATTGTATTGGAATTTTGCCATAAATAAGTATTTATGCTACTTTTTGTTATACCGGTTAGTTCTAAAATTTCGTTAGCATCAATTCGAACATTACGCGGCTTTTTTGAAATTTTCAAAAGTGCTGGCCCAGCGCCGGTGTCTAGCATTAGTGACAACGGTTGCGGGCAGCAATTTGTTTTTAGCATAATAGTTGGTGAACAATTATTAATGCTTAATAAAACAATCTTTTTTAGTAATTGTATTGCTGATTATTTCTCGTATAATTTCTCGTACGCTGGGGTTGTGGGATTTCCCTGGTTGCGTCGTTCTCCGGGAAGCCGTTTCGTTTCCCTGATACATTTCTCGCATTTTGTTATTATATGCAAGCTTTATACATTCGCTCTTCCAATGACCGGTCTTTTTGCAATAATTACATGCTTTAGTGGCATCATTTTGGGCTTGGTTTGGCTGATGTACATTGGTAGCGGGAACGTAGTTGGAGTATTGATTTTTATTTTCGGGTGTTTTCCATGGTTGCGTGACACGTTGTGGCCGCCCCTGCGAGTTTGTCGGTATTGATTTTTTACGATCGGGCGTGGCCCAGGTGCTTTTTTGGTGAGTGGCCGGCGCCATCGGAGCGTGCGTCGGCGCCAGTGGTACGGTACCAGCAATTAGGCGCTGCGTGGCCCGATTTGTAGCATATTTGACACGCTTCTACCCTTTTGCTATCGACTAAGTTACTTTGTGCAGATTCCTTTTCGTTAATTTTTGGTTGTCTAGGAGACTGTCGTATTTTCATTTGTTCGTCTGTATTTTGGCATGTATAATCGAGCTCTATGTCGATTGCTTGGTCGATCGCGGCGTCTAGAGATTCGTGTTTGCCCATTCACCCTTTTATAACCCATTGCAAACCGCGAATGAAATATGCTACACTATCTTTTTCTAATTCGGATTTAAGATCGGGTCTATGCCTGTTTTCACTTAACGCGGCCTCGTATGCTTCTTGTGCGACTGATTTTAATCTATTTGAAAATGAAATGACGTTTTCGTCAAATTTTTGTTTCATTAATGCTAATTCGCCCAGTAATTCGTGAAAACGTTTTGCGGACCCGTATGTGCGACCAAAATACATTATAATTTCCTCCATGTTAAGAAAAATTCTTTGCTATGCACTTTTTAATGCCTGCCCGGACAAGCGCATTTTTATCAACCTCGCTAAATCAGGCTCATTACACTGCGGTATTATACTTCGCGCTTCTCTACATCCGTCCAAAAAAATTCTAAGTGTAATATTATAACCGTTAAATTTTGGAATCATTTCGACTGCGTGTTTTATTGATAAATTGCGAACCGGAGTGAGAGTGTGGTTTTGAAAAGATTGTAAAGTATTGTAAGGTTGTCTACGAGCCATGGCGAGCTATGCCTTGTATTACCACGCGGGGGTCGCATGCTTAGCCTAAACTAGGAATTAATTATGCGTACTCGCGGAGGGGGCGACAAAGGTATAGAGTCGCGGAAGGGAATTCGGGAAATATTGGAGTGGAGGAGTGTGTCATCGATAAGTATGATTCAGTATGGTACGATACATATAGCTTGACGACGAGAAGGTGTATTTTAGGCGATGATCTAGACGTAACACTCCCTTTGGGGATCACTCTTACTCTCTCGCTCTTATGAAGTTGGTATTTTCATCTGTCCTATAACTCGGCAACACATGTCTCTACTTAAAGCATACACTGAGAAAACGATGGGCGAAAATAATCCCCGCGGTTTAAGAAGGCATATTATAGATCGTGCGTGGTCTAAAAATATTCCCACTATAAGACAGTGGTTAAATGCAATAACTACCGCGGTGTCAAATTTCCCCCACGAAATGACAACGCATGTTTACGTCACGCGCGGCAGCAAAAGTCGCTCATTCGTGGTGTGAAATTCGCCCCACAAGCCAGAACTTATATTTACGGTCACGTGTGGCGTCCAAGGTTGCTCATCGTGATGCGAAATTCTCCCCACAAGCCAGAACTTGTATTTACGCTCCACGAATGACATTGTGAGCTGCTCACCGTGGTGCGAAATTTGCCCCACATGTCGTTAGGGTGATTTTAATAATTATTTTTTTTTATTTGTAAATTTTTAATGCAAACATTTATTGTACATTATATTTGATAAATTACTTGTAATATATTTACACTACTGATCTTTAACTATATATTTTATTGTTAAGATCTATCTGAATTGAAAATTATTTCTAAATCTGCTAAAATAACCGATTTTGGGAATTCGTATTCAAAATTCAAGGTAAATGGCTGATACTCGTATATACATTGGAAGCAAATTATGTCTAAATTATTTTAACAAAACGTACATATTTTCAATATGTTTAATGTATAAATTTATCTAAAATCTTTTTCAGCGTATTTTTAAAAACATATGTTTTTAACTTGGGAATCTTTAAAACATCAAAAAATATCATCTTCACAAAGCTTTCTCTTGGCATACCTGAAACAGCTATTGTTATATTATCAAGTAGTTGTGTAAAAAATTTTCAAAATGAATGGTTTTAAACAAAAAATGCTTGCCGACTCATAAAAACCAATTTCTTTTTTTGAATTTAACTCAGGCTTGATTCCTTAAATTGATATATTTCTTTCTAATTAATACCTCAAAAAGGTGTTTTTCTTTCAAAAATTGTTTGTTGAAAAATAAATTACAGAAAAGTATAAGCTTATGATCATAAATTGCATTATAGGTTTTAAAATATCGTAAAATAGAAAAATAGTTATAAAATAAAAATAAATTCAGCAATCTTATTTCGTATGTTCATCAAAAAACAAAAAAATTACCGTGCCATTCTCGAGATATAGGCGATCACAAAAATTCTGTAAAGAATATAACCTCAAATATTCTGAAAAATAAAAATCCTGACGAGCTGTGTAAATAACTCAGCCAAGAGATAGTTAAAAGTTACCTTTCTTGAAATTTATAAAGGGAATAATGCAATTATACTCAAGTTATCGTACGACATACAAAATCGATTTTTTTTAATAAACGACTTGTTTCTCGACAAGAGAAAAATAAAACAACTAAAAAAATTTACTAAATATTGTACACTTTATTACTGAACATCTCAATTTTTTTTACTCATAAATACGGACATTTGCTGAAAATAGTGCATTTTAAATCTAACTGCCCGAAAACATGATTCTAACACGTACTTATAAAAACATTTTTTTTTACTTTTACAAAGCTTCTTACAAAAAAAAAATAATATATTGTGCAACAAAGGAGGGGTGGGGGGGGGGGTGCCCCTTCTGTTACCCACTGGATTTTTTTATGGTCGTGCACCACTCACATATAAAATACAATTAACAATAGACATTAAATATAAATTATTTAAAAATTATTAAAATTAAATTTTGAAAATTTGTAATTTCGTTAATTTTTTAATTGATATTTATTATAAGAAAAGTAATGAAGCCACGCTTGAAATGAGCAATTTTCCATCCGCTTTACATGCAAGGAAAAGGGCCCTGGTAAAACAGTCTGACGCACTCGCGATTGCGCCGACAGTGCACGGTCTACTTCACACTTCGACTATGTTTCTGCTGCACGACGATTGCGGCAGACGAGTGCGGCAGGATTGCAGCAGAAATGCATCCGACAAGTGCGACTAAGGGGGATAAAATAATGCACTCGCGAGTGCAGCAGAATTATACCCGAATTGCGTACGACGAGTGCGTCAGACGAGTGCGGCATGATTGTAGCAGACGTGTAGCTGACAAGTGCGACTAAGGGGGGTGAAGAAATGCACTCGCGAGTGCAGCAGAATTGTACCCGAATTGCGTACGACGATTGCGGCAGATGCGTGCATCAGGATTGCAGCCGACGTGCAGCCGACGAGTGCGATTAAGAAGGATGAAGAAATGCACTCGCGAGTGCAGCAGAATTGCACCCGAATTGCGTACGACGATTGCGGCAGATGAGTGCGTCAGGATTGCAGCAGACGTGCAGCCGACGAGTGCGACTAAGAGGGTAGCAGAAATGCACTCGCGAGTGCAGCTGAATTGCACCCGAATTGCGTACAACGATTGCGGCAGACATGTGCGGTTTGATTGCAGCAGACGTGCAGCAGACAAGTGCGATTAAGGGAGATGAAGTAATGCACGCACGACTGCAGCAGCATTGCGTCAGAATTGCAAACGACGAATGCGGCAGAAGAGTGCGCCAGGATTGCAGCAGAAGTGTAGATGGCGAGTGTAACTAAGAGGGATGAAGAAATGTACTCGCGAGTGCAGCGGCGTTGCGTCACAATTACACACGACGATGGCGGCAGACGCGTGCGACTAGTAGTCAGCTGGGACGTTAGTAAGTGAATACGACTTATAATGGGGATGAAGGAATGCACTCGCTTTTGAATAATTTCTTGTAATAAGAAATATTTCAAACATTGTTGATCTACAATAAAAAGTAGATTAAATAGTTCGTTACAATTGATGAGAAGTTAAAGAGGAACGCAAGTAATCTTACCAAACATTTTGTGTATTAGTACGAGTATCATGTAACATTTCTGTTAGTCGGAATGAAGTTATAGGAAGGGAGTAAAAGAATATAAAAAATTTAAGATTAATAGTTGTAATATTATATGACAATTTTGTTTTTCAAAATATAGGATACAATTTTCATTAACATTAAATTAATTTATCTTTTTTTGGCATTGATTCAACTTAATGCTAATTAATAATTAGAATAATAATAAATGAAATCTTTGTTATATTTCTAGGCGTATGCCTCAGTCTTACTTTAAACTTTTATAATCTATTAGAAAAAAACATAAATAACTGTTTTTAATCCATTAATAATCTACGATTTTCATTAACATTAATTTTATGAGCATAAATTAATTTATTTCTTTTTTTGGCATTGATTCAACTTAATGCTAATTAACCCCCCTGCGCAGAGAGCCGAGTATACTCGTCCAAACCCCACATCATTTTTGTATACATTTTGTATCACAAATTTAAATCTTTACTTTGTTGGGACATCTACAACCTCTCAAATTGAAGCTAAATAGTATAGCTATTATTTAGAAAATGTTACGAATTTGCAGAAAATATTGTTGCCGACTTACATTCGATCTAGTCCATATACACGAAAATAAACTTCTGCGCAGGAGGGTTAAAAATTACAATAATAATAAATAAAATCTTTGTTATATTTCTAGGCGTATGTCTCAGTCTTACTTTAAACTTTTATAATCTATTAGAAAAGAACATAAAAAACTGTTTTTAAGCCGTTAATAATCTACGATTTTGCTGGAGAATTTGGTTCCAAACCATACAAATTTGCCATGTCTTTTAAATAGTTTCGTGGATCTCCTGGTGATGTATTTTCCTGTCCTTTTTTGTCACGACTGCGTTGGTCTCGGTATCGTTGCTTAGAAGCTCGTAACGTTTTTTGCATCGCTGCATTAAAAGTCTTTATCGAAACATTTTTAAATGTTGCTCTTAGTCCCCCTACAAAATAATATAATGAATTTGATAAGTTATTAATTACATGAATAGTTACGTATAGTTTACTTACAGAATATAGTTTTACTTAAATTCGTGTTAAATAAAGGTCTTTCATTTTTCGTGGTTCCTTTTATCCATTTAAAATACGTGGAGAATTCATCAGATATTGATTCTTTCATAAACTGTTTTACATCTGAGTTTTCATTATCTCCTCCCCACAAAGCAAAATAATTTTCCTAAGAGAAATTTTGTTATTAGTTTTTTATATTTAACACTAATCATAGAAACGGACATGATTTTTTAGGACAGCAAACTCACAGGCATCAATAATCCTCATTACTCCGGAGTGCAGTATACAACTTATTCTCATGCCCGGCGGAAAGTTATTTGTGTTTATCCCCGATTTCAAGGACGAAAACGTCACATAGCTTCACTCTAGACATTACGACGCGGATACTCGTCTCTACTTTGCTCCTGACTAATGCCATCTGAGTAATTTGTAGCCCGAGCGAAGCGACGAAAAGTATGGAAACGCTCATGCATGGCAGTTTCTAGGAGTGAAAGAATGTGGCGTTTTATTCCCTGACAACGGGAAATAAATACAATACTTTACACCAGAGTGTGAGAAAATAGTATACTATGCAACTAGGGGGGGAATGGGCAATTTTTAGCGAGGGTGATACGGTGCTAAAATTATGACCCGAACTAGGAATTGCCCTCCCGCTTGTTACACACCAAACTTTCTTTGACAAGTGCATGTAGGCCTTTTTTATGCATATATGGCGAATGGGGAGCAGCTGTACATTTTGAGTCGCTCACTCAAAATTTCAAAAATTTCCAAAACATAAAAATTTCTAAATTCTCCAATATTTTCCAAATATTTCAAAATTTTACAAAATTTCAAAAGATATTTCTGCCGTAGGACAGTAGTGGATTCATTACTCTACAGTTTTGTCAAATACGCTCGAAATGGGCATCTTGCCATTTGCTTTAGATGCACGAAAAAGAGCCTATTACATGCACGTACAAAGAAAAAATAAATGCTACTGTATTCTTAATGTAATATTTATGTCTCTCTTCCTATTTTATTAAAAATATCATAGATAATGTGTGCACTAACAAGTTCTTTTTGTTTCAGTAAATTTTCTTCAAAAGCATCAAAATCTTGGAAATTTTTTATCGGAAATCCATCTGGAATAGACAATGTAGGTCTATCTTCCAGTGAACGGTTCAAATTTCTGAAATTGAATTTAATATTAACATTCGCTTGCATAAAGAGTTGCTTTTATATCGAAAGTAATTGTAAATGCGATTTACGTTTATAATTAACAAAACCAACATAAAAAATGAAAAATAGCCTTGATAAATGAAATTTCGATTATATTGAAAAAGTTTATAAAGTTAATATAAAACAAGCCCTCACTAAAAAGTCATATTTTCCATTCTTTTTAATAAATTTACTAATATTTCTCATTTTCTCGATTAATTCAATTTTTCAAATTATTTCAATTATCTAAATAAGCAATTAGAAGCAATTAGCAACAATCCGAAATACTGTAAAATTTAACTGCTTTTACGTTGATTCATGCTTGAGACGCTTGATAAATTTACGCTCATTCTGTGCCTCCCTTCAAACATTTTAGTCATTTTAAAACTCAAATTAAATCGCGCTTTTGGATTTTGATTGAATATATACATACATACATCACACATATATACATACATCACACATATATACATACATCACACATACATACATTCATACGTATGTACATACATACGAGGGTAGTTCAATAAGTCTTTAGAATGACCAACAGATGGCGCGCGAATCGCTCCAAATCATCTGTTTTCAGTCAGCACCACTCCCGACTAGATATATGGTGCAGTCACAGTCCACATCTTCTGAGTTTACGTGTTTTTATAACCAATTGAAAAAAAAATTGCTTGTTAAGAAAAATGGAAAAAAAACGAGTTCAGAGCGGTAATTAAACATTTTCATTTAAAGGGTTTAACTCCATATGAGATAAAAAATGAATTGGACTCAGTTCATGGCACATCTGCCCCTGCCTTAGCAACGGTTTATAACTGGGTAAATGAATTTAAGCGTGGTCGTACATCAATAAGTGACGAACCACGTTCAGGAAGGCCCGTAGAAGCAACTACTCCCGAAATCATCAATAAAATCCACGATATGGTGTTGAAGGATAGAAGATTAAAAGTGCGTGAGTTAGCTGAGGCCACAAGGATATCTATAGGTGCAGTTGTTTCAATTCTACATGAAAAATTAGGCATGAAATAGCTATCGGCAAGATGGGTGCCGCGTTTGCTCTCAGCTGAGAATAAACGCAATAGAGTGGTCGCCTCTGAGGCTCTTTTGGCGCGCATAAGTCGGAATCCTGAGGAATTTTTTCGTCGACTTGTGACTGTGGATGAAACATGGATACACCACTACACTCCTGAGACAAAGGAACAATCCAAACAGTGGATTTCCACAGGCGAACCAGCTCCAAAGAAGGCAAAGACCGTAAAGTCAGCTGGTAAGGTTATGGCTACAGTTTTTTGGGATGCACGTGGAATTATACTTATTGACTACTTGGAAAAGGGTACAACAATTACTGGTGAGTATTATGCATCATTATTAGAGCAGCTGAAAGAAGAAATTAAAAAAAAACGACCACATTTGGCGAGAAAAAAAATTCTCTTTCATCACGACAACGCCCGAGTTCACACATGCTTCGTTTCAATGGCTAAAATTGAAGAACTAAAATTCGAATTGGTCGAACACCCACTGTATTCACCAGATTTAGCCCCCAGTGACTTTTTCTTATTTCCAAACTTGAAAAAATGGCTCAGTGGACAGAGATTTACGGACAACGAAGACGTCATTGCCTCTGTAAGTGCTTATTTTGAGGAACTTCCGAAAACGCACTTTTCTGAAGGATTAAAAAAACTTAAAAAGCGATTGACCAAGTGTATAGAGCTCCAAGGAGATTATGTTGAAAAATAAAAAAAAATTTACCCAAAAAAAATTGTTTTTATACTTTATTCTAAAGACTTATTGAACTACCCTCGTACATACATAAATACACATGCGCACACACGCACATACAAAATTTTTTAACCAATATATTCGGATTCATTAATTCTAAAACCATCGAAATAGATTTAAAAAAATTGAATATCAAGAACCGTTTACTATTATCAATTATTTTCTTTGTAAAAGTAAAAAAATATAATTTTCAAAATTAAAAAGGCAAAAAATTTGATTCGTGGAGAAAAGTAAAATTAGTAGTGTATTCAGGACGTAATAACAAAATGTATACATAGTAAAATGAACACTTACGTTCGTATCTGTTCCAATTTTTCCATTATTTTATTATGCATAACTTGTAGTTTACTATCAAAGCTTGTTTTCAGATTATCTATTTGATTTTTTATTGACTGTTACATATTATGATTACATGATTGCATTTTTGTATCTAGCATTTGAAGAAACTTTTTCCCAGTGGTTGGTTCAAATGTAATTGATCCTAATAAAATAGTAAGAAATAGTATATTGTACAATAAGGGAAAAAATGGGCTATTTCTAGCTAGCTATGTTAGTATTTTTGTTAATAAGTGCATATATACGCCCTTTTTTATGTGTGTACGGCGGATGGGAAGTTGAGCATTTTGAGTCGTACGTCACTTACATTCAAAATACAATTAAAAATAGATATTAAATATAAATATTAAAAATATCAAAAAATTAAATTTTCTTTGAGTTTTTACATTTTTTTAAATTTCAAATTTAATTTTAAAATTTAAAAAATTTGAACATGGAAGGAAATGAAACTAATTCTACACAGGTTTGGCAACCACGCCAGAAGTGAGCTTTTTTTCCATCCGCTTTATATGAATGGAAAAGGGCCTATTTCTTGCACGAGTTAAGAAAATTATATTTATACAATCAAGAATTAATTATTCATTTTTATAAAATACAGATTGTAGCTTTTAAAAAAAATCTTTTTTATAATTTATTTTAAAAATGATATTGTACCGACGCTAAAAGAACAGTAGAATAAAAATGTTGTGTTTTTAAGGAGGAACTTATACGCAGGGTCGTAATTTTTGGATCAAAACCCCATAAATGTTCACAAACATCTATTTATAAAAATATTTAGAAACTTTAATCAAACATTTTTCATCTAACGTATGTAGTCCAAATTTAGCATATACGTGATACCAATGGGCTTTTATTGTATATAGGTGTGTGCTATACTCGTAAGAACAATAAAATTGTAAGAATAAACCTGCTCATCCATCGGTACCTCAATGGGAATGGCACCCGTGTGTCATATTTTACGTTTGTTTTAAAAAGCAGTATTTATGGATCAATTGGGAACCGGCCATAGATGAAATTATTTTTTTTACATATGTATTCGGGGGTCCAAGCAAAGTAGTCCGCACCTGGTGGTTGGATTTAGAACTACTGAAAGTTATAAGAAAACAGAGGTCTCGTAACCATAAATAAACGTTAGTAGAAAGCTATTTTAAAGTTAAAGAGTTTGAGCTGATAAAATGGAATTATAATCAATTCAAATACTTCCAAAATGATATGAGAGCCTTTATAACTGACAAGGTAAGAAAATATAATTAATTTATTCTTCGTGTTTAAACTTGCCGCCACGAATCACGTGACTTATTATAACTTTTAGCAGTGGTTGCAGCGTGCTCTGACGGGAATTGGACCCCCGAATAATCAACAATAAAAAATTATATTTTTTGTTATTTAAAGATTTTAGTTCTTAGGGTACCTACTTCCATTAAAATATAATTATTTCAATGATAATTGATGAAATGATTACTTACTACTACAGGAAGATTTTGGTTTTGATAAATCTACATTAGTTGTTTGTATATCCAAGTGACGATCTTTTCTTGAGCCTGGATTTTTCCCGAAGTCACCGTTTTTCTCCATTTTATCTCCTATCTTTGAGCCAACATCTATTTCTAAATCACGTTTCTTTGAACTATCTTCTGTTTCTGAATCATCAGCTATCTTTGAGACATCATCTGATTCTACGAGGGTAGTTCAATAAGTCTTTAGAATAAAGTATAAAAACAATTTTTTTTGGGTAAATTTTTTTTTATTTTTCAACATAATCTCCTTGGAGCTCTATACACTTGGTCAATCGCTTTTTAAGTTTTTTTAATCCTTCAGAAAAGTGCGTTTTCGAAAGTTCCTCAAAATAAGCACTTACAGAGGCAACGACGTCTTCGTTGTCCGTAAATCTCTGTCCACCGAGCCATTTTTTCAAGTTTGGAAATAAGAAAAAGTCACTGGGGGCTAAATCTGGTGAATACGGTGGGTGTTCGACCAATTCGAATTTTAGTTCTTCAATTTTAGCCATTGAAACGAAGCATGTGTGAACTCGGGCGTTGTCGTGATGAAAGAGAATTTTTTTTCTCGCCAAATGTGGTCGTTTTTTTTTAATTTCTTCTTTCAGCTGCTCTAATAATGATGCATAATACTCACCAGTAATTGTTTTACCCTTTTCCAAGTAGTCAATAAGTATAATTCCACGTGCATCCCAAAAAACTGTAGCCATAACCTTACCAGCTGACTTTACGGTCTTTGCCTTCTTTGGAGCTGGTTCTCCTGTGGAAATCCACTGTTTGGATTGTTCCTTTGTCTCAGGAGTGTAGTGGTGTATCCATGTTTCATCCACAGTCACAAATCGACGAAAAAATTCCTCAGGATTCCGACTTATGCGCGCCAAAAGAGCCTCAGAGGCGACCACTCTATTGCGTTTATTCTCAGCTGAGAGCAAACGCGGCACCCATCTTGCCGATAGCTTTTTCATGCCTAATTTTTCATGTAGAATTGAAACAACTGCACCTATAGATATCCTTGTGGCCTCAGCTAACTCACGCACTTTTAATCTTCTATCCTTCAACACCATATCGTGGATTTTATTGATGATTTCGGGAGTAGTTGCTTCTACGGGCCTTCCTGAACGTGGTTCGTCACTTATTGATGTACGACCACGCTTAAATTCATTTACCCAGTTATAAACCGTTGCTAAGGCAGGGGCAGATGTGCCATGAACTGAGTCCAATTCATTTTTTATCTCATATGGAGTTAAACCCTTTAAATGAAAATGTTTAATTACCGCTCTGAACTCGTTTTTTTTCCATTTTTCTTAACAAGCAATTTTTTTTTTCAATTGGTTATAAAAACACGTAAACTCAGAAGATGTGGACTGTGACTGCACCATATATCTAGTCGGGAGTGGTGCTGACTGAAAACAGATGATTTGGAGCGATTCGCGCGCCATCTGTTGGTCATTCTAAAGACTTATTGAACTACCCTCGTAAATCATCATTTTCTTCTGGGTCATCTGTTTCCAAAGGATCTTTTTCTATATCTTTATTTTTCTTTTCATAATTAAAGTCATCACTTTCATCTTATTCATCACCATCTTTCAATCGTAAATACTCTTGTCTAAAACTTTTTTCAATTGCATCAGTATTACATTTTTCAGAAGACTTTGCCTTTTTTCGGCAATGCGTCATCGCTTTCCGTTGTACAATACTGTTGCGGTATTTTTATACTTCGTCCTCTACTATTCGTCGTAATGTGTTTAGACATTTTTATCTGAAGGAATAGGAATCAATAAATTAAGATTTTACCAATGTAAGGATAATCGTTCTAGTAACTGTTCGATTTTAAGCAATAGTCCGTATTTATGAATATTTTGTCATTTTTGTAATAGCAGACCCTATGATACCAGTATATACAGGACATTTTTAAGCATAACAAAAAAATTATTTACCCAAAATTTAAACCTCTAAAACATTTACTGGTCGATACAACTACATACAGCGTATTGAAATTTCTATAATTTTTTTTGGCTTTATCGTAACGAAACATTCTTTAAAAAATAAGAAATAAAGAATATATCTGTGGTAAACTGGTACAATTGATAAATGATTAAAAATAACAATTATTGACAAATTTATTTTCACAATAATAGTTTGATTTAATTAACTTGAAATCAGCTGAAACTTGCGACAGCAATCTAATAATAAAACGAATATTTGTTGTTAGAACTTTGATATATGGTTGATTCCGGTGTAACTTGCCCAAAACAAGCCTAAAAACAGCGGATGAGTGAAAATTGTCGATTTTTACCCCTAGCCTCCATTAATTCCCTTGAATTGATCAGAGATAACTTCGCATCACTTTTTATATATTTTTAGCTGAACAATCGTGTGGTGTAATTAATTTTTTATGAAAATGATTGAAATTGCTTTTTATTTTGATAATAATTTGTGTTGGGTTTTACGGAACTGGCCAATTACGGAACTGACATTTTACTTTGAAACTGCTCTCATAACTCTTAGACTTCACGAACAACCTTTTTGTAAATAAGTTTTATATACTTCACTATTCAGTAACTAAAAACACATTTTACTTGTAGTAAAACGTCTGGTATACAGCATCTAGATAATAATTTAGAAGGTTTACGGAACTGACCTCTACTGCTTTTTACTGAAATCTGAAGTGAGAAAACTGTTTGTACTCGCATAATTTGAATTCCCAGATATTTTTCCGGATACGTTTGATGAATCATAACATATAGTTTGTAAATATCCGCCGTCAGGATGGTCTATTATAGAAAACTACTTCGCTTTTTGGCGTAGATACTGTCATCATCAATATCTTATCGCAATATGCTGGACAAAGAGTATGCACCTTGCTTTAATATTAATTAGCGAATGTTGAGTTTAAAACAGATACAAATGTATATTGTTAACTCTATAGTTTACTATGTACATGGGCATGTTACGAAATTGACATCTGAGACCTAATTATTGATTTGTTTTAAAAGATCGCACTTATTTACGTTTTTGGCTTTTAACAATTATAGTTGGTTATGCCGTATAATATGTATAAAAATAGAGAAAGCATTTTTTTCCGAATGTATAAATGTCTAAGAGGCCTAGACGCAAGGTGGGAAAATTACGTCGGAATCATCCACATATAACATTACCCAAATATTAATGCAAGTCCCCTTAAAAATATCCATAAAGGAAAGTAACGTATAAATAACATAAAATAGTGTAAAATAGCATAAAATAACGTAAGAAAACATAAAATAAATTGAATATCGTTAGATATTGCAAAAATATCGATAATATAATAGAAAATTCTAAAAATATGCCATAATAATGTAGAAATAACGGAGACATAGAGAGGGTCTAAATTATTAGGCTTAATATAACTAAAAATACCGAAAATTTTCGAAAAGTTGGTCAAAATAACGTAGAAAAGTGGAGATTTAGAGAAGGTTCGATATCTTAAATGTAAAATAACGCAGAATAACGTGAAATAATGTGAAATAACGTAAAATAGCGCATAATTCACGTAAGGATATTTATTCTTGGATAACTATTTCCAAGAAATAGTCCAAAGTAGAAGAAGAAAGATATGGAGAAGGTTCTGATTGTTAAATGTAAAGAAACATAGAATAACGTAAAAAGCGTAGAATAACGTAAAATAACGTAGAATAACGTAGAATAACGTAAAATAACGTAAAATAACGTAAAATAACGTAGAATAACGTAAAATAACGAAAATTTCACAAAAATAGGTTAAAATAACGTAGAAAAACGTAGATATGAGGAAGGGCCTCGATTCTTACACACGGCGGTGAAATTATGTTATAATGTAGAGAAAAGATATATATGTTTTGTTTCTGTTAATAGCAGAATTAATAAAAATTATTATTTTGGGTAACAGACATATAGTAGTATATGAACAGTTATTGGGACATAAATGTTCTTAATTGACGAGGAGGCGAACAAAACCGGATAATTCTACTTGTAAAAATTGATTTTATGTATTTTTTCATCATAAAACAATATTGTCTTCATATTTATGATATTACTTTTAATCTAAACTCAAAAATCAGCCATTAATAAAGCGTCTAAAATACATTATTGTATTTATTATGAAAAGAAATTTCCATTTTAGACTTTCTCGACTTTCTCGACCATTAGATTCTCTTTGAAATAATTATTCTATTTAAACAAATAGAAAAAGAATGCAGTTTTTCCTAATTTTCATACAATTAAGAAAAATGGAATTTTCCTGTTTTGTTCAACCCCTTCTCAATTAATATAAATTTTTATTTGAATTACTTTTTTCACAATATTAAACAGAAATTATTAAGTTGAATGCCATTAATTATCTAGAATAATTGAATTGTGCAACAAGGTTGAAAAAATGTATTCATCAACATTTAGTTCCGACGTTAGAGTAGATGAAAATGACGATTTCCAGCTTGGCATGCAATAACCTTTTGCCATGATATCATTCATCTAATTAAGTGTAAAGTTTGTGATAAAAGTTTACATTATACACCGATTTTAGATGATTTAATTGGATTCTCAAAAAATTATTTACTTCTTGGAACTTTTGTACAAATACAAAAACTGTTTCGTCGATCGTTAGAATATTCTCTTCTTTACAAATAGATTTATTTTTCATCTTGCAGAAATTGTTGCAGTTGTCTACTACAATTTCAAATTTGCTTGATTCAAATTTTTTGAACTGCGTGTAATTTATTGGGGGGATAGTTTCGGGTACAGGGCCCTTTTTGTGGACGATGGAAACCTTATCGTTGATTTTATGTTTTGGTATATGTTGAATGTCACTTCTTTCTTGTAATCGATTGGCGAACTGTTGTAATGGGCGAGGATGGTTATGAATATTCTTTTTGAATAATGGCATATTGTTTTCATAAACAAAGGCTGAACAATTTTCTAAAGGACCAAACTCTCGAGCGTCTTTAACTAAATGTTGTAACGAATGGACGTTATAACTCATAAAAGCTGGAGTATATAAATCAAGAATATGTTTGAGCAAAACTATCAAAGCTGCTTCAGCAATTTTCAATTTCTTTTCTGAATGTTCAGATGAAGTCAATATGTGCATTGCAACGTTTAAAGCATTAAGAAATGAAAGTAATATTTTTCTGGCAATATTCCTAATAAAATAATTATCGATGCATATAATAAAAAATGCCTAAGCTTAGTTGCTTTAAACTTAGAATATTTTGAGAGTGTCCTAGGAAGACGCGCAAATTCTCTTGGACATGACTACGTAAGTTTTTCATATCGCGATGATAATTTGGTTAAGAGGGAACCTCGTAATTTAGCACCAAAACCAACTTTTCCAAGATACCAAGCATCTAAAAAGTGAACGGTCACACCTAGGTAAACTAAATGCATAACATCAAATGGTACACCTGTAACCGGATTTATCAAAAGATCTACTAAAGGACTTTTACCACGCTTTTGATGCTCCGTATCAATTGCATTGATATATTCATCATCTGTCCGTTAATGTGATCTGTTCCCCTCGCTGAAGTCTTTTGAAAAAAATACGAATACGACGAGTTTGAATAAGAATTCCATTCAGCTCTCTAGCTTTAACCACTTCATCTATGAAACATTCAAAAAAGGTATTGACATCTGATGGTTTATCAGGGTCTTTATAAATTCCAGCAATTACGGGTGGAAAACCATCAATATTAATTATTCTATATTGAATAGGCCAATATTGGCTAGGATTACTTTTGCTTAAAGATAATCCGTCTGTACTTAATTCTATTTCTACAGACTGAGGAAGATCATTATAAAGTAAAAGGTGTTTTTTCAGTGTTCTCAAAAATCCTACATGCCAATATACTCCTTGACCTACGGGTAAAAAAATTATACGATTTCGTCCCGTTTTTAAAAGTGTTCGGCTATCCATCGGTGAACGTTGTAAACACTTATGTGTACGTAAGTCTCATAACAAATATTTTGTCTGAATATGATTAATATTCATGTCTATACAACACTGACGTAACAGACATTGAATTTGACAGAGAGTTTACGTTGATGTTTTCAACAAGGCCATGATTACAAATTGTGTCTATCTTTGCTACATTCGAGTCATCTTGAATTGAAAAACTCGCTAATTCTTCTTCAGAATATTCTTTGTCATCAATTTCATTATGCTCTGTGTTACTTTTTATGTTGCGATGTTCATTTAAAGCGTCAATATTTTGAATTTGATTCCGTTGTATACAATTTTCTATGGTGCGAAGTTCGTTTAAAGTATCAATATTTCCAAATTGATGTGCTTGCTGACTAGACTTTCGAGATTTATGTATAGCTCTCGCAGTAGAAATGCGCGAGTACTCTTGTCTTCTTGACAATTGTCCATACGTTTTTCGTGTAACCCATTTCATGTTTTTATTGGAATGGAAAAATAACCTAAAATTTAAGCATCTATAAGAATTTCAAAATATTAAAATAAATTTAAAATAAATACAAGAAAATATAAGCATGCATATATTTAATCTCCAAAGTTTAACGAGACTCTAATCTAAAACTTATCTAAAAAACTGAAAGTGTTTTATAAATTGCTCAGGCGCATTTTGTTGAATCAATTAAAGGAATTTAAAAATGTAATATGGTACATACTGTAAAAAATTTCCCGAATGCTATTAAAAAATTTAGAATATTTAAATAACGGGACTGTTGTTCTCTATAGTCGGTAGAAACACAATTTGTTTTTGTTGCTTCCTCAAAGAGGAAGCTTTGCGATATGAAAAAAATATGTTACAACATGGAGACATTTGTAATCAAAATACACTATTTTTACACATTGCGTGTATGAGTGTGAGTGCGCGTGTACGTGCGTACGTGCATACGTGCATGCGTGAGTGTGAGTGCGCGCATGTGCGTGCGTGCTCGTGTGTTTGTGTGTGCGTGTGCGCGCGCGCTTATGTGTGTGTGTGCACGTGCGCATGTATATCAGCATCGATATCTTGAGTAACCCACGGTAAAATGTAACTTTTAATCACTTATTAGGCTTGTTTTTTTTTCAAAAGGGGCACAACAATCATATTTTTAGTTTTTCGGATACGTATTTGTTTTTAGCGGTTTCTCGATTTTAGGGTTTCAGTGTTTATCTATGATGAAAATTTATTGAAAAAAATTGAGATGATCAGTACCTAATATAAAATATAATAATCAATACAATATTTTAGCCAATTTATTACCATTTACTTTTGCCGACAAAAAAGTATGGTAAAAAAATCGTTTTTCTGTGGCAAACGATAGCTTGCCTAAAACGCCATAATTCCTTCTATAAATTTCGAAAAAGGTAGTTTTTTACTATCTCTTGGCTAAGTCATTTGCCCAGATTCTGAGAAATTTTATTTATTAAGATATTTGAGATTATATTTTGTTTTAAAAACTGTTTGATTGCTAATTTCTTGAATATTACGTAGTAACATTTTACTGATCAAAGCACATTTTTTAGTTTTTTGATGAAGATTTGAATTAATAAAATATTTCTTTTTTTTTATAATATCTTTTCTACCTGTATACCCTTTCGGGTTTTCGCAGGACACCCCCACCACCTCTGTGTCGAAGTATTTGGTCCTAAACCAGCCCCATCCCAGTTCCACACACCGTTCCCGCATTCGCCCAATTAACCGCCAATTGCAGGTTTCTACCTATGTCGGTAACCTATGACAGAGGAAAACCCGTAGAAAAAACATCCGTCAGGACGCGGTGCGATAAGGAAATCAACTTGCTAGTCAAGTTTCATATCTTACCTTGCCACCTAGGTATCAAAAAAATTTTCTTGTGAAGAAAAGTCATTGGTGCCGGTAGTGGGAATCGAACTCCAGTCCACCGCGTGGAAGGCCGACATTCTGCTCACTATGCCCCCGACGGGCAAAATTAAAAAATCATTTTTTATAAGTTAAAAAATCGTTTTTATAACGCGTTACAATGGTGCTGAATATCCGCATTTTGGTTTAATATAAATTAAAACGGTTTAAAAACGATTGAAAAGGGTTTCAAAACTAACGACATAGAATATATTGAACAAAATTGTTTAAATAGAATTATTTAATGTTACTAAGATTATCAGTTTTGGAAGCATCATAGTATGATGGTAAAAGGAGCTTCTAAAAGAATAAAAATTGACGTTACAAAGAATAAAAGTAGCATTTTATTCTTTTTGAAAAGAATAAAAGTGTGATTTTATTCTTTAGAAAATTTGAAAATGACTTTAAAAGATTAAATTATACAATTTAATCAACTTAAATAAGCCATATTAACTGAATAGTTTTAATGAAGAATGTAGAAATTGGTTTAACCCAAAAAATAATTGTTGAAATTTAGGTAACGGAAACTTAAAATTTTCTTTAAAGTAGCGTTTACTTGAACCAACAGAGTTTTAGACTTTAAATTATGTATGTAAGTTAGTTCCACTTCAACATATAATAAAAACTTGCTTGGAACTACACAAGACCCTTGGTTACTCTAGCGAGTAAAAAAGTATACATGTAATTTCAAAATCCAAGTGTCGATGGAACTAGAATTACCATAAAATGACTTTTTCACAAAGTATAAGATTTAAAGACTTCAAATTCTGTATGTAAGTTAGTTTCACCTCAACGTACAATACAAGCAAAGTGAAAAATTAAATATTTCAATTGATTAATCACTCCCTTTTAAGTTTAGAGGTGATTGAACCATTTGACATATATAGGTATACATATATGCTATTTTGTGTATAAGACTTTTTTTGATAAAATTGAAATAAGATTATCTAAGGCCTTGGAAATATTTTTCTCCTTCTTCTTTGAGCCTAATAAACTGTGGCAGACAATTTGGAGTATCAAGGTCTTTTAGTTTTTCAGGTATGATTTATTAGTGGAATTACTCCGACTGAGGTGATCAAAGACTGACATAATTTTTTCTGGTTGAACAAATTTCTACAGTTTTCATTAGAACTGTTAAATAACTAAGGCTTATTTTATATGTTTGAAGTACAATATTACATGATTTAATCAAATAATCACTCTGCTGAAAGTTTTACAACAGATTTAACAGTTTTACATATAGGATACCTATGTGTTACTTTGTGAATAAGATTTTTTTTTACAAAATGGAAAAAAGATTATCTAAGACTTTATAAGTATTTTTTTTTTCTTCTTCTTTAGGCCTAATAAACTACGATACTAAATTTTAAGTGTCTAGGTCTTTTAGTTTCTTAAATATGACTTTTTGGTGGAATTACTCCGACTGAGGTGATCAGCGAGAGTCATAATTTTTTTTAGGCAAAAAGTAATCTCTAAGGATTTGATGGTTATTACAGCAGTAGAACTGCAAAATAAGTGTTCATATATATATATATATATATATATATATATATATATATATATATATATATATATATATATATATATATATATATATATATATATATATATATATTAGGGTGCGCCTTATTTCCCAAACTGCATATTTTAATGAGTGCCGGCCCGAAAAGCTCCTCATTTTACTCAAAAGTAATGTACTATCACCAGAATTCGTCTAGGGTGGTCTCCAACTAGTGCCTGTAGAGTTAGCTTTTATCACGATTTGAAATACCCGGCAAAAATCTTTCTTATCATCTAGCAATTCTATACGAGCTTGTTAAATCATCTTGGCCATTCCAAATTATTTTCTAACGCTGTCTACCGTCAAAAAATCACTTTTCTTACGTCGCAGATAAGTTTAATAAGTTTATTAAAAAATATTCATAACCATTAAAATATAAATAATGTCATAAAAACGCTAGAATTTTGACATAATAGACAATCTTATTTCTATGCTTTAGGTATGTCTCTATGGTGCCCCGTG
Organism: Gastracanthus pulcherrimus; assembly: GCA_949152435.1. Lineage (NCBI taxonomy): Eukaryota > Metazoa > Arthropoda > Insecta > Hymenoptera > Pteromalidae > Gastracanthus > Gastracanthus pulcherrimus. The sequence goes on from OX424576.1 coordinate 71,646,860, forward strand.
CGACGGGTGTACTCATTTGTAAAAATACAAGGTGTGTTCTTTAGGATGGCTCCCAATCCCCGCCATAGCTCATTCAAAATACCATGGACTAAGAATGGCGGCGATTAGGAGCTGTCTTAAAGAACACACCTTGTGCAGAAATTAATAAACAGTCTATTATGTCAAAACTTCAATGCAGGTATCTTTACATCATAGGTGTACTGTAGGATCAACGGTGGAATTGGTTCATTCTCTTTTGATTGACCAATTTAATCACGCCATTGATCCTACAGTGCACCCGTCGCACGGGGCATCATTGAGACAGATCCTTATTTTCTACCTAGGACCTAGCGTATATCAAAGTTCACTTGGTGCTTATGAAACGCTGTCGGGGCGAGTTCAACCATGAACTACGTGATTCGATTGATCGAGCCACACAGTTTGCCGCCTTGCTGACAAAAGCAGAACTGCAGAAGCTGCACTAAGCTATTGGGATTGGGATTTAAAGGGTACGGGTGGCGCTCTACTGGTGGAGAAAAATCGAAGTAGTGGAAATCAGTACTTTTGCATCAGTTATATGTGATTTGTATGGGAATTAAAAATTTTTTGTTAAATACAATTTTATTTGTTTTTTATTTACAAATATATAATTTTATGATATAGTAGGAATACCTTATAAACTTTTCTTTTTATATATAAGGGAGACTCTTATAATACGTTCATGTCTTTTTACAGAAGATTTGTGTTAAAATTATTTATATTACAACTTTATTTTTTATGTACTACTAACATTAAAAAAAACTTAGATCTAATTAGCTTCTATATTTTATCACATGTCTAGCTTTGTGAAAAATTAATTTGATCTCGTAGAACTGTTTGAAATCTGACATTTATCAATAATTATAAAAAACCAAACATTATTAAAAGGTAGATTTAAGATATTTAAGTAGAGAATCTGTGAAAAAATGTTGTTTGCAAATGTGCATCTTACCACAGTAAAGCTATAATGTACCAGTGGAATAAATATGTTAATAATTGATGAATTTTCTATTAATGTACTAGGTGGAAACTTCAAAAGTACGATACCAAACATACTCTACATAAAAATACTCTATACAAATGTATTTTTAAAGGAAAAAAAATTCTGCACAGAAATTTTGTACGTACTTAAAAATTCCCTACTCACGGGTTAAATTATTTTACTCCATTGTAACATTCTACACAATCGTATACCCTATTGTTATGCATTGTTACAACGATAGGTTGTAGGATTGTGTAGATTTATGCGATAAAGTAAAATCATTCAACATGTGTGTAGAGAATTTTCATGTACAAAATTTCTATGAAGTATTTTGTGTAGGGCAATACAGTCGTGTAGAGTATATTCGATGTAAAAAGTACAACATTTTTACTGTGTTTTAAATTTCTTTACAATACTAGATTTGGTAGCATTTGGACATTCTTTTTTAAATTCTTCACAGATTCGGATTAAATACTGCTTCTGATCCTCTTTTGTCGTTAGCACATTAACATATTCTTGCATCAAATGTATAGCTCTCTCTGCCAAGTCATTTGTAACTTTTAGTGATCTGACTTTTTCACGGGATTTAAAAAATTCTTCATTTTTCTCCCATTTTGAAATATCTAGTTTTAAGAATTCTGTGCCCAACTTGAATCTCTGAAAGAACTTAATCGAGTGTTCATTAATGAAATAGTATATTTCTTTGAACTGAAGTGCCTCCATATCTGCTAAGGAATGAACATATAACTTTTTTGGAGGTTCCGTATCGCTCTCAATATCATTCTTCATTGCTTCTAATATTTTTTCTTTTAAAGGCGTTGTTAGGTTCTCGTTAAAAAGTGACATCACACTACATTCTGGCGTCAGATACTAAAGGTGGTTTCGAAGCTTGTTGAGAGCGGTTACAGCAATTTTTTCATCGACATTTTTATACTCGCATAGTTTTCTAATAGTTTTCAAATCATTTGTAGGAGCTTCAATAGATTGCGATGCTGTGTACCACATTTCTAAATAAACAAATACAATGAATTGGCATATTTCCAACAATCCCTTCACTTCTTTATTAGTTAGTTTGAAAGATTGACGGAACAAATAGATTTTCAAACTGTAAATGGCTTTCGCCATCCATCTCGCATGATGGCATGCCCCAGGCTTTTTAAAAGTGGTGTCAGAGCCTTTTCCTAAAAACTTCAATGAAAGCTCAAGAAGTTCCCGGTAGTCGTCTCGTGGCATCTTTGTTATTAAAAAGTTTCTCTTAGTAGTACATTTATGTCCAACAGTCCATTTTGATAATTCTGTTTATTAATTTCTGACCACGAACTCTGAAATCTTTTAAATAACTGAACATTTGGACCCATCGTACCTGGAAACTTAAGTTCAAAACAGCTACTTAAGATTATCTCCATTATGTGAAGACGACATGGTAAATAAAGAAGATCTTTTTCTAATAAACTTTATAAGATGACAGCTGCACCAGATTTTGGACCTAAATTGGCATTAGTAGTATCGCAGCACAATGCTTGCACAGCGTCACACAACCCCCAATTTTTCAAGGCTATGTAAATCGCATTAGCTTGAGTTATTCCTTTACCATCTTCTAGCGCAGGAACATCAATAATTTTTTGTGTATCACCAGTACTAACAAGAATTGGAAATCTGTCAATTTTCTTGCCAGTGAAAGAGTCTAGAACAATTTTTCCGTCCAAATGAACACTCACATCTTTGATTTCAGCTTGTTGAAACAAGACTTTTATGTTTTCTGCTAAAGTTCTTCTAATTTGTTCTCTCATTCTCCTAAAAGATGTTGCATTAAGAATAAGTGTCTGAGGGTCGTGACCTAATGCATCGGCAACTGCTGCAATAATATGGACACTATTTCTATATGATATTTTGCAATTATCTAGAGCTGATACAACATTGGATGTCATGACATTAGTATCTCCTCGAACATTCTTTTTGATATAATTTCGCCCTTTGAGAGAAAACTTTGAAACATCAGTACTCTGGCTTCCTCCTACGAATTCTTCACTAGAAGGCGTAAATAGGATCTCTAAATTTTCTGAAAATATTTATAACTAAAATAGTACTTGCATAAATTATAAAAATCTCATGTAATTATGTATATATCATGCAGAATAAAAAGAGGATGAAATATTTCAAAACTATTGCATAATTGACTCACATACTGGTGTGTAAGGTGATTTTTACCTCATGTGACTTTTCGCACTTGCTTCGCTTGTGCGAAAAACGTCACAGAGGTAAATAATCACCTTCCACACTAGAGATGTGCGAGTCAAACTCGAACTTTTTTAATTTGATTGTAAAATAAGTGTGGGATGATAAAAATCTACTTAAACACCACGATTGTTGAGTTTTTACACATATCTAACGAATACAATGGTTTATTCCTTGTTTCAAAACAGTGATATGTTACTTAAAGCTTCGAGTACTTTTTCGAGTTTTTTTTTCAAATTTTTGCCTGAAAAATAACTCGATTGGTTATTTGTACCAATTTTTCAACCTCTCACAATTTTTTTGCTTCTGAATCTATTAAATCTGTTCAATTAATATGTTAACTTAAAATCTAAACACTTATAATGTATTATTATATCTTTGGTTTAATTACATCCACCATAATGTCGTAACCAAATATAAAACTCGACTTTTGACTCGCACATCTCTGTTCCACACCCGTATCGAAATGTAATATTTTAGAAATCTTTTTGAATTTGTAAAAATAAAGTGAAATATTAATTCTCAGTTATAAAATTATGACTAGTCATTTAATATGCGAGAAAAAGAAATGTGTAAGTACTATTTTTATCTTAATCAGATATGAGCGATTCTGCCATATAACTTGGACAAAACAGCGTTCAAAATGACCCCATAGTAAAATGAACTATTTTTAACTTATGGGGCGCTTATCCTAACTCAAATTACATATGAAACAAGTACCTAAAGCCAAACCACAAGAAATTACTTCTATAAAAAGTAATCATATTAGTCCATGCATAAATGACAAATGTGTTACAGAACTGACAGTATTTTGAGGTTACGGAACTGACACTTTAGTAGAAATTTGTTTTTGAAATATCGAAAACCTCTTGAGCATTCTTTTTTCAAATACATAAGCATCTGGGAAGCAGGCATGTGTTTTGTGCAAGTTACGACAGAATCACCCATATGTTTATATCTTTCCTTGCATTTATTATTTCATTATATAATTAAAATTTTTACTTACCAGATAAATTATCTAGTATATTTTCATGGGTCGTTATATCACTCGTAGCTTTAGTTTCTTCCATCGCTCCTGTGTTGTTGGTTTTCTCGTCTCCAAGAATAATTGCCTGTATTTCTTGTTCTGACATGAGTTTGATACGTTGCATTTCATCGTCAAATAATGTTTGGATATTTCCTGAATCATCAGTACCTAATGTTTGATTCAATCCTTCATTTATAGTTACTTGAGAATTGTTATCAATACCAACAAAATCCCACCCTTCACCTACAGTATTTGTTGATTGACGTTGATTTGTTGATTTGTAAAGAGGCATCACTTCATCAGAAATGTTGGGCTCTTTGTTCTCATCAGAAATCTGATCTAAATCAAATCAAAAAAAGATGATAAAATATTGATTGCTACTTGAAAATTGTAACCCTAGTAGAAATAAATGGGAATCATGTAATTGTGAAACGACAAATATGTAATGGGCTGTTTCACGTCAACTCGTGGAAAAAATTTTCAAATCTCGGCCAAAATTATTTTCCAAGTCCAATATACCCCCAAATGAACACACAAAAAATTTCAGACCTCTAAGTCCCTCCATTGCAAAGTTATGGCCATATCAAAATTTAAGATTTTCTGAATTCTTGCTTATCTAGCCAACTTTAATGATCTTTTAAGGCATGATAGAAGCATTTTAGGTAAAAATATATACATACATTTTTTTTTGTAAATATTCTGTAGAATTTGAAAAAATTATTTGTATGACCTATATAGCATGTTTTAAATTAGTATCCATGTGATTTTACACTAAAAATCAAATTCTGGCTACGCGCCACATGATCAAAATATCAAAAAAATTTTTTTGCATTTCTTATCATAAAATCTTTAAATCTAGACGTGGTGGGAAGTGGGTCGAGCTTTCTACAATGAGTAATACACTTTTTAGTACTTAAAACCCATTATTCATGATTACAGCTATATACCCGGTTTGGTAACGCTGGGTGATTTAATATATGATATTCAATGTATAACTGTTTTTTACATCAAAACAAGATAGTACGTTATAATTTTAAGCATTTTTAATTGTTTGGATTGGTTTTGACTTGCAGTTAAATAATTTTCATATTAATTATCCAACTTGGATTAAATTGCCACCCGAGGAAAATATTCATTTTAGGTTATACTTGATCTTTTATAAAAAACGTTTCTAAAAGGTAAAATGTTGGCGAATAAAAGTTTCTTTACAAAAGTAGTGAAATCCCCAATATATAACTGTCAACTAATTGTATTTTATCTTTTGGGTACACGCATGTGGATATATCATTTCAGAAAATAAAATTTTCCACTGGAATCTTAGTCGATACAACAGTTTCTATATATTTAACAATAATAAATTCACTATGCACCAGTCAGACCATTAAAATTGACTTGCGAATGACTATATATAAAAATTTCAAAATTTTCCTTTTGTCGGTCCCAGGTAAAATATGATCTCAGCTAATTCAAATTATGAAAGGATGAGTCTAATTTTAAATTGCTCATCAACTTTTGGCATTTCCAAAAACATATTATATCATATACTTTTAATGCATAGTCCAAAAGCTATTGCAAAACTTCTAAAACACTTCAAGTCTTGAACCGTACTTTTTAATATTATTTAGTTTGAATTTTTTCAATAGCTTCTGTACTATGCATTAAAAGTATATGATATAATATGTTTTTGGAAATGCCAAAAGTAGATAAGCAATTTAAAATTAGACTGATCCTTCCATAATTTGAACTAGCTGAGATCATATTTTACCTGGGACCGACAAAAGGAAAATTTTGAAATTTTTATATATAGTCATTCGCAAGTCAATTTTAATGGTCAGACTGGTGCATAGTGAATTTATTATTGTTCAATTGTTAAATGTATAGAAACTGTTGTATCGACTAAGATTCCAGTGGAAAATTTTATTTTCTGAAATAATATATCCATGCGTGTACCGAAAAGATAAAATACAATTAGTTGACATCATACACATGCGTGTACCGAAAAGATAAAATACAATTAGTTGACAGTTATATATTGGGGATTTCACTACTTTTGTAAAGAAACTTTTACTCGCCAACATTTTACCTTTTAGAAAGGTTTTTTTATAGAAGATCAAGTATAACCTAAAATGAATATTTTCCTCGGGTGGCAATTTAATCCAAGTTGGATAATTAATATGAAAATTATTTAACTGCAGGTCAAAACCAATCCAAACAATTAAAAATGCTTAAAATTATAACGTACTATCTTGTTTTGATGTAAAAAACAGTTATACATTGAATATCATATATTAAATCACCCAGCGTTACCAAACCGGGTATATAGCTGTAATCATGAATAATGGGTTTTAAGTACTAAAAAGTGTATTACTCATTGTAGAAAGCTCGACCCACTTCCCACCACGTCTAGATTTAAAGATTTTATGATAAGAAATGCAAAAAAATTTTTTTGATATTTTGATCATGTGGCGCGTAGCCAGAATTTGATTTTTAGTGTAAAATCACATGGAAACTAATTCAAAACATGCTATATAGGTCATACAAATAATTTTTTCAAATTCTACAGAATATTTACAAAAAAAAATGTATTTATATATTTTTACCTAAAATGCTTCTATCATGCCTTAAAAGATCATTAAAGTTGGCTAGATAAGCAAGAATTCAGAAAATCTTAAATTTTGATATGGCCATAACTTTGCGATACACACACAGACACACAAACACACACACACACACGCACACACATACACACACACACAGACATACGCACACAGATATACACAGCATACACTCATACGCAAACACAAACACACCAACACACATCACACATGCACACACACATACACAAACACACACATACACACACAATCACACACAAACACACACCACACATAGACACACACAAACACACATCACCCATACACACTCAAGCACACGCACACATACACACACACACACACACTCTCACACATACACACGCATTAAACAACGCTAACACTTATTCTTTATTTGTTTATATACGAAACTCTCATATATATACTTTTTATTTATATAATTTATTTGAATTCTCACCTGAGAAATCATATGTAAAAACACATGAGAGATCATGTGTGACTATCGGTCATTATTTCATATGTTTTCTCATCTGATTTGTCATGTGAGATCACACATACAATATCATGAGTGGATTTTCAGTAGGGTAAGAGCAGATTTGCATGCCAATACGTTTTTAGAGCAGTTAAATGGCATGGTAACACAGTAAATGCAACTCCACTTTTCTTTAACATATACAAATTTACAAAAACGCAATTTTGTTTCTCAAAATGATTAATTTTCATACTTACTATCGGAAACTCAATATCTTTAAAATTTAGATCATTTTCGTACGGTCTGTATACAGAAACACGATCTGGATGAGTTTGTTTTGAATGTATACTGGATAAAATGGCCCATTTAAAACGTTGCTCAACATTGTTATGAAAATCAATACATGCATTTTTTTCTCAATCTCAGTAGGTAGTTTAATATAAGAGCTACCTCTCATGGGCTTTAGTTTATTGATATATACAAGTATATGTAAAATAGCATAGTGTCCATCCACTATATCTCTCTGCTAATGCCTCCATATTTCGTTCTATAGGCTCTTGTACGTGTGAAATGAACCGTTCTTACAGTTCAGTGATACAATATATTACCTCACTGTTAGTATTAAATTATTTTATCTCAATAGTTTGCTCATCATTCTCCGTGATGATGTAGTATGCAGCGCGTACTGTATTTACTTTAACAGCATTACGATTCTTAACAGTTATATTAATCTGGGTCTCAAACACAAGAAAAGCCTCCTCCAAAAAGGCTTTAATATCAAGATGATCTAGATTTGTAATGAATTGTGAACTTATGCGTTTTTGAAATGCCAAGTCGACATAATCCCAGTATACGTTATTCTGTTGCTGCTGCTGCTGCTGCGGTTGTGGCTGCAGCTGTGACTGTGAGAACTGCTGTTGCGGCTCTGGCTGATGTTGTGGCTGTTGCTGCTGCTGTGGTTGGGGTTCACCGTCTTGCACTGATAACCAGTCCCCGATAACAAGGCGTCGGCACTGTGCCGGCACGTTGATGGCATGCATGCCGCATGCGTGACGGCACAGTGACGTCCGTGTACTCCGGCCCAGATACGGCATGTTGACGGCATGCATGCCGCGCGCTTATTCCAAAATTTGACAGCACGCCATGCCGTCAACGTGCTAGCATTATGCCTTGCGTTTTGCCGGCAATATGCCTGCACGATTGCTTATAACTTCCTTATGCCTTATAACCTCCAAATATTATTATATATATATTATTAATTTTTTAAATAAAAATAAAAATTGAAATTATGTCAATATAAATTTATTCTTTATTACATTTTAAATACAATAAATATTAAAATTTATAATAAATATAACAATATAATGTAATAACTATTATATACAATCTGGAATGCTTGTGAGCGATATGATAAATTCCTTTACGAAAAGATCCTACAGGAATTCGTGTAGGATTTCCTGCAGGAATTTTTCTATACTGTGAATTTATTTATGTTCTACAATATGAAATCCAATAAATAATGTAGGAAATATGCCTTAATATGTCGTACCATCTGGAAGATAACACCGAAACTCAGGGACTAAAACTTCGAATTTCATTTTTTTTAATTTTGTAATAGACCAATTTAATTAACGTTTAAATTTTTCAAGCTTAGTCCCTAAGTTTTGGTGCTATTATCCAGATAGTACTACCTATAAATTTATAAAGGCACATTTCCTAAATTATTTTAGAGATTTTAACAATTTTATATAATTCTGGAAAATAAATAATTTCCCATTCTAGATACATTCATTAAGAAAATCCTACTGGAGTCCCTGCAGGTAAATAGTCCGAAATTCTTGCAGGGATTCCTGCAGGTTTTTTACGTAAGGATACCGATGCCATCCTATTGATTTTTCTCCGCTATAGCTGCACATTGAATAATTATTTTCGTAGAAAATCTGAAAATTATTATAAAATGTAAAGCACTTGAAAAATTGAATAAAGTTGTAGATTAAAGAAAACTATAATATTGAATAACTGACCTGAAAATTTGGTGTATGAACTTCCAAAATTTTTACTTACTATAGGTACATCTTTATAGAAACTGAAAATTATTAAAAAGAAAAAAAATAAACAGTTAAAATTGATTAATAATAGTCTATTAAAAGAGAAATATCAAAGCATTAAGGGATCAAACCTGAGTTAAATTCTGTTAAAAATCATTGTCCATTTTATACACGGCAAAAGTATTTTGACACAATCTAAGTTGATGAAAGCTTTTACAACTTACTTAAGTATATTATATGTTATTTTGCCAAGAATTAGATCCCTTCAAGTGGTTTTTATAGTCCCTTATAATAAACTAATATTTGTAATATATAGTTTAGGTTAGCGCACGCCATACATCTATATTATTTTTCTCCAATCCAAATAATCGAGATTATTGCTGTTCGATATGTCCCCAATCGCACGCCATGCTGTCCGTATGCCGTCAAAATTCTGCCACGATAATCTGAATTTCTGCGCCACAGCGTGTCGGCATGTTGCCGTCAATTTGTAAGCACGCATGCTGCCGCAAAAAAAAAACAAAAACGGTGACCACGCATGACCGCACTCTGACGGCAGAAAGCCGTCACGCGTGCCAGCACGCCATGAGCACACCGTGCCCGGCACGTGCTGTTATCTGGGGTGTTATGTAGGTAGTATACCTCATGTAGAAAACATGGTTTTCTACACTGTAGAACACTTTACACACTTTAATACACTTTAGTTTAGAGCTTTTCTACACTTAACTACGCGGTTATCTACACTCAGAAAATACACAAATAATAAGGCCCTAAGACACACGAATAAATAAATAATTGCCATCGATATGTAAAAAGTTATCTAAATATAAGAGAACTTCAATTGTAATGAAGATTAATGAACTTCATCTGAATATAAGAGAAGTTCAAACGGCATGAATTTTGCAATTTTTTAATTTAATTATTTTAATTAATAAGTACTTATAGATTTTGTTGTCATTTTTTATTTTGTTATGTATTTAAATTTACTTATGTTCAAATATTGACTGTGCATATGTGTAGGATATAGAAAGGCACGCATTTTAGAAAGCATGTCATATGCCACTAGTCTATTCGACCTTTTCCCATATCCATCACATTTGCAAAATTATCAGTAACTACTGTCTAAATGTTAATATTGTATTTAGTATGGGCTATTTTATTACAACGATCAACTGCAACATTAATGAGGGTCTTTCGCCAGATATAGGACATACAACCAAAGAATTATTTCTTAATCAATTTTAATGTGTTGGGTTTTATTCCTTCCTTTAAACATTTATCTACAAAGATAACGAAGAAAAATTATAAAATAATTCATCTGTAAGAAGAGAGCTAATTATTTATAAATAAATGCTTAAAATTTTAGAAACAATAGGCTCTCTTTTTTTACAGATGAATTATTTTATAATTTTTTTGTTTTAACTTTGTAGATAAATGTTTAATGAAACGAATAAGACCCAAAACATTAAAATTGATTAAAATATAATAAAAATTATTGGTAGTTTTATTAAACTTTTTTTAATTGACAGTATTTACACTTGCGACATCACGATTTTGTTGGAACGATTATTTTTATTTAGATATGAACCCGTTTTTAATATGTTTCAAAATTTATATAGTACGACCTTTATAAACTCTCGTATGAGTCTTTGTTTTACGTCTATATCTAACGAAGACCCCCCTTAAGTGCATAAAGGAAGTGTTGAAAGTGTTAAAATTCAGTTACAATGAAACGAATAATACATAAAAAAATTAGCTAGTTGTTTATTTATAATTATTTTATTATTATTATATTAATTTTACATTTTTAAATTTAATAATTATTATATTAATTTTACATTTTTAAATTTAATAATTATTATATTAATTTTACATTTTTAAATTCACATATATTCTTAATTTCCTTTACCTTCCGGTATCCATTTTTCATTCAATATTTTGCTTATTTATTATTACCAGAACTGCTTATAAATTTAAATATATTTTTAGTCACTAATATTTATTCTGTTGTTAAAAAGTAGAAAAAAATATACCTGTGAATTAAATGATAGCTTTTAATATCATTTAATTCACGTATGAAATGTTTTTTTAAATTTTATATCGAAAAGATTCTGGGGTGTCAGCGAATTAGGATAGGGTGTCAATAAATACAAGTTTACGACGTTTTCTACAGGCTTTCTACATACATTATACAGTAGAAAACCTCCGATCCGTGTCGTAAACCCAACTCTGCTGGTAACTCAGCACCTAAACTCAAGTTGTAGTTCTCGAGTCTGCTAAAAATACTCTGTAAATTAACAACTTACTTCCGGCAGCGTCTTACTGTCACTCCGACATATCATAAATGATACAGATTGTTTTTCTCACTCTGAGGAGTGGTTTTTACAGCGGAACAGACCCTACAACTAGCTCCCACACTTACGCCAAAATACCACATCATTTTTGTGCTTTTTATGAGTCAGGAGGGAAATTACGAAAATCTGTAGCCTACATAACCTCAATATACCATCTTCTTCGAGGAGTAGGCGGACGCTGACTTATCATCATGGGCATCACTACTTTCATGAATTGATAATCCCAGCGTTCTGAAGGAGCTCACCACTAGAAAACCTACGGGAAGGGAGAAAGAGCAGGAAAGTTCTTTTGAGGTTAGACGTCCTATCTATCTATCTATCTCTTTTACCGCGCAAACATCACCTGGCAACGCTGATGTGTTAAATTTTCCTGTCCCGCCACTACATGGCTGTATTTGTCATCACTGTAATCGACTTAGTAGAACACTGGTGACCACAGCTATCTGGCTTCGTCAACTGATGGCAGCACGTTACTCACTGACCCTGGGAACTTTAAAATATTTTAAAATTTGTTCATTCTTTTCTACTGAATAATAATTTTTTTGTCTGGTTTCTCCACTCGAAGTGTTTTCCGAAATTTTTCCTTTGCTTTATCACTAGAGGGCAGCACGATGTCGGGGCTAACATGTGCGGTCTGTAATTTTAAACCGCTGAGCAATACGGTTCTCTTATCATGCTACAAATGTAACTGTATGTGTGATGCTGCTTGCATGAGACTCGTAACGCTTTCGAAGAGCAAAAACAACGAGAAGTTTTGTAAGGAATGCGTCAAGCTAAACAACAGCAAGAATAAGAGCAAGCTCGCGCGACCAGGTAAATACTCTGGCAGCTCTTTAACGCGCGAAGAACCAAGTAAAACTAGAAGATTTAAGGAGTTTGATAAGGTCAGCGAGGAAAAAGGCGATAATAACGCAGCTAAGCCTGCATGCCAAGAGAGCGAGCCCCAACTTAGCATCACTAAACCATACTTCTCCTCGTCGACAGCAGCTCAGCTCTCTTACTTGCATATCGGCGATCCTCAAGAAAAGGGAAGCGAAAGGCAGAGTGCTGAGCAGAGTGGTTTCATGAGTCAACCACTGCGTGAATCCACACCGTCAATTTCATCTGTATGACGGGTTGCCGATATGCAGGAATCTGCAGTATCATCAGCAATATTACCGTCATCACCATCGGTTGCTGAACAAACCCACCACGATATTGACATCATTTTTGAAGTGGATAAAGTGAATTTTTCTAAATACGTTAACACAACCGGAGAAGTCAGCAGAATCACAATATGTAGGCTAGAAAAGTACGTTAGTAACCTTTCAGCCATGGAAAACCAGGTGACCTGAATGACAGCTAAGATAAAAGAAGGCTTTGAAGTTTTGGAACTAGTACCAACTATAATTTTCCAAATAAAGAGTCTCAGTGTAAGATTATCTGCCATGGAGGTCAAACTTGCCCATCAAGATGCTAGGCTGGTGGAATTTGAAAATTGCCGCAATTTGACTCATAATAAATATACGGGCATGGTTGAGAGAATGCGAGTACTCGAAGAGTGTATTAATTGCAATAGAAATGTAAACAATAACTCAGATCAAAATAATAATAGTAATAATAGTAATAACAATAATTTTAGTTCTAATAATAATAACATTGCCGTCGTGAATAATCTCATTGTTACTGTCTCCCTGGGTAGTATGGCGACGATGGAACCAGTATGTCCGAGAATTTGCGCACAATCTCGTCGCAATCGAATACACGAGTAACGCAACAAAATAAGGTGTATCAGACCAATTGACAAAGACGAAGAAGTTGTCAATGAGCGGAACTGCTGTTCCGGTCTTCTCAGGCGAGTTCCCCTCGTCTCTCCAGCGATGGGTAAGAGCACGGGAGAGGATTGCTCCGAATTTATAGTTTCAAGTATTTTTGAAGGTAATGCAAGTAAAGTATTTGAAGTAGCTCATGCTATCCTCTCCATGGCTCTTCCCACTTTAAGGAGAGCTAATATAGTGGGTGTTCGCTTGCTACGACTGGAAAGGCACTTCAAGCCGATAAATCAGGATAACCTACTTTCGATCCTGGTCAGTGCCGACTGGACTAATATTGTCAGTCCATCTTTTGACGTGAACAGTAGACTTGAGTGCTTGAGTAGTAACTTCATGGAGGCAATCGATCATCTAGCACCTCATAAACAGCTTAGACAAATAAACGTGATGCTTTTCATAGACGATTCAAAAGGACAAAAAATGAAAGTCTGAGACACGAACATCAGAATATTGCTTCACTGCCGATGCATCGGATGCCTTTCTTCAGAATCGTATTTTTAAGACTCTTAGCTATAAGAAAGATGTCTCGAAAGAACTTCGAAGCCTCGGGCTTCCGCCAAAATCACGTGAGGATTTGCACGGTTTCACTCCAGATGAGCTGAATGCACACTTTGCGGGAGTATATGTTTCCCGGAAAGAATCCGAGGAAGACCTTAGTGATATTATTGCACCAGCTAGTGACTCTGGTTTTTTTTTCAAAGAAACATCTTTTCCTGATGTTGTCCTGGCCGTTGTTCATTTTAATTTTCAAGCAAAAGGTGCAGATGGTATTTTCCAGAGTGTGGTTGCTAAAGCTCTTCCAATTATCGGTCATCACCTAGACGTAATCTTTAATTCCTCTCTGGCTAGTGGGGTCTTTCCGGGGCCTGGAAGAAGGCTCATTTGGTGCGTCTTAAAAAGACAGCAATTCCATCAGCGGTCTTGGACTTTCGTTCCGTTGCACTTTCAAGCTTTCTATCTAAGGTTCTCGAAAAGATTGTCCAGGATCAGATACTAGCATTTCTATCACACAAGAAATCCCTTGAGTCACTTCAAACGAGATTTACAATGTTCCATAGTACGGAGCCTGCACTTTTTATGGGAGCAGGCCTGGGTTAAACCCAAAAAAAATTTTTTTTATTAGCCCAGAAAACTTTTTACATTTAAATCAATCATTCTTTTTAAATCAATCATACTTTTATGCTATTGTGACATCCCATGTCACCCATGCCCCTTTTGACATATTTTTATATTAGTTACTTATATACTCATAGGTGTATTATTTCGAAATACACGCGGTCGTTGCTATATCGAAGACAACCGCGCGAAGGAAAAGTCCAGTCTCAGCACTCTCCTCTTTACAGCCAGGTCGATGACAGCAAAAGTTGTCAGTTCCTTATTGGAGGAGAGGCTCTGACGCACACCTTCGTCACACACAATAAGCGACGTTATAAATACCACGCACTTACCGAATTATACGTCTTTTCTTGACTGGAAGTGTGAATGTGGCCGTCAGCTCCTTTCGTTCAACGAGGAGGAGACCAGGATCCTCCGTACCGACCTCGAGAAGCCCGCTGAAGTCTCCGGCGTCAACGGCATTAGCCTAGCGACATCATCTCTGTAGGACCAATCCACCGGCCTCAAGAAGCCACCTTCTTGACTGGAAGTGACTGGAGAGTTAAGCATCCGAATACAAATTGCCACGCGACCCTCAGCGTGTAATAGTAATTAATTATAAGTTAACACAATATAATTATTAAGGATAAATCGTAAGTTTAGGCTCAGACAACCGAGGCGAGCGAATAATTGTTTAAATATAAACGATTTAATGAATTAGTAACTTCGGCAAACGTTAGCGTAGAACCCTAATTTCGTGCGTAATCATTTAAATTATAAAATAAAATGTTAATAAACATGATACATAAAATATATACATTTTTATCAATATAAAAATATAAATGCAAAAGAACTTTGTTCTTTATTTACTTTCCTTAAATAAACCCCTACCTCTATAAATAATTATTCAGAAAAGAATAAGGTAAGTGCGTACCTCTTACGAATCTCAGTAATAACGGATCGAACTTCTTAGCTCGTCTCAAACCGCGAAGCACGATACAGCATAGCGAGGCAGCACCACTACCATCATGGTCGACAAGTGCGCCATGTGCGTTGAGATTCCCAGGAGCAGCATCGCACTACGTAAGTGTTGCTTATGTAATATTAATTGTCACCCAGAATGCAAACTCTTCATTGCTCTCACCCGCGTACAGCGGATCGCGCTTCAGCTCCAACCTAAAGCTGTAGCGTGCCAATAGTGCATAGAGTCGAGGAAGTATTCGCTCGAGTTGGCAGCCCCACGTGCGAAGAGCAGCACTGGCCCGAGTGAGACATAGAAAGAGCGAGCTTCGTCCACTCCATCCAATAAGAGGCCGACGGCTATACATCGGGCCAATACGATACGCAAGGCCACGCCCATCAACTCCCCGCTATCTACGTTACCATGGATACGTCCCGCCACCGTCAATATTAATCTGCGATTGGCATCGTCGTCTCCCGTGACGTCATATAGCCCGCCCATTTCCAGCATGGTAGCCGGGCACAATGGGGAATCCCCGAGCGAAGCTATGGCCAAGGGGGCGAAGACTTCAACGCGAGGACAGGACGTATCGCAGTCGTTCGGGACGCAGATCAGCAGCGTGAACGCAGTAAACGCGTCAGCATTACGAATGTTGGATGCAACCACTATTAAAAACGGAGCAACGATCTCGATTCTAGTGGAGTATGCCAACTCAACCTCTAAAAACATTAACAATGCGCTTGCTAGGCACAATGCTTCTCTTGAAAGCAAATTGGATGCAATTAATGCGTTAAGCCCATTACCAGCAGTTTAACGCTTTCAATTGAATCCAAGTTGCAGAAAATAGAAGAAACGTTGTCTCAACAACACTCCCAGCTGGAGGAGTTGAAGAGTGAAAAGCAAGCACTCTATCAAGAAGTATGTAACCTCAAAAATCATAACCATACTCTTCAAGACACTCTAAAATAAACAATAGATAATATTCTAAATAAAATTGACAAATATCATGACACAATATTAGGAAAAGTAGAGAATATTCAACAGAAAATCACAGACATATCAAATATGTTAAAAAATTGCAGATTTGGCACACTCCCTAGCAATGAAGAAAATACTTTCTCGTCAACCACTATTAATAATAACATTAATAATAATAATAATTTTAACGCAAATAGTAATAATTATAGTGTTAATAGCGCTATTAATATTTACGACGGAGGTAGATTAATTGCTCCGAATGACAAATGAGATAACAACAATAATAATAGTAAAAACAATTGCGAAAATATCGACGAAGAAAGTAGAGCTGCATCGTTCCTACGTAGCACGTGGGTGCAATTGGTCGGTAGGGGGCCATGCATGGCAACAGCATCAATACAAGTAAAGAACTAATAATTTCGATTATAATTGATGATAATGAAACTAAACGATTAGATGTTACACACGCTGTTCTGCGCAGGGTCCTCCCATTCATTCAGAAAGAGGATATCATAAGCATCCGCCTGCTTCGATCGGATAAGCAGCAGCCTAAATTACCGATTTCCGCGAAAGGTGGGAAAAGACGGTCGCCGTGGGTTGTTACCCTTTCCAATAGTGCATTAGTAGGGGAAATCATGCGTGCAAAGAAGCTTAATACAAGTTTCCATACGAGAGACGTAGACACCTCGACTTTTGACCAGGAAACTAATGACTTAATAATAAATGCTAAAATCTTCATTAATGAGCTCCTAGACAGAGACTCTTTCTTAAAATATAGAAGCCTATAGGCCCTTGCTATGAGGCTAAATTTTAAATATGCATGATATAAAGAGGACCGGTTCCTGGTTAAGAGACGTGATGGCGCTGTCTCTCAAGAATTTTCCTCAGCGGCTGATCTCCAAGCAATTTTATCATCCCATGGGATAAATTGAAACGAATCATCGGTAAAACAAACGTGTAATACTGTAACTAGAAGTGCAGTGACTGTTACTACAGCTTCTAAACAGAACGAGGCTGCGGCTGCGGATTGACTAGCCAGGGACACTATTGAGGAGGGTGGGGGGGGGGGGGGTTCATGGTAGGGGACTGAGAGCAGGTTTTGTCAATGTCACCTCTCTTTTAGGACACATTGAGGTCTTCAGACAATGTCTTTCCACTGGTCCCGCCTACCATCTCTTTAGAGTTGCCGAGTCGCTCCTCTGCCCTGAAGTTGAGAGTGATCGTATTCAGATTAACGAATTAACACATTTAAAGTCAACCTTCTGTGCAGTTCACCGACTACTCAGGAAGGAGAGCCACTTATCCCAGAATACATCATGTGCAGTGTGCAGTAGGGCGGTATACCGCCAGTCTTTGTTGCACTTATTTATAGACCACCTCATGTTCCATTTATCTAGAGCTCTGACGTTATTGACCAACTCGCCAAGCACACTCAAGATTACAGCCATAAAATAATCATGGGCGATCAGAATGTGAATAAACTCAAGACGTCAGACGACGCTATATTTGTTAGGCGACCTGCTGATGACCTTCATTTTCATATAGTAGACCATGGTGCGACTCATCACCTCAAAGACACTCACACATGGGTAGACGTAATAATGACTGATGACAATGACGTAGCGCTTAGCAGTAGTAATCAAGCGGCGCCTTTTCCCAGTTACTACAACGTCAGGGAGGTTGAGCTTGGGATTGAAACTGCTGTACCCTCTGTAGCTAACTCGTTCAGCTATCAGGATTTTAAATAGATACAAGACGACCTCCTCTCTCACCTTGCCGACTGTAATTGGTGACCACTTGATGGCTCAGATATAGACATCGACTACTAACTAGAATGCTTCAGCGTCAACCTCATGGCTGCGATTGATAAAGTTGTAAGATTTAATACTATATATATAAGATGATATTAATTTATATGAAGATGTATACCAGCAGATAAACACGAGACTCTAAACTCTGAGAATATATTTAAATATAAGGATATTTAACTACTTTATGGGATGATTGGCATGGAACATTCGAAGGTTACAAAATTCAATTATACGCAATAACAACAATTTGACTTTCGATAAAGATTTATTTAACATCAACGAACATAACTCTTATATACGACACGCAATATCCTACACGCAAATTCCGCGAGGTATTTATTTTCAAATTCGGAGCACGGAATTACGCCTCAAGAACTTGACGCGCTATTCACGGTCGAGGGCAATTTATGTGAGTTCAGACAAAATTAACAATGTAATAAATGAAATTCGAGAGACTAATAATTGCGAATACGGCGGAGTCAAATCACACGCTGCGGGCTACCCGGATCGAGTCTTTATCTACTGCTAAAGTTAGACGAGAGCAGGTACTTATCCGAAACGTCGGCGAGATGGCTTCGTTGGCTCATTCCGCTCGGGACACTTGTTCGGTGATGGTGTTGCTGTCGAAGATGGTGAGGATGCCGGCGTTGTCCGGCGAGGTCCAGCACATGGTGCGTCAGAGGCGTCGATCAGCGATACTTCTCGGTAGATGCGAAGTCTACGGGGGATCTCGAGCGAAAGAGAAGGAGCCAGCGTGCGCGGCCCGCAGCTCGACATTTCGAGCCGCCCGATAAGTTTTCGTAACGCAATGTGTTTCGCGCGTCCTATTTTGGATGATTTCGAGGACGACGACTCGAATGGCGCGTAATACGAACTTCACTGGTTACAAAGTAGCACCGTTAAATGAATTCTTACCAAAAAAAAAGCAAATCCCCCATGGGTTGACGCTGAACTCGCTCAAAACCTTTAACTCCTCCTTATCCGATGGCATATTTCCGGAGACTTGGAAGGGGGCTCAACTTGTGCCTTTGAAGAAGAAGCCAGTTCCATCTTCGGTTTCAGATTTTCGTCCAATTGCGCTCTTGGGTTTTTTTCCAAGGTCCTGAAAAACATTATTCACGACCAAATTACTGACTTTTTGAGGACAAAAATTACACAGGCCGACAAGATTTTTAACCCAGAGACCAGACCATACTTTTCCGAAGGTTTTTGGCACGCTGAATCCAAATCCGGCCTCAGAATTGCTCTATCACCTCAGGTTTTCGAGATATCCTAACCTAAAAGTGCAAAAATCACCGTTTTTGGCTGTTTTTGAGGTTATGTTATGCCGCCAACTGATTTTTTAATACAAAACGACCAGCGGCATCTGAAAGTACTAGTCTTGCCCTTCAAAATTCATTTTCGCTTGTTTCGATTCGACTTTTCCTTCTCGAGATATATCGATTTCAATCTGTAATGTATCAGTGTTTCTTATCTACTAGACATCCTATCCCATAGCCCCGTTTATACTCGGATAAACAAACTCTTCCTGATATTGCTGTCAAACCGCTTCCAAATGCATACCAGGTAGTTTTTGGGGTCACTGATCACAAATCTGGAGTTAGAATCTCCGAATTCAAAATGGCGGATCCAATATGGCGGCTATGATTACACGATCCGTAGTAAGTCACAAAAAATCCCGGAAAAGCTCTGGAGATCGGTTACTCGGGGGTTTTCGGGGTCGCTGATCTCAAATCTGGAGTCAGAATTTCCGAATGCAAAATGGCGGATCCAAAATGGCGGTTATGATTACCACGATCCATAGTAAGTCACCAAAAACACTGGAAAAGCTCTGGAGATCGGTTACGCGGAGGTTTTCGGGGTCGCTGATCTCAAATCTGGAGTCAGAATTTCCAAATTCAAAATGGAGGATCAAATATCGCGACTATCGTTGCCAAGGGCCATAGCCATAGTTGACCAAAATCTTGGAAATGGTCTTTTAAGTCGTCACTTGGAAGTTTCCCGATTCTCCGAGCTCGAATCTGCAGTCAAATATTCCAAGTACAGAATACCTACTGACCCACCCAATATGTTACAAAATGACGGATGTAATATAGCAGCTAGTCTTACATAAAGAACCTCACTTTGACTTCTTATGAAAACGTTGTCGTTGCTCCTGAAACGATCGTTTATATGACTTGCGCCTATAGACAGTCGATACGTTATGTCTATGCAGAGACCAGCAATAGTCCGCCATCATCCGCTCATCCCACCTACCTTGAAAATGCCGCTCCTTTTGTTTGAAATCTGAATCAATACGGTATTAGATACATGATCGTCGTAGTGTGCATGTATGAATCTGATGTACAGCCAGTGTAGATCAGCCAGTGCTTTCAAGAAAAACAAGACTTTCCGTGTTAGAGATCGCGTTTGAGCGACAGGCTATCGGATTAGTCATCAACCCATAAATAAATTAATACGGTATTAGATACATTAACGTCGTAGTGTGCATGTATGAATCTGATGTACATCCAGTGTAGATCAGCCAGTGCTTTCAAGAAAAACAAGACTTTCCGTGTTAGAGATCGCGTTTGAGCGACAGGCTAACGGATTAGTCATCAACCCATAAATAAATCAATACGGTATTAGATACATTAACGTCGTAGTGTGCATGTATGAATCTGATGTACATCCAGTGTAGATCAGCCAATGCTATCAAGAAAAACAAGACTTTCCGTGTTAGAGATCGCGTTTGAGCGACAGGCTAACGGATTAGTCATCAACCCATAAATAAATCAATACGGTATTAGATACATTAACGTCGTAGTGTGCATGTATGGATCTGATGTACATCCAGTGTAGATCACTCAGTGCTTTCAAGAAACATAAGATTCTATCCCCTGGGACAAAAATTTCCGTCTACAGGAAAAGAGATAATAAGTTCGTGAAGTATTTTACTAAAGAGAATTCCCTTGTATATTGCAACGATATTAAAGGTTTGATTAGTTTATATGAGATAGAAGAAGTTTATAAGCCGGAGAACTGGCGACTCTTTATAGATTCTTCAACAGATAGTCTTAAAGCTGTACTGCTTCATAATGGAAATAAATATGCGGCAATTCCCATTGGCCATTCCACCGTATTGAAAGAATCGTACGAAAGCTTTCAATTTCTTCTTGAAAAGGTCAATTATTATAATGAGCACAAATGGTTGATTTGTGGTGACTTCAAAATGATAAATATTTTAGTAGGTTTGCAGTCGGGAAACACGAGACATCCGTGTTTTCTCTGCCTTTGGAACAGTCGTTCCCGACAGGAGCACTGGGTAAAGAAAAATTGGCCACAAAGAATCCAGATGAAGGTTGGTGAACACAATGTCATTCATGAGAGTCTTGTCGACACCCGTCGAATCCTATTGCCTCCATTGCATCTCAAGCTTGGCTTTATGAAGCAATTTACTAAAGCTTTAGACAAAGAAGGCGAATGTTTCCAGTACATTGCATCCAAATTTAAGCATTTGTCGGATGCTAAACTTAAAGAAGGCATATTTGTTGGGCCTGATATTAAAAAACTTATGAAAGACGATGATTTTGTAAAAACCATGACACCCGTACAAAAAGATGCTTGAATGAGCTTCAAAAGTGTCACAGACAATTTTTTAGGAAACTATCGAGATCCAAAATACAAATCTATTGTATCTACGATGCTAACGAATTTCCAAAAATTAGGGTGCCTGATGAGTATGAAATTGCACTTTTTGTTTTCTCATTTAGACTACTTTCCTGAGAATAATGGCGCATTCAGCGAAGAAATGGGTGAACGCTTTCATCAGGATTTCAAACAAAAGGAGCGGCATTTTCAAGGTAGGTGGGATGAGCGGATGATGGCGGACTACTGCTGGTCTCTGCATAGACATAACGTATCGACTGTCTATAGGCGCAAGTCATATAAACGATCGTTTCAGGAGCAACGACAACGTTTTCATAAGAAGTCAAAGTGAGGTTCTTTATGTAAGACTAGCTGCTATATTACATCCGTCATTTTGTAACATATTGGGTGGGTCAGTAGGTATTCTGTACTTGGAATATTTGACTGCAGATTCGAGCTCGGAGAATCGGGAAACTTCCAAGTGACGACTTAAAAGACCATTTCCAAGATTTTGGTCAACTATGGCTATGGCCCTTGGCAACGATAGTCGCGATATTTGATCCTCCATTTTGAATTTGGAAATTCTGACTCCAGATTTGAGATCAGCGACCCCGAATACCCCCGCGTAATCGATCTCCAGAGCTTTTCCAGTGTTTTTGGTGACTTACTATGAATCGTGGTAATCATAACCGCCATTTTGGATCCGGCATTTTGAATTCGGAAATTCTGACTCCAGATTTGAGATCAGCGACCCTGAAAACCCCCGAGTAACCGATCTCCAGAGCTTTTCCGGGATTTTTTGTGACTTACTACGGATCGTGGTAATCATAGCCGCCATATTGGATCCGCCATTTTGAATTCGGAGATTCTGACTCCAGATTTGTGATCAGTGACCCCAAAAACTACCAGGTATGCATTTGCAAGCGGTTTGACAGCAATATCAGGAAGAGTTTGTTTATCCGAGTATAAACGGTACTATGGGATAGGATGTCTAGTAGATAAGAAACACTGATACATTACAGATTGAAAGCGATATATCTCGAGAAGGAAAAGTCGAATCGAAACAAGCAAAAATGAATTTTGAAGGGCAAGACTAGTACTTTCAGATGCCGCTGATCGTTTTGTATTAAAAAATCAGTTAGCGGCATAACATAACCTCAAAAACAGCCAAAAACGGTGATTTTTGCACTTTTAGGTTAGGATATCTCGAAAACCTGAGGTGATAGAGCAATTCTGAGGCCGGATTTGGATTCAGCGTGCCAAAAACCTTCGGAAAAGTATGGTCTGGTCTCTGGGTTATTGGTTCAGGAAAATTTTGTCGGCCTGTGTTATTCTTGATCCGATGCAACAAGTTTTCAACAACATCACATCACTCAGACAGTACTACTGAAACACACCGAACACATCAGAGCAGGAATTAATAGCAGAAATAAACTGTTGACTATTTTATTACTATTTGAGTTCAGGAAAGCATTCGATACTATTTCACATTCAAAGCTACTGCGTAAGCTGTTGTGCATGGATTTATCCAGTAGCGTTCTCCTGTGTTTCAAGTAATATATTACAGGTCGTAGACAAAAAGTCATCACTAATATAAATGGGGAATCAGATTGGCTAACCACCAATCTTGGCGTGCCACAGGGCTCGGTTCTGGGGCCCTTGACTTTCAGCTTATTCATTAACGACTTAAAAGATGCGTTTGACCTACATGACGTCGAACACACACTCTACACTGACGACCTGCAAACCTACAGGCACGTGACCTTGCGGAATCTTCAGGAGGGTATCAGTCGCATGTCGACCGTAGCGCGGGCAGTGTCGAAATGGGCCTCGGCAGCTGATCTGCGACTCAACGTCAGCAAGACACAGGCAATCATTTTTGGATCTGATCATAACATCAAGAAGATCCAGAGCCTTGACTTGCAGGGTATTGAGGTGTAGGACGGCGTATTTGGACTTATGTGAAAGTCGCAAATAGATTCGGTTAGCAGGAAGGTAAACAGGACTCTCAATAGCCTGAAATTCTTCCATTCGTGCACCACTGAGGCACTCCGTAAGCAGTTGGCAAGTACATTGGTATTACCTCACCTAGATTACTGCTCAGTGGTTTATCTTGATGTGTCAGGCGAGCTTAAAACACGACTGCAACGTTTACAAAATTCACGTATAAGGTATATATTTCAATATGGTGTTAGGTGGAACGATCATATCACCCCATACTGGAAGAATTTTATTTTATGGGGCTGCTGCTTTATAAAGTGGTTGTTATATGGCAGCCAACATATCTTACTGCTGTTATAAAATAATCAGGCCAGGACTTCGGGTAGGGGAGGTATGAAAGAGCTCTCAGTTTCGGGGTCGCGCACTGATAAGGGCCTATATTCTTTTAGGGCCGAGGGTGCACGCCTCTGGAATTTGTTCCCCTACAATACAAGGTGTCTGCCATCACTATGTAAGTTTAAAACGGCGTTAGGTGGTCAAACAATTGCACAGGGACAAGATTACACAGAAAAGAACAAAGTCATAAGCCTGCGGCCTATGTCAAACTGTTTGGGATTGTCTTCTTCCATTTCTGTGAAGTCCTAATTAATTTTAAGTGTTAAGTGTGAAGTGTGGGTGTAATTATTAACATGAATGCTTGTAAGAATGAAGGAAGAATGAAAGTGTATTTTATACTTGACGCGATAGATGTACGTACAACATAAATGTATGTGTGTATATATTACCTGTTATCTATTTATTTGTATCTTATTAAGTTGACGAAACGTTATGTGATAAACCTGACTACATCATGTTATGTTAGATATTATAAATTTACGATCTGCGATATTGAACCACCACTTTTTAAAAACGCAATAAATGACTAATAATGTCATAACTAATTTTCAGTATTTTAACTAAATATACATACAGCTGTAAATTTGTCAGAGTGATGAATAAGTAGTATATATATGTATATGTGTGTGTGTGGGGGTGGGGGGGGGGGACTTGCTGCTCGGCTGCTCGTGGCTTTCGCTCCTGCCTTTTTGACATCGCCCTGCAGTTTCCTGTGTCTGTGGGCCGGTTTGTTGTAGCACTTGCATACAGCTATATGCAAGTTACCGCTGCAACAAATAATTACAGCTGTTAATGGCCAACCTGCACGGCTTTTTACCATCAAAGTGGCAACAACATCTGGCCAGCTTTGAGGTTAGGTGTAATGAGAATGGCAGAGCGGCGGGAACTGAGCATGGAGCAAAAGTAACATACGAGGTCTGTACCAAAAGTATCCGACCTGCCTCGATTTCTCGGCGCTTGATTTATTCTTCGTCATCCGGGGGGTGGCATCCTTCAAAGTAGTCCCCATTTGATTGAACAAGACGCTCATATCGATGTTTCCACTTATTAAAGCACTCTTGAAAGTCAGACTTCGGAATCGCCTTTAGTGCATTCGTCGCATTAGTTTCAACGGTCTGTTTATTGTCGAATCGATGTCCTTTAAGCGACATTTTCAATCGAGGAAACAGCCAAAAGTCGCAGGGAGCTATATCAGGACTGTATGGAGGCTGGCGGAGCTGCGCAACACTGTGTTTCAATAAATACTGCTGCACAAGCGATTTCTAATCGAAGGTTTTTTTGCTGGTCTGAGAACAGTTTCGGGATGAATTTTGCACACACACGAGTCATTTCCAAATTCTCGGTTAAAATTCTTCAAACAGTACTTTTTTGGTATTCCAAGTTCATCTTCCAGTTCTCTCACAGTCAAACGACGATCTTGTTCAACTGCGACACACACACGCTCGACATTATCCGACGATGTTCCCGTCGAAGGTCGACCAGAACGAGGATCACTGTCAACAGATGTGCGGCCACTTTTGAACCGCCTATACAACTCTTTTATTTGTGTTTTGACCATACACTCATCTTTAAACGCCTTTTGCAACATTTCAATAGTTTCCGCACAACTTTTACCGAGATTAAAGCAAAATTTTATGCAAATTCGCTGTTCGGTTCGTTCTGCCATTTTTAGCAATAAGCAAATTACGACGAACGCAAAAAAGTCGTTGTAAACAAATACACGCTGCGCGGGAACTAAGGCGTTTCATCGGTATCTCAGGCTACTGACGAAAAGGTTAGGAGTTGCTGGTGACATTCGTACCCTCCAGAGGTCGCCTGAGTCTCTCCGCGCGAAGATATGAACGTAGGTCGGATACTTTTGGGACAGACCTCGTAGAAGTCGACACATATCAAGGTACTTCGACGCAGCGCCACCTACTACCTAGGCGCCACCTACCGACTTGAGCTGCAACAACGAGGCTACCGAGGTGACATCTACTGTAACCTGGTCCAAATAACAGCAATTCTCCCTCGCAGATCGAATATCTACGTCATATATACAGGAGTAGCAACTCATTACGTAAGTGCTGCATCTGCAATATCACATGTCATCCAGCGTGTAAGCCTCTTGCAGTACGTACACGCGCGCAACGAGGTGCGCTACAGCTCAAATCCAAAGCTGTAGCATTCCAGGACTGTATACAGTCGAAAAAGTCGTTGCTCGAGTCGGTAGCTTCGCACGAGACGAATATCAGCATGAGTGCAACAGAGAAAGAGTTAGCCGCTTCCACTCCAGCCAATAAGAGGCCAGTAACAGTTGCGCGAGCCAATCTAGCGAACAAGGCCGCGCCTTCCAACTCGTCACTCTCTCCGTTGCCAGGGCAATGCCCGCCCCCTCCAGCAGCCAGCTCCGAGTGGCCTCTCTATCACCTGTGACGTCACTGAGCCCGCCTACATCCAACATGGGAGCAGAGCATAGCGGGGAATCCCCGAACGTCGTCATGACCAGGAGCGTCGAGACTACCCACGGTGACGACGCATCGCATTCATTCAAATCAAGTAATTTCAGTACTACCTTTAAAAAAGGGACGACAGTCTCCTGCTTGGTGGAGTACGCCAATTCGACATCTAGAAATATAGACGATGCACTTACTAGAATGCGAACCTGTTGACGACGTCGGCTGATGCAAAATTCGTTAGGCGATTAGTCGATGATTTCAATCTAAAAATAATAGAGCATGGTGCGATTCATGACCTCGAGGGGTCGCACACATGGATTGATGTCATTATGACAGATGACAACGACGTGGTGCTGAATGCCAGCAATTAGGCGGCGCTCTTTACTAGCAATCATACACTCATAGACGTTGAAATAGATTTTAAATTAAACAATAGCCCCATCACCGACACTTTTAGTTATAGAGATTTTAAAACAATAGAACAGGAAGATCTTTTACCTGACCTGAGTGAATGTGACTGGGCGGCGTTCGATTGCTTGGACAACAGCGATATGGACAATTTATTGGGACAGCTCAGCGCCAATCTCATGGGGGCAATAGATGAGCTCGCTCCACTGAAGCAATTTACACCAACAAATGGATTGATGATGATCTGGCTCACATAATAAAAAAACGTGACGCCGTACGCAGACGACTTAAACGCACAAAAAATGGTAATCTCTGGCAGGAGTACCAATCTCTCGCAGCCGAAGCAGAACAACGCATGAAAACCGCGCGGGAGACTTACATGCAGAATAAGATTTTTGAAGCCCTAGAAAATAAGAAGGATATTTGGAAAGAACTAAAGGGCTTGGGGCTCCTGCCAAGGGCACGGGGAGGGGGGTTGCATGACCTATCGCCGGGTGAGCTGAACTCACACTTTGCGGGGGTATCGGTCTCCTAGAGTGAAGGTGACGTTGATTTGGGTAGCATCTTGAACTCGGCCAGTGATGACGGCTTTGTTTTCAAAGACTTTACAGTGACGGACGTAGTCCTGGCTGTTGCTCATTTCTTGTCGCAGGCTAGGGGTGAGGACGGTATTCCCCAAAGCGTTGTAGCTAAGGCTCTCCCGTATGTAAGTCATCATACAGCGAGGGTCTTCAACTCCTCTTTGTCTGGTAGTGTCTTCCCTGGGGCTTGGAGGGGGGCCTACTTGGTGCCTCTCAAAAAGGTTTCAGTGCCATCTTCTCTATCAGATTTTCGCCCAATAGCACTATTGAGCTTTCTTTCCAAGGTGCTGGAGAAGATAGTGCACGACCAGATTACCGATTTCCTAAGATCCAAAAAGATCCTGGCTTCTCTGCAAACCTGTTTCAGACAGCATCACAGCACCCAGACAGTTCGACTAAAACTGACCGAGGACATACGAACTGGGATTAATGACAATAAGAAACTAATGACCATACTGCTACTGTTCGACTTTAGTAAGGCGTTTGACACTATATCACCATCTAAATTACTTCGTAAGCTGATACGCATGGGTTTTTCCAGAAGTGTTCTTCTATAGATCAAATCATACATTTTCAGTCGCAGGCAAAAAGTCATAACTGCCAACAATGGGGAATCTGATTGGCTAACCACCAATCTGGGTGTGCCACAGGGTTCAGTCCTGGGGCCCTTGCTATTCAGTCTTTATATCAATGACTTACAAGATGTACTGACTGGTGGTGATGTTGAACACTTGCTATACGCGGACGACTTGCAAACTTACACTCAAGTGACATGGCGAGATCTTCATGTGGGTATCAGACGCATGTCGGCTGTTGCGCGGGCAGTGTCGGAGTGGGCCGAAGCATCCGGACTGCGACTAAATGTCGGCAAAACAAAAGCGATCATTTTTGGCTCCGAGCACAACATCAATCGTCTGCAGGATCTTGGTTTGCTCGGCATTGAGTTTCAGGAAGGTGTACATGTGCCTTTCTCTGACTCGGTCACAAACCTTGGTGTTGTCATGGACTCTAAACTCACGTGGAAACTGCAGGTTGATGCAGTTGGAAAAAAGGTAAATCGTGCTCTTTACAGCCTACGATTTTTTAGTTCATACACAACTCAGGCGTTGAGAAAACAGCTTGCATGTGAGCTGGTAGTGCCACATTTAGATTATTGTTCCGCGGTTCACCCTGATGTATGTGATCACAAAATTCATGTGTGAGATACATATGTGGTGTTAGAAGGGACGAGCACATCACTCCTCACAGGAACTATCTTGGCTGGCTTACCATAAAGGAAAGAAGAGCATACTTTGCGGGGTTATTATTGTATAAAGCAATAAATATGGGACAACCTCCGTATCTTGCGGCTCTATTTGGAAAAAACACAGCTAGGACTTCCAGTAGGAGTGGTGTGAAAGAGCTCTTGGTTCCGGGATCGGGGACTGATAAGGGTCTCTACTCGTTTAGAGCCCAAGTCTCGCGATTCTTGAACTCCCTCCCCTGCAGTGTGAGATATCTGCCGTCCTTATGTAAATTTAAAACGGCGTTAGGCAGGCACTTCAGGCAACCGCACGGTGATTAATTTGACATTTTTCATGACGACAGAGGAATACATGGGTAGTTATTTACATTTATTTATTTATTTGTTTATTTATTTGTTTATTTATTTATTAATTTTATCTTTTTATTTTTATTTTAATTTATCTGTTCTCCCGTGTTTTATATTCTCAGTCGTTAAATATGTTGTAATGTATAAAATATAAAGAGTATTTTTTTATTTTTTTAATAAAGAGTGAGTGAATTTATCTGCGTGTGTGATGAGTGTACGTATCTGCTTAATTGTAATTGTTTTTAAATTGTGACGTGATGGATGTGCGGGTATGCAAGAATAAGTGAACCTTCAGAAATTGTATGAAACTGTGATATTGACATACTGTGATATATTAGATAATGACAAATTGTGCGACAATTATTCTTATACTTATATACTGACGACCTGTGATAGTGATCAAAGATTTTAATGTAAAGACAAAATAACAATTTATGTAATGTATTTTTGCCAAATGACAAAATAAATCGTATATCTATCTATTTATCTATCTCTCTCTCTTTCTCTCTCTCTCTCTCTCTCTCTCTCTCTCTATCTATTTATCTATTTATCTATCCATCTATCTATCTAGCTATCTATCTACCTTTTGCCTCACAAATGCTAACGTTGAGATTCACCATCAGTACCTGTCCTATCACCGTGTTATTGAACCTCGGCCGACGGTATTCTCGACAGTCACCAGTTAGACAGCGCTCCTACCACTGCTGACGCTGCGCCTGGCTACAGCCACTACTCTTCTACTAGCTGTCGTTTTGTGACACCAATGGTGTTGTACAGTGACTCTAACGTGGTTCCGAGTGCAATCGACAATCCATTAGCTTCCCGTTGCAGTTATCGATATCGACAGTATTTACTTGGGCAAGCGCCTAAATACATGTATTAGTGTATGTAATCGTTTAATGTATAGTGTCAAATCAAACAATCGTTAAGTTTTAATATAAATTTTCTATCTGCAACTGTCGTCCAAAGCATGTCTCATTTGCACATGTGTGATCTACCCTGATGGTCAATTTTTAAGTTGAATTGCGCCTAATTACGTTATCATTCATTCACTCGCTGTCGGTGAATAATTAGCTCTATGGTCGATATCTTATCACCTAAGCTCATTGTTCGGTCTCGCTTCTACGTCACCAGCTCTCAGTACATCTCTATCTGTTGCTTGCATAACGGTAAGAAGGTTGATTTTCGTGCCAACGCACAAAGTGCCGTGCTTTACTCATCAACTCGCGCGTATGCATTCACTTCCATGCAGGATAGCAAGGTAATATAAATAAAATCGTATGCGCAGCGTGCAGTAAAATAATACCGCGCACGTCTACGAATTCTCTTCAGTGAACTACGTGTAATAAGCTTTTCCACGCAGGTTGCTGCGACCCTTCGTGGCATATCACGTCGACAACGATTAACTAGTGTGCAGCGAAGTCTCTGTCGTCTGCTGCCTCGGCTTCGCAATCACTGTCAGTCGGCACAATTCAGCACGAGGAGCCTGCTCTCGCACCGTCGACGCCTACGTGCTGATTCTTTAACTCTCTGTCCTACGAAGCTCAATCTCAGCCTGTGCTAGAGTTTGGCACGACAGCTGCAAAGTGCCTTCGATCCCCTGCATCTTCATCCGAGACTCAAGTCGCTATACTTTTTCGTGTAAACGGAAGCTCTGTTTGTTCTACTATTACAGGCAGTAACTCTACCGATTTAAACAGCTCATTTTCAACCTCTGACTGCAAATCGATCGCTGAAATGTCAAACAATAAACAGCCAGATGATAAACCATTGGCATACCTCGAAGCTTTCATGAACCGATTCGACAATTATGTTTTAGAATAAAGAGAAAGTAACAAAAATATGGATGGATCTCTCGAGCGGCAAGAAACTGGAATAAAATTTTTTTTTGATAGGGTCGGTACGCTAGAAAGTTTAATAGATAAGCGGCTCATTGGGAACCGTTCGGAAATCACATCAATTCGAATCGACTTAATGGATCATTCTACTTTAGATGCTCAATAAAAAGACTATTTTTGTGATTTTTTTTTAGATGTATTATTATAGATATTGATATAAGATTTGTTGAGCTTAATAAATATAATGTCAAAATACATAACAAAAATTATTCTTACTTATTTTAAACACTTTTTATACACAAAAATGACCGGCAAACGTAACTCCTCGAAAAGTAGGTATGTGTGCGCCGTAGTCGAATGTTCAAAGACGGCTCATCTGAAACAAAACGGTTTTAGATTCACTATGACTCTGGTTCTATCGCATTCTAGGATTTTTTAAATTTATGTAAAAATAACAAAATGTCGGACATTTAAAAAGAAAAAGAAATAAACATGTTTTTTTTCATCGTTTTTTGTAAAAAATAGTAAAAGTGATAATTCTAGAAAAATCCTAGAATGCGACAGAGCTATACGTGTAAAAAATATGTCGTTAAAATTTCATAAGGATCAGTTCAGAAGTCTCGGAGATTTGGACTACGAGCTGGCTAAAAACGTTGTTTCGAGAATGTCGCGTTTAAATTTTTATTAATGTACAATCGTAAAAAAAAATTACCTATGCTTAATCAGCTATATCTGCTCCATACAAACGGCCTTCTGACTGTTCGAGAAGTTCATTTTCTTCTAATCTAGCCTCTCTACGCTTCGTTCTGCTCTCCTTGGAAGCGTCGGATGAGCGGAGGTTCGCTACAAGTTCGCGCTGATCGTCACGTGAGTTGGCAAACTGAAAAGCGATTTCGTCGACTTCGACACCCATCACCTCTATAATTTTCAAAACCGGATGAAATCCTTCATTGAAAACACATGCTACAGTGGGACACGCAATTTCAACAATGTTTTGTCCAGAAAGAGTGCATTTAGGTGGCATACTCCAAATAGTCTTGTTGAAACTTTCGTTGCTGTTTTGCGTATTTCCACCTAAGTATCGTTGAAGCAACTCATCTTTGGTCAGATCTTCGTAGATTGGTTTAAAAACTTCTTGAACATTTTATGCCAGAGCAAGAGAACTGTGTGAAATCCTTCAAAGTATTTTTTGCTTCGGCTTTACGATATTTGCACCTGCTCCACGCTCCGGCCGGAAAGTACGAATGCTGAAGTTTGGAGTCAGTTGAAATTTTGTGATACAATCCGGCCCAAATCTCTTTGCGCATACCTTCAACTGAATCTTTGTTTCTTTGAATGGCTAACCCGTAGTTTTGTGACAATTCTTTCATTAATTTAATTGTCAAATCAGCAGTTTTCAATTTCTTGACGACGGCTCTCGGATTCTGAACAACTTTTTTTGCTGAACTGTTCTTTCCTTTTTTCGTTGCAGATTTTTTTTAGTTTTTTTTTACGCTTTTTCAGCATTTCTCTTTTGTGTAAGAATTTTCTTAGCATCACTAGCTAGCTTGAAAATTTGTTCTGCAACGTACAAAACACACTCTAACTTTTTCACAATAATGTCTGCGCCACATGGAAAAATGTCAAGCAACATTTTGAATGTTTTCAAGTCTCTATCACCTATATAATAACCGTACTCCGAATTTCTCCAACGATCGTAAAAACATTTTCACGATGCCATCAACCTCCATTTGTTCGACACTACCTGAGCGATTTGCACTACAGTTTTCTTCCGTGGGTTTTTTTTCCATTCTTGGTATTTGCTCGTGTTTTCTTTTCCTTTCCACCACTCGCATGCCTTACAATAACTTGACCGCATAGCAACGTCCAAGATTTTCTTGCTGTACTTGCCAATTAGAGATACGATGCCTATGAAAGAAGTGAAGCCTCTTTTTGCCCAAGAATCATCACCAGAAACAGTCAGATTTTCACTATGTCCTTTTTCGGCATTCAGCTTCTTTTCTTCGTTGATAGCTTTACGCGTCACTAAATCGAAGACACTTCTCACGGCAATAATAGTCCAGAAAATAAATTTATATCGTGAATTCCCAGACCAAGTAATCGCATAACAAACACAAGTTCACGATTAATTTCGTTACCACTTCCAATCATTGGACACGAGTTAATAAAAATTTTTCCACAGCTACAAGTAATACACACTTTGAAACCTACTCCTCGTTATCCGTATTCGGAAAGCGAAACATCTTTGTCACATTTTTTACACTTTAAATATTGTTCTAACATTGTAAACGCGAAAAGAAATTCAAGAATACTGTATCCTTTATTTTCTTTTACGTGCACATCAAAACTAGTATCGTCCGATGTTTTGAGCTTTGTGGCCGACGCGCTAGTATGATCAGAGCCTACTTCATAGGTGTGTCTATTCCCGTGGAAGGTTCGCTTTCTAAGTTTTGTTTCTGGACGTCTCCAACCAGAACCTTGACTTTTCATGTTTTACCCACCGTGAACAAAAACTGGTAAGAGTCACGCATTCGGAGATGTTGCTTCTACAAATTTCGGAACACGACTGCTGCTCTTTAGTACTGAAACAGCATCAGAGCGTCGTTTCCAAGTCTCGTTTCCCTCCAAAATTACACTTGTAAAGGTTTAGTACTAAGAATTAAGGCCTAAATATTGCTGGGCATAAGAAGGGATACGAGATTTATAAAAAGAAGCAGTTGCTCGAATGTATAAAAGTAAGCGGCTTTAGCCAGCGGGCGGATTAGGTAAGCGCACTCAGGTAGTAAGGTACAAGGAGCAGAAAAGTACAGTTAGAATGCTCAGATCACTTTAGAATTTTCAGAGAATATTTTTGAAAACATTTACTTTCAAAAAAGACGAAAAAAATCGATTTTTAGAAATTGGCAAAGTAGAATGCTCCTTTAAATGATGCGAGATCATCGTATTGGGTATCCCGCGCGCGCTTAATATCACAGATGTAATGGTAACTGAGAGAGTATTCGCAGCCATCAATCTGATACACCTCAAAAATATCGTAATCGATTGTCGTGAGTGGTCTCCGCCAGTACCCGACCCTGCAAGCATTCCTGTCGATCCCATATCTGGTCTACCTGCTATCGGGCCGATTTCACCCGACTCACACTCTCCTCACTTTCGTGCAATTCTGCTTAAATTATCATCGACAAATACAAAAGACATGATCATAAATAACAGAAGCAAGCTAAACGGCCTTGACTGTAATGATATTTTTGGTACAGGTGGTAATTCGCAGGTTTTCAGTCGCTCTCTATGGCCTAGATTAGTTTACCAACTGTGGAGCAAGGCTATGACTGCCAATAAAATTCTTAAATACTTGAGACAAATAGTTCGAAACCTCTTCGTTTTCATGAGAGAAACCAGTGACTCTCCCCATCCGCTCCAAGGCAGATCTCGCATCATTTCGCCCGCGTCCTTGGTCTTCAATGCCCGCACCGGCTTCGACTGATCATGAAGCTAGTGCCGCGTCGCTCGCCGAGCAACAGTCCCATCAATGACGGATACCTGGTCAACCGGCTCGACAGGCGTGCAGCAACTTCATCTCTGTGGCTCACATTATCGCCAATTGCCTAAATACTCATTTTAACCTACTCGAACAGCATTGCTCAGAACAATAATTTGACATCATTGCTGTTACAGAGACTTTTCTCACGCCGGTTGAAACGGACATTATAATCTCGTTTGACGGCTTCAACTTTTTTAGAATTGATAGAGTAGACAAGGAATGTGGTGGTGTGGGAGTGTATGTACGAGCTTACTTTCACGTAAATATACTTGCACATTCCAATCCTAATTACGACACCGCACCCGAATTATTTATTCTTGAACTCTCAAATAGCTCGAATAAATTACTATTCTGTGTAGTGTACCTCCGCCCTTCTACTACCTACCCACATTAATTTTTCAATGTGCTTTCTGATCTTCTACCCTTGTTCAATAATTTAATTATAGCAGGAGATTTCAATATGATACTGTCTGTGGTTAATGGCGCTTCGGGCTATATTATGTCTTGTATTTAAACCCGCTTGCTATTTCTTGTTCCATCAGACCCGATGCATCATGCTATTTGGAGGGAACGTTCCTACTAAATGTAGCTCGATCTTTTTATTTTAAATAATGCTTCGGTACTGAGAGAGTACAGCAAATCCGAGGTTCCGTCCATTGCTGATCATGACTTCACTCACATTCTCTTTAACTTTCATAAACCTCCTGCAGTGAAAAAAGCAATCTTTTCGAGAGATGCGCTCAGCGCCGAGATTTCACGAAATCTTGAGCGCCTCTAGCCAGCTGAACCTGTTTTCAACCAGCGCGTCGCAGATTATGACGCAGCGTGCGCTACTGGTCCAAATTCCGTAGCGGTTTGCAGAGAAAATAATTCAGATCTGGCTGAAATTCTAGCCACAGAAATTTCAAATGCAACGAATGTCATCACGTTGACGACCTCGCGCCTATCAAATCTCTCACTTTTACGACAAAACGTAAGCCCTGGGTAAAACCAATGGTTCGCTCTTTGATGCATCAACATGATCGAGCATATAAAGCTGTCAACCATAAGACTTCAACAAATTTAAACTGCTACGTAGTCGTACTTCTAATTTCCTAGACATGGAGAAAAATCGTTACTACGGAAAAAAGATTCACACTACGCCTGACCCTAAAGGTAAGTGGAATTTCCTGTGTAAACTTGGAATTGCAAGCTCAAAGTTGCCTTCTCCATTTATATCTATTTTTTGCCAGCGAGCCTCGATGCGCATTACGCAATCACATCATCGGCTGCCCCTTAAGTATTACCCGCCGATCTCCTGGCGGCGTGTGCAGTACCCGTGAATATACAAGTAACGTCCTTCTTCTCGTCCCATCTAGTCACAAAGAGTTAAGTCATGGCAGCAATTACAAATACCTCTTCCAACGCGATCGGATGTTATTTTGCTCGAAATGCTAAAATTCACTCTCCCCACTCTTTGATTTACTTCAGCCTCTCTCAAAAACTAGTGCGCCTCAAACTCCGTCCGACACTAAACAGATCGCGATGTTTCCTGAGCTTTCTAAGATTTTGGAAAAAGTCGTGCATGACCAACTCTCGATATTCCTAGAAAAAAATGAGCTTCTCGACCCTTGCCAAGCTGGTTTTCGTAAAAGCCACAGCACGCAAGCTGCTCTCTTAAAGGTCCTGGATGATGTACGCCATGCTATTGATAAGCGAAAAATAACGGTGCTTATGGCCTTCGACTTTTCTAAGGCCTTCGATAAGTACCTCATGCACTGCAACTCTCCAAACTTCGAGCCAAGGGCTGCTCGGACCATGCATTAAAATGTTTTTTTTTTCATATCAGTGATTGATGAGAATGGTACCGTCTCGGATTGGTTGAAATTACGGCTGGGGTTCCCATGGGCAGTGTGCTTGGACCACTATTATTTTCCATCTTCATTAATGACTTGCCCTCGGCTCTCAGAGTGTTCAAGCACATGATTTTTTTTGGACGACACCCAAATCTATCATTCTATTTTTCCTACCGAAATCGTCGAAGGTGTTGCCGTAATAAGTCCCGACGCGTCCGTCTCTACTTGGGCTGAAAATAACGGCTTGGAGCTCAATCTGAATAAATCAAAAGTAATGTTCCTGGGAAGCCAGCCCAAAGTTACTATCAATGTCCAATCTCTTCCTTATGAATACGAAGTGAAAAGCCTTGGTGTGTGGAACACTCTAACCATCGACTGGTGTAAACATCTCAAGCAGGTTCTGCATAGAGTCCACGGTTTACTGTATACCCTGAAGCACTGTAAGTGAGCGTTTTCCCGCGACATAAAGAAGCATCTTGTCGAATTCTTAGTATTTCCCCACTTGGACTACGTCTGCGTAATTCATCATGACCTCCATCAAACGCAAAACCTTAAGCCACAGCGGGTTCTCAATGCTTGCGTATGTTTCGTGCGTAGCTGCATTCTCAGACGAGGGCATGTCACGCCTTTAATCCAGCATATGAAACGTTCGTTTCTTATTCAGTCGTCCAACGTCCTAAATCTCCTTCCTCCTCCCACCTTTGATCCTTCCCTTGTTAAACAATTTAAATTTTCCCTTTTCGATTTTCTGCTTCGCAGAGAAAAACTGCAGTGGGATCCACGGGTGGTTAGAGAGGGCATCAATCTCAGCTAGATCACACTGCGGAAGTGTCAACTGTGTTCGAACTTTTTGTTTTTAAGGTACTCCGCTAGTGCGGCCTTTGTAAATACGTGCAATCGTTATTCGCGTGTATTCTATTGCGTTGTTGTTGAGTTTTAATTTTAATTGTTCAAGTGTTATTGTAAGTTATTCTAAGCAATTCCATTTGTGTACGACAAAGCGTTTCTCTGTACAATATTTCATTCAATCTACATCGAAAAAGTGCCAGATGGGGTCATACCCCGTGGTCTAAATAAATAAATCTAAATCTAAATCTAAATCTGTCTCTCTAGTATGCGATAGCGCTCGCAGGACTTTTAAACATATTACGGCACGAATTCATCGGTACTACCAAATTCTATTACTATACTTCGGGTATTTTATCCTTTTTCCTATTTCTTTAAAGTTAATAAATCTCGTTTGAATTTTCCATGCATAAGTACAAAAAGTGGAGGAGAAATAGTTTTTAGCTTTCATCACTGTACCACATGCCATTGTAAATTCTACCTGGGATATATTATTGGCTATATTGAAAATAAATTCGTTGATCACTGCTGTGTTAATTTTTTTTGGGATACGCTTCGTAGGCACAATCTGACGCTTTTAATACGAAACGGTCTTAATAATAGTTGCACTGCTCGCTCGTCAGTTTTTGATTCTGCTAGAGGTATTAGTAAAGAAACTTTGGAAACATCCAACGTTAGTAAACGTTCAATAAGCGCCTCTGAAAGCACTGTCTCGGGACTGGTTTAAAATAATTCACAATCTACAATAACACCCAGTATTGTTCAGAATACTATGGAGGGGCTACCTCCAGATTGGGAAAATTTTATTACGTCACAACAATTCTCTGCACTTTTTAATGCTATGAATAACAATAATGCCAATGTAAACGACCGTTCTGATAATTCTGGCAGGTCACTTTCGGTTTATTAACCAATAATTTTTATGATTCTCATTTATCCAATCTTTTTTCCGAAAACTCTCTTTTCTCTGTTTCATTTGGAACAACTCATCATTACTGATTCTTCAAATAAAATTCATTCCACTAAAAAAAAGAGTTTTCTCGACGCACTAGTTTTCGCGACCTGGAAAAAGCGCAAAAACGTGAAGGCTAATTCTTTTGCTACACGAATAGTAATATAGCCTTGCTTGTCGGCCTAACTCGATGAAAATAGCTATATTCTAAAAACAATTAATAAATTAGGTAATTTACAACGAAGTTAACAATAACATAATAACAATGAATTTAATAGTAAAGCGTAGGTCGAGCGTCGCTTACGTGTTCAGCACGACTACTGCTGAACATACCGCCCGAGTCCGAGAGGGTTACGAACACGTGCGGACCTCTACTATCGCAGGCTATTCGGAGCCCGCGTTTACCCTCGGGCTGGCGCTTTATCCCTCCCGTTGCCGCCTCGGCGCTTGCTGCTGGAGGCTTCTCGCCTCGGGTGCAGACTCTTCTTTGGTTGATGATGGTGGGGGTCGAGCATTTGCCTCTACCAGTCGTCCTTACACCCACGCACGTCTGAATCACCGTACACAGCCCAAGCGTGTACACGTCCAGTTGCAGAGCGCGAGATTCGCCAAGATGGCGGCGAGCAGGCCGAAAGCGTGGTGCGCGGCACGATAGCGTTAGCGATAATGGCCTTTCTGTATGGCCTCGGCGGCCTCTTGCCGCCTGGTCTCTTTTGCCTACTTGTTGAAGCGCGCGGCTGTCAGATGGCGACACTGGGACTATTCTCCGCGCTGTATTGCTTGTGAGTTATTCATGACTCGTTACAGCTTAATGAGGATGCTGCTGTTGTAGTAAATAGGTGAAATCAAGTGGGCTAATTCATAATGTCGCTAAAACACAAGCTATGTTATTTCTGTCCACGCAAAATCATATGTGAATTGATAAGAATCAACTTCCACCAATAGTAGTTGACGGTACGATCATAGCATTTGTAAATACTGCAACCAATTGGGGTATTATTTTCTCTGAAGAATGGACATGGAATGCACATGTATATCAAATTTGTTCAATGGTCCGTAATGTTCTTTATCGACTTAGATTTCGAGGTAGATGTCTCTCTAGTCAAATTAGAGCATAAGTGGTCAGTTCAGTAATAATTCCTTAGTTTGACTATGCATGCCTAATATTCAGTGATTTATCACAATATATTGCTGTTAAACTACAGCGTTTTGCCATATAGAGTTGGGATATATATTTTTCTTGGATCGTGGTTCCGCCCTTAAACCGTATTATATACGGTTAAATTGACTTCCACTTACAGTACGTCGCAAATATTTCTTAGGAGTTATTATGTATAAAATTTTATCAACATCAAAACCAAAATATCTACATAATCTTCTCCCGGAAATTGATGATCATATCCATCGCTCAGATGGATTAAAATTATCAAATTTTGTAATCCCCTAGCTACTCCGAGAACTTACGAACATACGTTTTTTATTCAAGCCAAGGATTTCTTGAATACAATACCTGCTACTATTAGACTTAAGAAAACTGTAGAATTGTTTAAGTTAGCTTTATATAACTACTTAATAAGTTTCGAGTAGTCTGTGCTAGTTAACATTACACATTGACTTTCTTTATTATATCTGTTATAGAAATTATTAATGTATTAATATTGATTCTTGCCATATAGTCAAGTTGACCTTGGAAATAAGAAATTTGTTATCAATCAATCTCTCTATCTCCCTCCCCCTCTCTCTCGCGATCTCTCTCTCTCTCTCTCTCTCTCACTCCAAAGTTTTTTAACTGTAATGACTGATAATGTGATAACAAATTTTAACAAAATGTACATACAGCTGTAAATTTTTGTCATTAGTGATAAATAAAAAGAATATCTATCTATAATATCTATCACTCTCTATCTATCTATCTATCTATCTATCTATCTATCTATCTGTCTATATATCTATCCATCTATCTATCTAGCTATCTATCTACCTTTTGCCTCACAAACGCTAACCTTGAGATTCACCTTCAGTACCTGTCATATCACCGTGTTATCGAACCTCGGCAGACGGTATTCTCGACAGTCACCAGTTAGGCAGCGTTCCTACCACTCCTGATGCTGCGCCTCGCTACAGCGAGTTATGTTTTTCGTTAAATTTTTGTGTAGTCTTAATTTATTCTAAGCGTATTATTTATTCTTGTGTAGTCTTTAATTTATTTTAAGTGTTAAATGTGAAGTGTGAGTGTAATTATTAGCGTGAATGAGTGTATGAATGAAAGAAGAATGTAAGGCGTTTTATTTTTCGACGCGGTAGATATATGTGCAATATAAATGTGTATGTGTATAAATTACTGTTATCTATTTATTTGTATATTATTAAGTTGACGAAACAATATAAGATAGTACTAACTACATTACGATATGTTAGACAATAAATTGACGACCTGTGATAGCGATCCAAACTATTTAACTGTAATGACTGATATTGTGATAACAAATTTTAACCAAATGTACATACAGATGTAAATTTTTGTCATAAATGATAAATATAAAGAATATCTATCTATCTCTCTCTCTCTTTCTCTCTCTCTCTCTCTCTCTTTCTCTCTCTCTCTCTTTCTCTCTCTCGCTCTCGCTCTTTCTCTGTCCTTACAATACTCTCACCTTACAGTAGACGTGCACCCTGTGCAACACCTATGCTTTCAGCTAATAACTTCGCGTTCTTATGCATTTTCTGAGTCAGGAAGTAACTTTTTCATTGTGCACACGAGGTACTCCAGATCCGTCGCATGTTCTCAAGGACGCAAAATACAACATCGTCTGAAACGTGCTGTATACCAAAAGAGCTTCTGAATCAAAACTGAATCGCTGCATCGCTACATCACCACATTTGTAATTCAGAATTTGCGTCGCCAACTATTTTGAGGTTAGGTAATTTTGAGGTTAGTTTTTTAGGCGGGAGAGTTCAGCACTCAGGTGTTTATTCGCAACGTCGCGCGATCTACTTTACCCTAACTTGTCGAGCTTTTATCACTCGTGTCTTGCTTATAGTGCCATTAGCCGCCGATAGATTGAGCCACTGTGGCTATCTTCTTAATTGTGATATGTGATATTCTCACTTTGACTGGCGAGATCGAGAGACGATGCTCTTCGTGCCTCCTGTTAAATCTATCATTCGATCGAGTCAATATTAATACAGTCTTATTACAAGTATCCTGAACGGAGTAGAGAGTGTTTAATTACAGCGCCATCACAGTAGACTGCCCCTAAGCGTTCACTTACCGACGTTTCATATAAAAAATCATAAGATTGCATGACCAACTCATAAAGAGTGGCATCGAATGTTAATGGTATGATTCGCTTGTTGAATGGTCGTGTCCGCCGCAGGAGGTGGTTGCATTTACCTGAAGATAAGTTAGTCCGTGTATTTATTTGAGTAACAATAATGAGTTGCGTAAACAGGCAAATATGTTAAAGTATTATACTTTGTCAGATGTTCGATAAAGATTGATATTGAGAGCCATACTTTTCTCACGCACAAATATATAAATGGATTTAAATTCAGGGTTTCTATTTGTCATCACATTTAAGTCAGGATACGTGAAAGAGCGGTTATGCAGGCAAGAAATGACTGATTATCTGCTTACGTAACGGCTCGGCTGTGCATGATTCAGGAGATGTCAGTCAGAAAAGGGCTGCATTATTCTACAGTTTTATGATAACTTTGAGCACAAAGAAGTTAGTTACAACATTGACAATGAACGTATAACGTTCTCTTGCATCTCAATATCTTGCAAGTATAAACCCTCCAATTTGTTACCGCTGAATAGATAGATAGATATATGATATTTTATTTGATCTGTAAGTAAAAAATATGTACAAAGTTAGAAAAAGCTTAAAATAATCACAGATTATTCATCACAAAGTTGTTTTCGCCATTGAGTCCCGCTATTGAGCATTTACTTATCTTACTATCACGTCATAACTCAATTGTAATATAATTTGGAATCAAGTCTCACTGATTATCAAGGTGTT
The DNA here is from genome assembly GCA_949152435.1 of Gastracanthus pulcherrimus. NCBI lineage: Eukaryota > Metazoa > Arthropoda > Insecta > Hymenoptera > Pteromalidae > Gastracanthus > Gastracanthus pulcherrimus. The sequence goes on from OX424576.1 coordinate 71,689,283, forward strand.
TGAATTCAGCAACAACCAACGGTGGAAGTTCTTTTTTCTTTGGTCTAACTGCTTTAGGTTATCGACAGCAGCTATGATGTTCTGGCTAAGATATTTCACTATACTGCCGATGCCCGGGCAACTGATTGACGACGACTCGAATGCGTCGTGTAGAGTTAGGACCTTCTTCAGCCTAATAAATTTAAAATCGCTGTATGAGAAGCTGGAAAAACTACGGAGGGGCTTCGATGCTTCAATGTCAATCATGACATTAATGATGTTACGTTTGCTAAGAAAGGTCACCATTACGTTATTCAAATCCAGCACTACGTCATTGTCGTTGGTAAAAATTATATAAATCTAAGTTGGAGAATACTAACCTCATATTGATTTCAAATGCCAGTACCTTAACAGAATTCGCATCCTGAGACGCTGATAACACATTCGCGTTCGAATATTCCATAACAATACTACGATCGTAGTCTACCGAATATGATTGCAAATTATCTACCAGGTTAGAACTTTTTAACAAAACATTGTAGACATGTTTCCCTTCTGCACCCTACATGTGATAGATTCAGGAAATCCCGGCTTCCCTTGGTCTACCATTTTCAGCAATTAGCACAACAAAGCCGCTTTATACACGTTGTGTATACAAAGGACAATAACTTCTTCCTGCATATTTCCATGTTGCCTAATTATCAAGAAACTATCAACCTGAATGCATACGCCATCACCGCGATGTGCCTGAAACGCGTCTCATTCCTGCCGAATGTTTGGTAGAAGGCACGAGCTGTCATAGTAAATTGACGGCAAATTTAAATATGTCTTTTAGGCGTGGTCGTGTTTATGAAACCCGCCCTGAATCCCGCACATTCCGCCTCTCCTCTGATACTTCTATCTAGTTAGTCCTGGCCGGCCAGTACCAGTGATTTCCCGGATGTTTTTAAATTCTCCAACGGCGCGTCAATTTTTTCTTCCGCCCGTGACAGTATCTTGCTGCTAACAATGCTGCTCTGGGACGCAACGATAGCGTGCAGATCAGTCGCAAAGAGAATACTTTTCTTAATAACAATTTTTCTTCGGATTAGGCTGTTACTCGTTTCCTGATCCAGAGAAGATACGTTAATGTGCCTTGACTTAAGTCCAATAAATTTACTTTTTTCGAGCACATATTCGCGTACAAGTTCCTGGTTACATAGGCGGACAACCCATGGCGAGGGAAAACGGATGTGTTTCTTCGTTGGCACGGTAGCGGGAACCTGACCATCCGGCCGAAGCAAGAGTGTTGACACAATTTTTTCCCACCCGATGGACGGCAGAACAGTTGTGAGCAGTTGCGAGCACCACGTCCGAACGTTGCTTTTCATTACCGTTCTTAATATTGGACGTTGTTATTTCCGTTGAATCTCCATTACCACACTCGGCTCGTCCACGGAAGAACCATGCTCGCCACAAGCAGAACAATTACCGCCGCGATTTTTCACTCGATCCCGCATTTGACAGCGGCGACTACTTTGAGTCCGGAACTTGTTATTTTAGAAATGTATGTATATCAAAACGAAAATAATATGTTTTGACAGCAAATGTTAAGTGTTCCACGTGAACCCAGAGTAATTTCGTTGTATGTTTGAAGGATATCAGCACATAGTAAATGTTGTACACCTTCGGTTTCATAAAACCGGGCAAAAATATAATCTGTGAAGAAGAGGGTTCAGGACCATTGTCGTCTGATTTGTAACCCACTGGTCCATGGATTTAGAAAAAAATCGAATCTCGTTAGTTTAAGGGCATGCCATAGTCCTCCCTGTTGAAAACAAATACGTATTTTCGTAACGTAATTTTATTACGTACAAAATACGAACGTATTAATGCGTGTGTTTGGTACGTATTTTTGGTACATATAAAAATTTCAAGCTATAATTTTCTTTAAAAATTACACTGTTTTTCTATATATGGAAACCATTGACTGGAAGTAACATGCGGATGATAACGCCAAAAATAGGATATATGTCTATGTTATTTGACGTTTTCGATTGTTTTGTTTAAATAATTAACAATGAATTAAGCTTGAAAATTTGATATGTACAAAAAAACGTATTTAAACGTTCGAATTTGTTACGTACCAAAAATGCGTATTTATTTTCAATAGGGCTGTTTTGTCGACCATGGCTTCGTTTCCACTTTTTGGCGAAACGGCGGCTCGGCTTGAGATTTCTTTTTGGGGATCGCGTTCTGAAAGTCTAATAAAGAGCGCTTAACCGATTTTTTAAGATTTTTCACCAAAAACTTAATTTATTGCTAAATGCAAATAAGCTAATCAGTATTTGTATTGATTTCCATAGCAACCGACATGGCAACCACCACAACGACTTCCTATAACAAATATTGATTTACCTCGATAAATTAACATTTTAACGAAAAATACAAAAAAAAAAACGGTTGAGCGCCATTTATTAGATCCTCAGAAGGCGATTCCCAAAAGGAAAACTCATTTCCGGTCGCTGTTTCGCCGAAAAGTGGAATGTAAACTAAGGTCGATAGGCCGATAAAACAGGACTATGGCATGCCCTTAAGAATGATTTTCGCATGAGAAATCTGGCCTCATGGCTTGACTCAATAGCATTGCAAGGTATGATGTTGCCGTAAGTCAGTGAAATAAAAGTACGATATTAAAGATGAAATGCTCGCTTTCCTAAGAGGCACAACATGCAGGAAGAAGCTTTGCGATGGTGTTTAAGGTATACCGACTTTTCCATTCGCTTCCGATAAGCAATGAGCATAAGATAGGACTACAATTACAATAGTAACCTTTCGAAAAATTCTTCGGATTTAGTCCTGTCCTTTGCTTTTTAGGTCAAATGACACGCTACTACTTTCAAGCTGGATCTATTATTTCATAGACCTGTGACGCGCGTAAATAAATCCAGGTTAACGAATTTCGTCAATTTTAGACGATTCTTGCAGCATGAACATCGCGTTAATGATCATTTTGCGCACTTTTTTACCAATTAATTGTTTTGGGAGTAAATCGCGCACAGGGTACTCTCGACGTTGGTGTACATGCACGCTCGCTTTTTTAACTTATAACTCCTGAGACGCTGGTATAATACGCACAAGCGAGCGTATTATGTGCGAGACCAGAGATGCAGCATTGCATATACCAACGTTGAGATAATCTCTTGCCCGCGCGTGCGTTACTTCCGACATATGTATGTATCAATACCAGAACCGATAATACTACCTGCAAGAAAAGTTCTATACGCGCGATTGCGTAGGCAACGCCACGCGTATACCCGCGCCGAGGTTATCTCGCTTTAGTATATCATCCCCGCATTAAGACCGACTTGAGTGCGTGAGCGCGGTCGCAAGCACAAAGTCGCCGAGATCTGCTACCTCACGCTATTCGCATGTACATGTCAAAGCTGCGCCGACATGTACCTACTTGCGCTCGAGCTCGTGTAGACCGATGTTGGCGTTTTACACAAGCACCGAGCTGCGCCGACGGGCGGGTTGCCATCGTCAACCAGCGTCAAGCTTCACAGTAAACAAAACCTGTCTTTAAGACGACTTTGCAATACAAAAACATGTCTTTAAGATAGTTTTTGTTTACTGGGTTCGTACTCCTGCGCTGGCTTTTTAATCCAGCGCCGAGCTTCGTAGACCGACGCTGGCTTTTTCTTCCAGTACCGAGTTTCATAGACCGGCACTGGCTTTTTAATCCAGCGACGAGCTCCTTAAACCGGCGCTGGCTTTGCTGACATACATGCACGCGAATCAATCGTAATAGTGGTGTATAAGGACAGGACTAAATCCGAAGCATTTTTCGAAAGGTTACTATTGTAATTGTAGTCCTATCTTATGCTCATTGCTTATCGGAAGCAAATGGAAAAGTCGGTATACCTTAAACACCATCGCAAAGCTTCTTCCTGCATGTTGTGCCTCTTAGGAAAGCGAGCATTTCATCTTTAATATCGTACTTTTATTTCAATGACTTACGGCAACATCATAACTTGCAATGCTATTGAGTCAAGCCATGAGACCAGATTTCTCATGCGAAAATCATTCTTAAGGGCATGCCATAGTCCTGTTTTATCGGCCTATCGACCTTAGTTTACATTCCACTTTTCGGGGAAACGGCGACCGGAAATGAGTTTTCCTTTTGGGAATCGCATTCTGAGGGTCTAATAAAGGGCGCTCAACCGTTTTTTTTTTGTATTTTTCGTTAAAATGTTAATTTATCGAGGTAAATCAATATTTGTTATAGGAAGTCGTTGTGGTGGTTGCCATGTCGGTTGCTATGGAAATCAATACAAATACTGATTAGCTTATTTGCATTTAGCAATAAATTAAGTTTTTGGTGAAAAATCATAAAAAATCGGTTAAGCGCCCTTATTAGACTTTCAGAACGCGATCCCCAAAAAGAAATCTCAAGCCGAGCCGCCGTTTCGCCAAAAAGTGGAAACGAAGCCATGGTCGACAAAACAGCCCTATTGAAAATAAATACGCATTTTTGGTACGTAACAAATTCGAACGTTTAAATACGTTTTTTTTGTACATATCAAATTTTCAAGCTTAATTCATTGTTAATTATTTAAACAAAACAATCGAAAACATCAAATAACATAGACATATATCCTATTTTTGGCGTTATCATCCGCATGTTACTTCCAGTCAATGGTTTCCATATATAGAAAAACAGTGTAATTTTTAAAGAAAATTATAGCTTGAAATTTTTAATTGTACCAAAAATACGTACCAAACACACGCATTAATACGTTCGTATTTTGTACGTAATAAAATTACGTTACGAAAATACGTATTTGTTTTCAACAGGGAGGACTATGGCATGCCCTTAAACTAACGAGATTCGATTTTTTTCTAAATCCATGGACCAGTGGGTTACAAATCAGACGACAATGGTCCTGAACCCTCTTCTTCACAGATTATATTTTTGCCCGGTTTTATGAAACCGAAGGTGTACAACATTTACTATGTGCTGATATCCTTCAAACATACAACGAAATTACTCGGGGTTCACGTGGAACACTTAACATTTGCTGTCAAAACATATTATTTTCGTTTTGATATACATACATTTCTAAAATAACAAGTTCCGGACTCAAAGTAGTCGCCGCCGTCAAATGCGGGATCGAGTGAAAAATCGCGGCGGTAATTGTTCTGCTTGTGGCGAGCATGGTTCTTCCGTGGACGAGCCGAGTGTGGTAATGGAGATTCAACGGAAATAACAACGTCCAATATTAAGAACGGTAATGAAAAGCAACGTTCGGACGTGGTGCTCGCAACTGCTCACAACCGTTCTGCCGTCCATCGGGTGGGAAAAAATTATGTCAACACTCTTGCTTCGGCCGGATGGTCAGGTTCCCGCTACCGTGCCAACGAAGAAACACATCCGTTTTCCCTCGCCATGGGTTGTCCGCCTATGTAACCAGGAACTTGTACGCGAATATGTGCGCGAAAAAAGTAAATTTATTGGACTTAAATCAATGCACATCCACGTATCCTGTCTGATCCGATGAAAAATTGTTATTAAGAAAAGTATTCTCTCTGCGACTGATCTGCACGCAATCGTTGCGTCCCAGAGCAGCATTGTCAGCAGCAAGATACTGCCACGCGCGGAAGAAAAAATTGTCGCGCCGTTGGAGAATTTAAAAACAACCGGGAATTCACTGGTCCTGGCCGGCCAGGACTAACTAGATAGAAGTATCAGAGGAGAGGCCGAATGTGCGGGATTCAGGGCGGGTTTCATAAACACGACCACGCCTAAAAGACATATTTAAATTTGCTGTCAGTTTACTACGACAGCTCGTGCCTTCTACCAAACATTCGGCAGGAATGAGACGCGTTACAGGCACAGAGCGGTGATGGCGTATGCGTTCAGGTTGATAGTTTGTTGATAATTAGGCAACATGGAAATATGCAGGAAGAAGTTGTTGTCCTTTATATACACAACGTGTATAAAGCGGCTTTGTTGTGCTAATTGCTGACAATGGTAGACCAAGGGAAACCGGGATTTCCTGAATATCTCACATGTAGGGTGCAGAAGGGAAACATGTCTACAATGTTTTGTTCAAAAATTCTAACCTGGTAGATAATTTGAAATCATATTCGGTAGACTACGATCGTAGCATTGTTATGGGATATTTAAACGCGAATGTGTTATCAGCGTCATATGAGGTTAGTATTCTCAAACTTAGATTTATATAATTTTTACCAACGACAATGACGTAGTGCTGGATTTGAATAACATAATGTTGACCTTTCTTAGCAAACATAACATCATTAAAGTTTCGATTGACATTGAAGCATCGAAGCCCCTCCCTTGTTTTTCCAGCTTCTCATACAGCGATTTTAAATTTATTAGGCTGAAGGAGCTCCTAACTCTACACGATGCATACGAGTCGTCGTCAATCAGTTGCCCGGGCATCGGCAGTATAGTGAAATATCTTAGCCAGAACATCATGGCTGCTGTCGATAACCTAAAGCAGTTAGACCAAAGAAAAAGAACTTCCACCGTTGGTTGTTGCTGAACTCAAACACCTTGATAATCAGTGAGACTTGATTCCAAATTATATTACAATTGAGTTATGACGTGATAGTAAGATAAGTAAATGCTCAATAGCGGGACTCAATGGTGAAAACAACTTTGTGATGAGTAATCTGTGATTATTTTAAGCTTTTTCTAACTTTGTACATATTTTTTACTTACAGATCAAATAAAATATCGTATATATATCTATTCAACGGTAACAAATTGCAGGGTTTACACTTGCAAGATCTTGAGATGCAAGAGAACGTTATATGTTCATTGTCAATGTTGTAACTAACTTCTTTATGCTCAAAGTTATCATAAAACTGTAGAATAATGCAGCCCTTTTCTGACTTACATCTTCTGAATTATGCTCAGCCGAGCCGTTACGCAAGTAGATAGCCAGTCATTTCTTGTCTGCATCACCGCTCTTTCACGAATCCTGAAGTAAATATATGGACAAATAGAAACCCTGAATTTAGATTCATTTATACATTTGTGCGTGAGAAAAGTATGGCTCTCAATATCAATCTTTATCGAACATCTGACAAAGTATAATACTTTAACATATTTGCCTGTTTACGCAACTCATTATTGTTGCTCAAATAAATATACGGACTAACTTAACTGCAGGTAAATGCAACCACCTCCTGCGACGGGCACGATCATTCAACAAGCAAATCATACCATTAACATTCGATGCCACTCTTTATGAGTTGGTCATGCGATTTTATGATTTTTGATATCCAACGTCGGTAAGTGAACGCTTAGGGGTAGTCTACTGTGATGGCGCTCTTAATTGGTACGGACTTAATTATTATTATTCACAGTACTTAGATTAGCTCTAGCCGTCTATAGCCTTAGCGAGGTAAAAAGAGGTTACGCGCAATTGCGTCGTTAATGGCGTAGTCTGGAGGTTTTGCACTTTTTACAATGATATTTCAGGTATTTTTTTTACAACAAAATTAAATTCAATCATTTCAAATCATATGTTATTATTGACATCTTTAACTTCACAAAAAAAACTTTTAAGTTCATTTTACAATATTTAGGTAGTACTTATTACGGCCAAAATGGCCACCTCAAAAAAAGGTATGTGACTGGCCCAGGCGGTAGTGGCAGTCCAGGTAATCTGAAACAAAAAATACGAATGGATTATTGTTCTGCAAACTTGTTGCTATCGCAGGTAGCAGATTTAGACATGTATATTAAAAAAAACAAAATAACGGTTTTGTGAAAAAGAAAAATTCAAAATAGCGTTCTTCTTTCTTCGAAAATTGGGGTAAAAACTAGGAAATTATTATTATAAATAAACAATTCTGCTACCTGCGAGAGCCATTTATGTGTAGAATAACATATCCAAATTTCAGCCCAATCGGTTTAATAGATTTTTTTTTGCCCCAAGCCGACTGATAAAATGTTGTTTCGAGAAAAATGCATTTAAAGTTTTAGTAACAGGTTATTTCTTCATAAGCATCATTTTCAGCATTTTTTTTGCTCTACGGCTGATCCTGCCTGCTTTAGAAGCCTCAGAAGTTGCTTTCTCTGCTCTTTCTATCCCGTGAGCATTATACAGTTCGGCGTAGGCAATGGCGCGCGGTCCGATTTCGACACCCATGACCTCCATAATTTTCAACACTGGCATAAATCCTTCATTGAAAATGCATGCTGCTATTCATGTAGCTATTTCCAATGTCTTTTGTCCCACAAAAATATGATTCGGAGCAATATTCCATACTTAGTGTTTTAAGCTTTCATTATTGTTTTGCGTATTTTTGCCGAAACAGCTTTCCAAATGATCATCAGATGATAATTCTTCATATATAGGCATTTAAATAGTCGCAATGTTTTCTTCAAAGCAGGTGGTTGTACAAAAGGAGTGTCATTGTTTTCGAATTTGTGTTTTTGATAAGTCCACCATGAATCGAGATCCTCCGGACAGTAAGAGTGCTGCGGATTTTGATCGGTCGATGTTGAATGATAAAATTTTGCCCGCACAGATTTCTTCATGTCTTCACGAGAGTTCGGATTTCTTAAAATTACCAATTCGTAGTACGAGTATGTACTAAATTTTACCATCATCTTATTAGTTAATGAAAAACTTTTTGCTTTTTCAGCTTTACTAGTCGACGAATCCCTTGCCGATCTACGTCCTTTTTTCATCGATCTCGCTTTGACTCCTTCTGCCTCTTCTTCGGCTTTCTGTTTCTTTTCCACTGCTTTTTTTTCAGCATCTTCAAGTTGTTTTCTATCTTTTAACAACTACGTAAGTGTTTTTTTTGTTTCCTTTACGCGCCTAAACATTCGTTTTTTTACGTGTAAAACACATTCTTTTTTTACAATCACAGGATTGCCGTTGTAAGCATCAGCTTCCAATAAATTCTTGAACGCCTTAGAATCACCATCTTCGATATATTTCTTATACTTTACGCCAAACCACTTGACAGATCGCTGAAACATTTCGATTACACCATCTACTTCCATTTTTCCCGAACTTCCTTCGTAATTTGCCATATATTCTTTCGCATGATCTTCGTATCACTCCAAATACTCGTCCGTTTCTTCTTTGCCTACCCACTTTTCACATGCTATACACACTTTTGATTTTACTATAACATCCACGATTTTATTCGTAAACTTTCCAATCAAAGAGACGCTGCCCAAAAACTACGTGAATCTACGTTTCGCCCACGAACCATCGCCAGAAACTGTGATCTCATCTTCCAGATGACCGTTTGCCGTATTTTTTTCTTTTTCTTCTTTCACTGCTTTCTTGAACACAGTTTCAACTACGCCCTATACAGCAATACATATTTGGTCAATTATATAATAATATCTACTTTTAGTAAAGCCGGAGCCTAAATCCATCAATGAGCAAAACACATTCATTCCAGCTAAACCGAGGCCAGTAAAGCGTCTGTTTACTTCGTACGCATTTCTGATCATCGGACAAGAGTTAATTAAAAATTCTTGACACGAGCACTTCACGCACAGTTTGAATCCCAATCCTTGCACTGATTTTTTCAAAAACTGGATATCATCATTATACAACTTGCACTTTATCGCGGATTGTAATACTATGAACACTAGAGTGAAATTTAGTAGTACATAAGTAGCAGTTTCACTCAAAGCCACATCGAAGTCACTTAGATTTTTTATTTTATCAGTAGAGGTGCTAACAAATTCAGTGTCTTTTTCAGCAGTATGTTGATTACCTCGAAATTTTCTTGGCACAGCAGCTTGCCAAGGACTTCTAGTTTTGCGCTTCGATCCTTTTCGATCCATTTTCGCTCGATGTTTACGCACTGAGTTATAAACTTCTACTGCCGGTTTGCTCCAAAACATGTAATACCTGTGCTCCGAAATATAATATATATACATACAGGTATAAATTTAAATATACACAAAGTTTTCAGCTGCTATACGCAGGTATAAACGTTATGTAACAACAATAGAGGGGACCGACCGTTGCAGCTGATGTACGGCTTAGAGCGCGCAACTATAAGACGCTCTCGAATATGTGCTATAACTTCCTTAATATTTCGAATTTCGGTATGAAATTTCTACAGTATATTTTACATATATTATACTTTCAAAATAAATTATAAAAAAAATCGAGATTTCGAACCTCAACCTCCAGGCTACACCCTTAAGGCAGGTATCGGGCGCTACCGGGCGGATAACAATAGAAGTTTGCAAAATGGCATCAGTTTTGTACAATGGTTAGTTTTTGAACGAAGATAACGCAATGGAATGCACTAACAATCCTGTTGCTGCCAAACGAGTTAGAGATAACGACAACAACGAATAACATACATTTAAAAATGCAAACAATGCAAAGAAAGGCAGTGACTCTGAAAATTTAGAAAACGAGATAAATGCGAACAAGATATTGTCGACAACATCTGCGACTAAGCATAAGCCAACAAACTCAGACTTTTCCAAAGAAGGGTCTTTTGAAAATTTCATGAGCCCTTTTTGTATTTGAGTAAAAAATAAAGTACACCCAGATAATTCTTTCAATATTTATAAGATTGAGAAAATCGTTGCAAACAGATACAACTCGATATCAGAAGTTAAGAAACATGGTCGATTTAAAGGCATGAGTAATTTCGAGAATAGAGAAGATGCTAACCGAGCTTTACTAGATGATGAATTTTTAAAAAATAGCTTGATGTCATTCATATCCGGATTCAAAAAGTACGTAAAGGAGTGATAAGAGGCATACTAGTTGACATGAGCGAAGAAGAGTTGAAATCTGCGATTGTATCAAATGCTGAAGTTAGCAGTGTGACGAGATTAAACAAAAGAACCAAAGACTCAACTACAGACAATGATAAATGGGTCCCAACTATATCAATATTGGTTGATTTTTCGGGAAAAATTTTGCCTAGAGAAATAACAATATATCCTTGTCAAGAGTGAACAACGCAGAGGAAAATCAGAATCATTGGCCCATAGCCAGTTAGCGGATAATACATCTAAATGATATGATAGACTACAAAACAAAGATAAGAAGGAGATTGCGCTGAATTAGAATGCTCCTGAACAAAAATCAAGTAAACCAAGTAAAAAATCTCAATAGAAATACTTATTTAAAAAAAAATTTAATTTTTTAAATTACTCTTCTATTATGGATAATTTAAATACACAATTAAAACTTTTAAAGTAAAACTATCGGAGCATTAAAAATAAGCTTATGGTTCAAAATGTAGCAAAAAATTACGACGATATAAAATTAATAGAAACTTTGTTAAAAGACGTGGAAGAGGACTCGTTTAAATTTAAATTAAAAGGATAAATTAAAAGAATTGGAGGTATTGCAATATGTATCAGAAATTACATTTTTTTTAAACAACGAATCTTAAACTTAATAACAAAGCTTTAGAAATTGGTTCTATTATCATAAAATCAAATCTAGGTGATATTTTAAGTACAGATTGTTATAGAGTTCATTTACAAAATAATTCTAATAATAATTTAACGGCGTATGAATTGAAAGAATTCATAAATGCAGACACTAGTCATAAATCGAAATATTTTATAGTTGGAGGTGACTTTAACGCACACCACCCACTATGGGGTAGTAACAAATTTTGCTCAAACGGTAATAGTATAGCAAATAATATAGATTTTGAAAAAGTAATAATTTTAAATAATAATGAACCTACTCAATATACGATGTCCTATTCAGATTATACATTGTCAAATATAGACTTAACATTCTGTTCACCTGAGTTGTAACCTAGGAGTAACTGGTATGTATGAAATAATAGTTGGGGTAGTGACCACTTCCCAATTGGATGTTACCGTTAAATCCCGATGGCATCATAGAATCAACTACAGACATAACCTGAAAAAACTAAATTGGGATAAACTTTTTGAATTACTAGATTCGAATAAACACTTTCAAATAGCTTAGATTACACCAACTGTGATATAGTGTCTAAGCATAGTATTTTTATAGACTTTCTTAACGAAACCATTATTAATTCGTTGCCACAGGGTAAAAATAATACTAATAGATCTCAAAAAGTTTTCTTAAATGAAAAAAATCCCAATAAAAAATCAAAATGCGTTTGGTGGAAAGATAACTGTACTAGTATTACGAGACAAAGGAAAGCCTCACTTAAATCTATTAATTAAAATTTCACCATAGACAGATTTACTGAAGTAAAAAGAACCGCAGGTCAAATTGTAAAGTCGCTTCGTGAAGAAAAGAGAAATTCCTTTGCCAATTTCTGCAGTACAGTTTCGCCAAAAACCAATTCCCAATATTTTTGGAAAATAGTTAAATCTTATAACAATAGTTTTAACAGAAATGATTCCAGTAAATGTAATATTAAGATAGAATAAAATATGTTAGATATGGTGAAGAAACTATGCTCCCATAAAAGTATCACTACTGATGCTTTAAATAATTTAAATAATATGCATGCTAACGATTTCGAAGACTATGATCTTTTGGATAAGCCCTTTTCGTACGAGGAATTACAATTTATTTTAAACAATATTAATATTAAATCTGCGCCTGAATTAGATAAAATTAATTATGATATTATTGTTAAGTTTTACAAAAGATTTTTATTGGAATTATTAAATGATATCTATCATAGCCAGTCGTACCCGAATCAGTGGAAAGATTATTGGTCATATTCATTCCTAAAGGCAAATCGAACAAGGTTAGATCTATATATTTGGATAATGTGTTCTAAAAATCATAGAGAAATTGAAAAACTCAATTCGGCTTCCGTAAAGGCAAGTCTTGCCTAGATAACTTAAGTATTTTAACTTTGGATATACACCATAACTTATGCACAAAAAATGCGGTTTCAGCATTGGTCTTGAATATTAAAGGAGCTTATGATATAACCGATGTTTTGAACGACGATTTAATAGAATTGAGTCTGCCTAAGAGATTAATAATGTTCATTAAAAATCTGATATTTGAAAGGAATGTCACATTTTGTACCTTAACTCAAATTATAATACAAAGTGTTAATATAGGTTTACCACAGGGTAGTGTTTTATGTTCTCTATTATATGCTATTTATATTAAAAAAATTGAAATTATTTCAAACAAGACTCTGAAACTCCTTCAATTTGCAGACGATATTGCCGTCTACAATAAAGAACATGTCAGTATAGTGCAACAAGTTCGTACCTTGGAATCGGAAGTCACTAAAATCTTGATTTTTTTAAGAAATAGGGGACTTGAAATTGTCCCTGTAAAATATGTTTTGGTTATTTTTGATAACTTTAATAAGAAAATTGAGAGGGGAATATCTCTTAAAATTGATAATAATATAGTAGAACCATCGGAACATGTTAGATTTCTGGGTATGGTGTTAGATTAAAGACTCATTTGGTCCAAACATATCAATAATATAGAAATTATATGTAAATTTCGCTTAAGTATCTTAAGCTTTATGAGATCTACATGGTGGGGTGCGGATCCGAGATCCCTGCTTCTACTATGTAAGGCCCTAGTAAGATCTAATATGGAGTATGGCGGATTTCTTATATCTCCATGTGAAAGCAAATATCTCAAGTTACAATACTCAAAATACTGCTATAAGAATAGCCATTGGATACCGGAACAGAACCCTAATTAATGTATTTGTGGCTGAACAAAAATTCCATATGTCCAATTTAGAATTAAATTATAATGTAATAAATTCCTGTTAAGGAGCTTATCTAATAACAATAATTTAACTATTCAAAACTTAGAAGTTATAACTGATCTACTAGATAATTTTATTTTTGCCAATAACTTTGATAAATCTTTAATGCTGGAATGTTTTTCAGATATCTAGTTATTGAAAGACTTAATAATTTGCACTGAGAAATATTTTAAATATCAGAACAACTTTAAAGAATCCTTATACAAGTCCAAATTGGGTCTTAAAAACGGAAATAAAATATCGTCAGATTCATCACCAAATGCTCGATTTAAAGAAATTTATTCACCTACAGATAACGTTATTCAAATATACACTGATGGATCTATAATGACTGATAATTCTACATCGCATGTAGGGTTGTCGCCTGGAGTATTAAGAAATACGTATTGTCTTGGATACAAAATTTTTGATTCAGCATCCATATTCACTGCTGAATATAGTGCGCTATTGTGCACTATTGAAAGAATCTTAGAAAAAGGTCATGGGGAATATATTATCTTTTCTGTTTCGGAAAGCGCATTAAAAGCATTAAATAGTTATTCTTGTGATTCGATACTAATCCACCAGATTAGACGTAAGTTAGCCGACGCTAGTCAAATTGGTATTGAAGTACAACTAGTATGGATTCCTGCATATGCGGGTATTACTGGAAATGAAAGTGCAGATCTTAACGCAAAACTAGCAGCCAAAAATGGAACTCTACTTAATGAACCTATACCAGTCTCGGATTTTTTTACCAAGTTTAAAAGTAAATGTAAAAACGAAAATGTAAATTGTCAATATTGACGAATTCAAAGGTTCCTTTTATATAAAAATTTTGTATTCGATTAGTAATAAGCCGTGGTTCTTCGATTTGGGTCTATCCAGTGTCATGGATGAGCTTAAGGCTCTCCGAGGCAACTCCGATGAGCAGAGCGGGTGCGCGCTAGACGGGCAGTCATCAATACTCCTCGCTGCTTTAGCGTTCCCGCAAAGATGCAGAGCTTGCACCTTTAAGCGTGGGACCGCTCGCGGCCGTCGCGATGCGACTGCGAGCGGGCAGTCAGATTCCCGGTAACCACAGGAGTGGCAGGTGCTTTTTTTTTTGCCCAATAAAGAGTGGTCACTAATTCGCGCCTCATTCTTTCACCCCCTCACTCACTCCCATCCGTCACACCAGGAAGGCTATAGTATCGATCAATAGAATTCAAAGTAATCACTCTTCTTTAAATAGCAGTTTGATTAGTCAAAATATCGTAGTAAATGATCTATTTTTATGTGGAAAATCAGCAAACTCAATTGAACACATTTTTTGGAATTGTAAATTACATATTAAGGCGAGACAGAGTCTTTTAAACGAAGTAAAATCTGATATAAAATATGGTTCTTATTCTGTGATATCATTATTAACTTCATTAAACAAAGTTCATTACACCACTCTCACGTTCTTCAGTTTCTTTTGTGTGCACAGCAGATACGTGCAATAAACTTTATCACGAAAATTGCTGCCGTGGTTCACATCCGTGTAGTGTATAATTTGTGGTATACAGAAATTTAAAAGTGTACCAATCGCTGAAGTTCTACCAGCTCAATACGCGCGCCCTATTATTTCTTCATCAGTGTCACCGGGCATTATGCAAACGACCGTTGTTTCAACTGTGACTAATACTTCAATTGTATCTAATCAGAGTAAGCGCCCAGCTTCTAATTTTCTTTGTCCATAGGAACGCATCGTAAAATTGCACTCAGCGCCCATCGGTCCAAAATCCTGTTCTTGATATAAATAACGTGAATATGTAGAGCGGTCAGATAGGACAAAACGATCACGTTGAATAGATTGATGAAACAGAAGGTATGCCACCTTACTTAGTCAAATTCTTTACTGATTTTCAGAAACAGAACCTCGTTCAAATGATACACAACCATTTACGCCTAAACCCGCTGTCGCCGACACCGCAATTTCTGTAACTCTCGATGAGGCGGTAAACATGGAAACTTCTTTCTTAGATACCGGTGCGACTAGCGAGACACCAAATTCGCAACCAAAAGCTGTTGTACAAAATAGCACGATTTGAGAAAGCATTCTGCTGAAGCTGTTAGCAGCAGTTTTTGTATCTAATGTCAATGTTTGAATTTTCATTTGGTCAAACTAAAAATGTGCATCCCCTCCTGCTCCTGAAAATCGCTGAAAATAATATAAAAATATTATATTTTCCAAAATTTTAACTAAAAATTTAAAAAAAAATCAAAAATTAAAAAAAACAAAATTTTTTAAAAATTGATTCTTTTTATTTGGCGGTGAAGAACATTTTTGTCGCCGGTCCGTAAACGGCCACTTCTAGTCCGCTTGAAATGCACGAAAAAGCGCGAAAATCGTGCTTGTGTTACAAAAAGATTATGATATTAGGACAAAAACTCAGCGAAGACATAATGAAAATCTACCTTCTCCAAAGGTTTCAGATAATATTCTGCTAATTTAATATGATAATCGTTGGAAATAGAAAATTGTTTCATTTTCACAAATTGAATTTCTTCTCGAAAAAGGAAGAGGGTTAATACTTGACAATTTACTAAATATTTTTCTCATATTCCTCATCACCTCCAATTTTTAAAAAAAATTTCTATCTTATATTTCGCAGATATCGCCATTTAAACACAAATTCACGTATCTGTGTATAACAAAACAAACGACATAATTTATACAAAATTTCTAGTCAGAAAAGATATGTAATTGTATGCTCTTTCAAATGCATTTACATTGATTCGATGATATTATTTATAAAGTATGAAAACACCCCGAAAAACTAAAACATAAAAATCGAACAAACGTTAAAAAATGTTTGGACCCTAATTCCTAGAAAAGAAACAAAAAGAAATGAAACCTGAAACATTAATTTTGACCACGAATATTCAGAGTAATGCTGACCCACATCTGTAGACATACACACATATGCACGCACGCAACCACGCACGCACCCACACGCACACACAAACTCACACTCACACATATAAATACACGCTCTCTCACACTCACATACACATACACACACATACACACACACACATACAGACATCCACACCCACATCCACGCCCACATCCACACCCACATCCACGCCCACATCCACACCCACACCCACGCACACATACACACACGCGCACGCACGCACGCACGCACGCACGCACGCACGCACACACACATACATACATACATCATAAGTGAATCTTCTGTAGGGATGCCCTATATATATATATATATATATATATATATATACACACATACATATATATATATATATATATATATATATATATATATATATATATATATATATATATGTATATATACACAAACAATGTGATAATCTAAGCACTAATTAATTAAATGGGATTTTGGATACAATTAGTAAAAGTATTATTTACAGATTTTATTAGATATACAAAATTTACTTTATACATTTATTTTATTTGTATAATAACTGATAATTTTATACATATTATCTGTTTAATCTCTGATCTTCAATAAGGGTTATTAACCTGTATTTCAACTTTTTATTTTGAGTCATGCATGATGTAAGTCCGATCAGTTCCTTTGATGAATATTCCTAAAAAATTAGATACAACTTTTATTAAGTTTTATTTAATCATTTAAATTATAATTTTTTATAGAATATATTTGACATTTATATTGTATTGGCTTATTTTATTTTCAAATTGTATTCTTTTTTCTTTCGTTGATACAAAAAATAAAAAATTAAACATCTTTTATTATAAAATTTGTTAATATTTTAATGGAAAATCTTAGAATAACACTATCATATATAGAATACTTCTGTATTATTGATATTATTAAATTAAATATGTATTTTATCAAAGTGATGCTAAACTCATCCGTCACCGACTGTTACGAGGACCCCCTTTTTCATTTAATTTTTAATTTTTAGTAAATATCTCTCTTGAATGTTATTGTTTTTGATGAAGACATCAACGTTTAGGAGATATATTATCTCAAAATTGATTATTAAATGAAACAGTGGTTTTCTGTATTTCCCGAATAAAAAGGTTTAACATCACCTTAAGGGGGGATTCTCATGTAAATGGTCCAAAACATCGATTTCGTTTGCTTAAAAACCTTCCTACACATCTAGAGAATAAAATTATAGAGCTCTATCGCAATATTCGACCTCCAAAAACAATTACGAGCAGTGTACGTTGAGCAGCTAACATGAAGCGCGTCACACAACTTTAAACGCGTTTTTCTGGACACAACTTTTTTCGAACTGCTGGGCAAGACAATTCATCAAATTTTCAATGAATTGACTTGATCCAGGGCTTAAATGGAACATAATCGAATTTTCATGCGGATGAACTGAAAACATTTATAAATATATAATAATATGAAATTATAATTGCAAAATAGACCGATTTTTTTTTTCAAAACGTAGAATCTTGTTCGAAGTTCCTTTATTTACTAATTTAATACTTTTTTATTGTAAATGTTGGTTCATTCGCATGATATTTTTATACTAAAGGAAATTTTTTTTGTGTGTATGTTTTGAATTTTTTTTAAGGGTGCGCGCTAGTCCGCCGTTTATAGCAGAGCCTATATGTGCGATCGCTTTATCTATATATAGAGGTCAAAATGACTTTTTACAATTTTTTCTACTTTTTCAAATGTATCTTTATTCATGAGAAAATTATTGTGAATGATAATTGAGATGTCTTCGGGTACTATAAATCATAAAACGAATTCGATATAATAAACTTTATTAACATTATAATGTACACCACGATGGTCGGCCAGTAACAGTTGTATTCCAGATTTATTATGTAATCGAAACATAAATATATTACTTATAAGTAGGTTTATTAGTAAGTCATCGAGGCGAGACTCCAAGCGATGTCTCTCTTGTGCGCGCTCCATTGTATCTGCCCAGCCCGTCGGCTTGCACCGTTGCAACAAGTAGACACGCAGTGTCACCAACTCATAGATGATGCAATCACGACATCTTCCTTCTCTTTGGAGGATACTTATAAACATAAATCTTTGGTCATATTAAATACAAAATAGCTTTACCTTTACTTTGTTACATACTCACTAAGATATGCTAGCGTTTATACAACTCTACGTGAGCGCGTATGAATACTAGGAGTTTGGAAATTAGTGCTCGCATTCGCTTTTTTAAGCTTGTGTTTTGCGCACTTTTGCTTTGTATATTACAGTTATCATTTATAGTATTCGAGTCGTTGTTTACTTATAACATCATAATTTACATTGTTATCACGGTTTACATTTTCTTGTACAGGTCCAAACAAGTGTTTCCTATTTCTTTCTATTTTACTACTATTTGACAATTGTACTTGATATGACCTTGGCTTATTACAAATCTTAGTTACTTTCGCAGGAACTAACGGTTTATTTATCTCTTTCCTTACGAACACTTTATCATTTACTTTCAACGGCTTTAATCCATACGCATTTCTGTTGTAATATTGTTTTTATTCTAGCTGTCTGTCTATCAACTTATTTTTTATTTTTATATTTTCGTTCTCTTTTTATATTTCTGTTTAACGGTAACGACCCTCTTATTTTTCTACTAAACATCATCTCATTTGGAGATTTTAAAACTTTTCCTATAAGTGTATTTCTATACTCTAGTAGCGCAAAAGTTGGATCTTTACTAACGTCCTCATCATGCTTTTTAAACATATTTTTTATAATAGCTATATGCCTTGCTATCATGCCGTTTGATTGCGAATATTTAGGACTGGAAATACGTTGCGTAAATCTCCATTCTTCTGCGAACTTTTTATGCTTATACTATCTAGTTGTGTCCCTGAGTCCGAGTATACTATATACGGTACACCATGCCTTGCAAACTGCAATTTTATTGCAGCTATGACTGAGTCGTTAGATATATCTCTAAGCTTTACTACCTCTACATATTTGTTAAAAGAATCAAAAGTCAATAGACAATTTTCGTTTTTATAGAAAAATATATATTCATAACATTTGTCATGGTCCTTCAGGTACCTCTTTACTAATTAGTGTTTCTTTTCTATTAGCATCTCTATATTTCAGGAACGCATTACAATTTTTTACCAAAGCTTCTATTTCAAAATTTACTAAAGGCCAAAGCAAGATTTCTCGAGTCCTACTTTTACATTTTTCGATGTCTAGATGAGTATAGTGTATTAAATGTAGCATTTCTATTCTTAAATTCTTTGGTACTATTAATATATTACTTTTAAATATTAACCCATTTATAACAGTTAATTCGCTAGCATAATTATATTACAGTTTTATTAGACTAGAAACTTGGCTATTGTGTGCTGGCCAACCGTCCAAAATATACTTTTTTAATAAACGAATCTTTTCACCTGATTCAGTTTCTTATATGAATATAATTTTTTTTTCTACAGATATCGGAAACGCTTCTTCTATTAAACAATCCTGTGCGCCAATTTCTTTTTTAAAAAATTTTTTTTACGGTTATTATTATGAACTCTAGACAACGCAACAGTCAATAACAATTCTTTTTCGAGTACGTACGTTACTTCTATATCATATCGCTGTAACTTGAGTCCAATACTCTGTAATCTTGCTCGACAATCGTTGATTGATTTCTTACAAATTATCTCCAGTGGCTTATGATCGTTTTCCACCACTAATTTTTTACCGTTTATTTTCAATCTGTGTATATCACATTTCAGTTTCTGTTAAACCTTTGCTTGCATAAGCTACCGGGATTATTTTGAAGAGGTACAGCTCCTCAACCATATTTTGAAGCATCTATGCTTAACATTACTGGCTTATTTATATTATAGTACTGTAATACAGGAACGTTACATAGCAAATTTTTTAAATCTGGAAACGCTTTACCTACATTTCCATCCCAATACCATGCAACATTTTTCTTTGGTTAAGTTTCTTAATTATGCATTTTTAGTGGCTAAATTTGGAATAAATTTTGATACATAAGTTAAGATTCCAAGAAAAGTCTCTAATTCTTTTGTATTTTTAGGAGGTAACATTGCTGCTTTAACTTTATCTGTGTGAATTTGTATACCCTGATATGTAAAATAATGACCCATGTATTTAACTTCATTGCAACTTATTTTACATTTATCCATTTTAAATTTAATATTTTTCTTCTGTAATTTCCAGTAACTTTTTTAGACGCATGTCATGTTCTAACTGATTTTTTCCGAAAATTCTTACATCATCCACATATATCTACTCCATCAACATCACCAAGAATGCTTTCAAAACACTTTTGAAATATTTCTGTAGCCGAAAATACTCCAAAAGGTACTCTGAAGTATTTAAATCTACCAAAAGGTGTTATTAACACTAAATAATACGTACTTTTCTCTGATAATTTTACTTGATGAAAAAAGCACGGTCTGCATCTAACGTACTAAAAATGTTTACATCAGAGATATTAGAACTTAAATCATCGAAACTAGGAATTTTGTGATGCTGTCTACATATATATCTATTGAGCTCCGTGAGATCTATGTAAATTCTTATTTCGTCATGGGATGAGCCCATTCAGTCGGATCTGTCATTTCTTCTATAATACCTTCTTTTTCCATTTTTAATAATTCATTTTTTACTGGTTCCTTTATAACTTCACTAAGCTTTTTACTCTGATCGGCTGTCAAACCAATCGTGTTATATGTTTCTAGAGCATATTCACCAATCATATTTAACAAAACTGCAAATTGTATCTCTTCCGGTTTCGAGTCTAAACCTGTAATTTACCTGTTATAAAACCTTTAATTTGAGTGATAGAAGGATTATTGAGGAAATTTTTATGAAAAGTTATAATAGATTCAAAATTGTGAAAAACTTTAGGTGGCAAAATGGGAGGCCGCAAGTTTGCAACAACTTGCGTTCCTAAATTGTCAACATCTTGCGACCTCCCATTTTTCCACCTAAATTTTTTCACAATTTTGAATCTATCGTAACTTTTCAACAAAATATCCGCAATAATACTTCAACCACTCAAATTAAAGGTTTTAATGCCAGCTTTCTTCTTAATGAACGTAGAATTGTGCGTAATGTATAATACCTTACGTAAATTACGTCAGACTATAATAGTATGTCATTTACTTTAGGTGGAAAAACAGGCTAGAAAGAAAATTCACAGTCATGATATACGTAAAGTACACAAAACTAAACAAAGTGCCTTGTTTTCTAGGATGTTCGAACTATGTTTTCTGAAAGTTACAGTTAAAATGGTTTATATAGATACAAGTTTCAGGGGTGCCAACCTGATGATTTTCGAAAATGTACTTTTATTGTACGGGCTGTATTTTTGGTTATACGTAATGGATTTGAATGTACCAAAATATAAATTAAAGATCTTTTTAAGACGAAGAATTTGAGATGTGGTAGACCTCAATTCATGCTGACTTGGTAAAATGGAATACTATCAAACGTAACCTACAAAATACGAAATTTCGGGTTTATGTTAATCTTTGTATAGGTGATCCATTGAATTGCCAGGGTGGTTTAATACTTTTTTTCTTAAAGACTATAAAAAGGCAAAGAAATCAATTTTGGTACATTCAAAATGCTGCTATTGGGCGCTTTTTAGAATTTTTTTAAAAATAACTATTTTTGACCATTTTCGAAAATTTAAAACAGTCTAGGTCACACATGGAATCTTAGGGGCTGAAACTTGTCTTGAGAGATTTTTTTGATAAGTACTTTCATATAAAAAATTGGCAATAGAAAACAGAAATAGTAGGAAAGCATCGCCCCATGTTCGCTCCATTCGCCAACCCCTGGTAGATAAGGTAATAAAAAATATATTGAAAAAAAAAAATCTAAAATTCTCTGCGAGTCAACCAATTTATTTTCAGCCAATGTTTCGAATTCCTTGTATATGAATTTCTTTTCAAGACTGAATACAAAACAATTTAAAAAAACATTCTTTATTTACAAGGTTGTTCAAAATTTAAAAAAATTTAAAAAGACAGCATATGATATGATGAACAAAATTTAACCTATCCAAGACTAAAAGAACGGCTAGTAACTATGGAATATTTTACTTAAGGCTCCGCAATGTGTTGGAAATTCTGCGAGCCAGTAACCAATAATTGCACATTGGATACAAAATCAAATATTATAGTTATTAAGACTAAACCACAGTTGTTGTTTAAAGAAACACTAATAATATAAACTATAATTATGAAAACTTGCATATGACTAAGCCAATAACGCGCGATATCCGCGAGTGCCATCGAATCGACAGGCGATGGAAAGCCCGATCTTAATGTTTTTCCACTCGAGGGATGACCGACTGTGAAGTGGTGAATTCGCGGAAAGCAGAGCAAAAATTAAGTTCAGAGATGTTTTGAGAAGGAGGAAGGAATAGTCGAAAAGGAGGCGGTAACAGGTGTCACGTACGAATATACTCCACACGCCCGACCAATATCCCGTGTAGCGG
This sequence comes from Gastracanthus pulcherrimus, assembly GCA_949152435.1. Taxonomy (NCBI): domain Eukaryota; kingdom Metazoa; phylum Arthropoda; class Insecta; order Hymenoptera; family Pteromalidae; genus Gastracanthus; species Gastracanthus pulcherrimus. Next base: position 71,712,434 of record OX424576.1, read on the forward strand.
TGTTACCCGTGGGAGAACGACCGAGAGCTAATTAGTCACACACAGCGGTGTGCCACCTCCTCCAATGTCATATATGCTTAATACCAACCGAATTAAGGTAACGGAGATTAATAAACAACAAATGAGTATCAGACATATAAATTCAACAATAATCAGAGTTTATATTTTTTAATAAGTTTATTGAATATCTGTATAGGTTAATTAAATTTACAATGTCTTCTATCCTTTTCAACGTATTATCATGATAAAAAATGTTAAAGACTCCTGAAAAATTTTTTTACCTACTAATATTTTCTATGACGATAATTTTGAAACAGTCGAAATTGATTAAGTGCTTTATCTTATCTACATGGACTGCATCTGTTTAGTGTTCTTGACGTCTAATACCACATTTTCGGATGGTAAGTGCTACGTATGTAGCAGAGCAATTATTACATTCGACTTTATAAATAACATTATAGATCTCTAATTTGTTAAGTTTGTCTTTACCTAATTTTATCATGTCGTTAAAATGGTTGATAGTGCGTATAATGGGGATTATATTATGTTTATGTAAAACTTGGTTAATGTTAGCAGTTTATTGTTTGATAAAAGGAATAACTATTATTGGTTTTCTTAAGTCTAGGTTATTACTGTTGTTATTGTTACTATTATTCGTATTATTTTTCTTGTTATTGATATATTGTATTCTTTTGTCAATTTATTTATTTATAAAGTTAATCAGATATTTATTAACTAATAGGAGTTTTGTTATTAAATGAATATTATCTTTATGGAAAGAAGGATGTGTTAATAAAATACTGTTGTTAATAAAGTCAGATTGTAAATGATAGCTATTTTTTATGAGAGGGGTCGAGGAGATGTTTAGGTGTGTTATCTGGAACTCTTGTAATTTCTAAATCTAGCAAACTAATTTCATTATTGGTTTCTTTTTCTACGGTAAATTGTAAAGAGGGGTGGTATTAATTGAAAGTCTTTGTTATTTTGTCAACTTTATTATCTTTAGCAATCAGGAAGCAATCATCGACGTACCTTTTATAAAACAAAATGTAATTTTATGTAAATTCAAACTACGCGTTTTAAGCAATTCTAAAATCATTTTCGCAATCCAAGGGCTTGTGCAAAATCCCACTGGCGCGTCCATCAGTTGCTTGTAATAGTTACCATTAAATTGCAAAAAGGTGGAGTCTAAAATGTGCTCAACACCTTCCAAAAATCCCACCTATGATAAGCAATGATCAAGGTGGCCTTTAAGGTACTTCCACTTCAAGCCAACTGCTCTGAGAATAAGGTCTATCGGACTCTTAGAGAAAAGGGCCACAACATCTAGTCATATTAGTGAAAAATCAGCAGGGATTGTCATGCAATCTAAGAAACTTTTGTGTGTGGTACTGTCTTTTAAAGAAGAATCTGGTATTGGTATAAATAAATTGAAAAGAAGAGAAAGCCATTTATCAAATAAATATGTGAGGCTATTAATAGCGGAAACAATAATACGTATCGAAAAATTGATTTTATGCACTTTAATATGAGCATAAGCTCGTGAAAGAATAGTTTTGTCTAAATTGGCTGTCTTCATTTTTATCTCTGTATCCCGATGAAAGACACCTATATTAATCCAAGTAGCTAATAATAAAGAAGTATTTTTTTGTACAGAGTGAAGGGGGTTCTAATCCAGTAGTTTATAGTATTTTTTGTCATTCAATGCCGATTCAATTTTAAGAGTGTAAATTTCTTTATTGATTGCAACAGTAATATTACCTTTATCAGCCCTAGTTATGAAAAGTTGTTAATTATTTTAATAAATAGTTTAGCTTTTTTAATCTTTACATTCATAATTTTAACTTCGATGCTACTGTGCAGTTTATTTAAAAAAAAATTATTAATAACGTGTAAAATATCACTCCTCACTTTATGTGTAAATAAATACATTGACAAAAGAATACGATATATCAATAACAAGAAAAATAATACGAATAATAGTAACAATAACAACAGTAATAAACTAGACTTAAAAAAACCAATAATAGCTATTCCTTTTATCAAACAATTAACTCCTAACATTAACCAAGTTTTACATAAACATAATATCATCCCCATTATACTCATTATCAACCATTTTAACGACATGATAAAATTAGGTAAAGACAAGCTTAACAAATTAGAGATCTGTAATGTTATTTATAAAGTCAAATGTAATAATTGCTCTGCTACATATGTAGCACTTACCATCCGAAAATGTAGTATTGGACGTCAAGAACGCTAAACAGATGCAGTCCATGTAGATAAGATAAAGCACTTAATCAATTTCGACTGTTTCAAAATTATTATTAGGTAAAAAAATTTTTCAGGAGTCTTTAACATTTTTTATCATGATAATACGTTGAAAAGGATAGAAGACATTGCAAATTTAATTAACCTATACAGATATTCAATAAACTTATTAAAAAATATAAACTCTGATTATTGTTGAATTTATATGTCTGATACTCATTTGTTGTTTATTAATCTCCGTTACCTTAATTCGGTTGGTATTAAGCATATATGACATTGGAGGAGGTGGCACACCGCTGTGTGTGACTAATTAGCTCTCGGTCGTTCTCCCGCGGGTAACACCGCTACACGGGATATTGGCCGGGCGTGTGGAGTATATTCGTACGTGACACCTGTTACCGCCTCCTTTTCGACTATTCCTTCCTCCTTCTCAAAACATCTCTGAACTTAATTTTTGCTCTGCTTTCCGCGAATTCACCACTTCACAGTCGGTCATCCCTCGAGTGGAAAAACATTAAGATCGGGCTTTCCATCGCCTGTCGATTCGATGGCACTCGCGGGTATCGCGCGTTATTGGCTTAGTCATACGCAAGTTTTCCGTAATTATAGTTTATATTATTAGTGTTTGTTTAAGGCGTAACACCACTCTAGGATTTTAAAAATATCGTTTTTTTGTCTTAAAAAATACTTTAGGGTGATAAAAACAATAACCAATTGGTCTTATGATAAACAAAATTGTAACAGCTTGAATTTTAATTTTGCCGCCGCGCCGCGGAGTGTGCGTTTAAAACATACGCGGTACCGCTCCGACTTTTTGCTTTTACCTGTTGAAATATTAAATACCTGCCTTACTTACAACTTAAAAGGTCATTAGGTTACTTTTCATGGTCATCAGGGTGCGCTAATACTATAATATACATATACATATATTATATGTACACCATAATATACGTGTATATGTGAGTCAGTACAGCTGCGAAGTGACGCCGAGTCAGACGCTCCGATTTGTTTTTGCCGTTGATCTTTTTATTTTTTACATAAATAATCATCAAAATAAAATTGTTTTATAGTGAATTGTCAATAATAATCGCACACTAAAGATAATGAGTGATAAAAAACCTCAATACAGTGGAAGTCCGGACGGAGAGGTACCTCCAATGCTAAAAAACGGAGCATTTCAAACCGCGCTAGGCCACTGAATCAATACGCGGTAGAAAAACCAAGTTTAGAAAATGCTGGAATGTCAGAAAAAAAGTTCTTGCCTATTGATCCTGATGAATTCGAAGTCGACGCTGGATTTAGTTATAGAATTTTGATTTTTTTTAGCAGTATTTACCGCGTTGTCGCAAGTGGTTGTGTGTAAAAAATGCAACTCAAACGTTACGTTTACAGAATCAGGAATGAGGGGCTTGGGATTCAAAGTAGTGGTTTCGTGTAAAAATTGTGAAAGTTCATATTCTTAGCTCTCTTTTTTTGGAAAAATGGTATGCTATTAATCGCAGAATTGTTTTTGCTATGCGACTCTTGGATGTAGGCTTGAATGGTATAATAAAGTTTTGTGCATTCATGAATTTACCTCGTCCCATTTTTCAATCGTTTTACGATAGAGTCGTAAGAAGAATAGCCATTGGAGCAGAATAAGTTTACCAAAGAAGTATGAAGACGTCAGCTCAAGAAGAAAAAGTAATAAGTGAAAAAGAAGCACAGAAAGAAGGTATAACAGTGTCTGGTGATGTTTCTTGGCGCAAACGAGGTTCTTCATCGTTCTTTGGTTTTATTTCGCTGATCGGATGATTTACTGAAAATATGGTCGATGTTTTGGTCAATGCTAAATACTGCAAAGCTTGTGAATTCTGGAAGAAGAAAACTGACACAGAAAAATATAAAGAATTGGCTGAAAGTCATGAAAGTGAATGTCAAGCTAATCACGAGTGCTCAGTGGGAAAGATGGAAGTGGATGAAGTCATCAAAATGTTCCAATGATCAGAATCTTTACACGGTATGGTATATCCAATGTTGGTCATGGAGATTCAAAGACCTTTAAAAGACTCACCGAAGCAACGCCCTACGAGAACATCACGATAAAAAAAAAGAGTGCATTGATCATGTCCAAAAACGAATGGGTACTCGTCTTCGAAATTTGAAAAAACAAATAAAAGGCCTTGAAGGAAAAGGTAAATTGACTGGAAAGCTGATCGATGAGTTATCTAAATATTATGGTTTAGAAATACGTAGAAATCCAGACTCGGTTAAAAAAATGCGCAATGGCATTTGCGCAATGCTAGATCACAAACTTTCAACAGACACCAAACGAAAACATGATTAGTGCCCGTGTGGAGACGACTCATGGTGTTCATGGCAGAAGGCAAAAGCTACTGGAGATTTATCAAACTACACGCACAAAGCACCGCTATCTTAAGAAGTTTATGAAGCGATTTCTCCTGTTTATGAAGAATTGAGCAGTGACGATCTTCTTACACGTTGCCTTGGCGGATTCACTTAAAATACGAATGAAAGCTTTAACGCAATCGTGTGATCTATGACACCTAAATCTTCCTCCAGTGGCAAACATGTACTTGATACAGCAGTATACATTGCTGTAGGTATCTACAATGATGGTCTGTCAAGTATCATGCGTCTGATGCAAAATTTGGGAATGAAAATAGAGCCAAACTGCTAAAACTTCTGCGTGGAAGATGATGAGCGTCGCATCAAATTTGCCGAGCGATCGCTCACCGATGCTGCAAAAGAGATTCGGTTGGACTTAAAATCAGTCAGGAAGGAAAAAGAAGAAGAGAATATCAATTTAGATGGCCAAATGTACGGTGCAGGCATTGCAGATTAAAGGTAAAACGAAATTTTTTAAGAGTTAAGTACTTGTAAAACTTTAAACGCGTTTTTCTCAAAACTTTTTTTATCAAACTGGGCGAAAATGCTGCTCGAAAACCGCTTGATAGATCGCTTTCAAATTTTAACTGTAGCTTCACAATCGCATTATCTAAAGAAGTACATAGCCATTTTATGATTAAACTAATTTTTTTTTATAAACAATTTACTGCGAATTTTTACGTCGAAAAAATGAAAATTGTTTAAAACTTATACCATTTTTTTAAAAATCGATTTAAAAAACCCTATGTACTTCTATAACCAATAACATATACTTTAAGAACAAATTTATTTTTTTGTCCTAGCTCTCATACTTACGGAGTTACGATTTCGTCCGTGGAGGTATTAAAAAAAGACTTTTTTGGATAATGGCTCTGACGCCGTCATTTTGTTTTGAAAATTCAATAAAACATTTTTTTTATACTACAATATGTGTTTAATTAAATCCTAAAAAAAGAATTCCGAACCCTTTACCCATATCCTCAAAAATAAATTATCAAAGCTAGGCCTTTTGTCGTGGCTCTAAAGTGGTGTTACCCCTTAAACAACAACTATGGTTCAGTCTTAATAGCTATAACATTTGATTTAGTATCCAATGTGTAATTGTTATTGGCTTGCAGAATTACCAACACATTGCGGAGCCTTAAGTAAGAAATGCCATAGTAACCAGCCGGTCTTTTAGTCTTGAGTAGGTCATTTTATACGCTATTTTTTAAAATTTATTTAAATTTTTTACGACCTTGTAAATAAAAAAAAATTTTTTTTAATTTTTTTGTATTCAACCTTGAAAAGGAATTTGAAACGTTGGCTAAAAATAAATTAACCAACAAATCGAGTATTAACAACCGTCTACAAATAAATGAAATATTATTCATTTTTCAACATTAAACCTATTTAAATTTATTTAACTGACTTCTTAAACTCTTTACTTATAAAAATTTAAATAAATATTACATACAACACTAAATATTTGTTTTCATCATATATAAATATAGGATAGAATTTCGTTGACATTAATTTTCACTGATCAAGAAAATTTTCTCCAAAATATAATTTAAATACAAGTAAATAGATAGGTGCGTTAATTTTTTTGTTTAAATCAGTAATAATCATATGTAATAATATACTGATAAATAAACGTAATTTTTAGACATCAGAAAGTTACACATATTTATAATGGTTATTCATTCGATTATTAATAACTTAAACTGTCGTATTCATCGCCAGTAGCCCTACTTAAAGACTAAGTTAGTAATGATTACGAAAACTTATATAATATTTAACCGAGATAATCTTATGAAAATTTACATTAGATTCTCTTTTAAATGACTGCGATAATCTTCTCAAAAATAGTTATTAAAGCATTCGTTCTGATTTCGAACTTATTAATTTTTAATAGATATCGTCCTTATGCCTCCTTCCTACATCTGGTACGTATAGCCAATAAAATTTTTTTTTATAAAACATTTAAAATGCAAAATATATTTATGTATATTCAGATATATCTATCAATTTAAACTATAACATGTTCTATTAATATATTTTTTAATGAGTATACAAACTAAAGTAACCATATAAATTTATTCTTAAAAGTGAAAAAAGTAATTTATTTATATTAAATAATTTTAAATTTAAAACAAAAAAGTATACATGGGGTGAGGTGATAAAATTAAAGTAGGCGGCGCTTATGTATAGTTCATATATCTAAATACATATTTATGTGTGTATGTATAGTTATTATGCTTGATGTGTACGTCTAACGATAAAGTCGAGTAACGCAATAAATCGGAAAAGTATGAAATTAGAAAAAAGAGGTGCAATAAGGAAGGGGAGGGGAGGGTAAGGTGATAAAAGTAAAGTAGTCAGCACTTATGTATTGTAAACATGTCTAAATACATCATTTTGTGTTTGTATGTGTAGTTATTATACTTGATTTGTAAGACTATCGAAACAGTCATGTAACGCAATAAATCGGAAAACTTTATTGATGAGAAAAACAGGGGGAGGGGGGGGCGAGGTGATAAAATATAAGGCAAGGACACTTATGTATATTATACATGACTAAATACATGTGAGTGTATCAGATTGTACACGACTAAGTGCATGCGTTAGTGGGTCACTGAGTAAGTGAGTACGTGAATGCAAGAATGAGGGCGTGTGTAAGTGTATGATTGAGTGAGTGCATGACTTAGGACGTGAGGAAGCCAGCAAGTAAGTGCGTATGCGAGTGATTGTGTTAGTGAGTCAATGCGTATACAATTGAGTGAGAGCGTGCGTGAATGATAGAGGAACAAAGTGCGAAAGTGAATGTGAGAGAGAAAGAGAGTAAAACATAATATGCGAGAGCGCGAGAATATGAAGAGAAACACATTAATTACTTGCTTCTTATATATACACACACTGACCATGCTACCACGCACCCTACTACCCATGCATCCCATTATGCACACACTCTACTATCCACATACTGTTCTACCCGCACACCTCTACTAAAAAATTGAAGTTTTCTCTCAAATAAATGATATGAAAAAGTCACGTAATTGAATAGTCACTTATCTACATAGAAAATTGAAAAAAATGTATTTATTAATAAATTCATGGATATATGATTATTTATTAAAAATACATTAGATAATAAATCAACTGAGAAAATGTGTTAAAATTTCATGCGATCTTTTACATTATTTTACGACTGACAATCATTTTTATTTTTTCAGTGAGGACCCTTTGCTTCACATATTTCGCTATATAATCATCATTTAATATTTTCTCCTTAAGCATATTGTTTAATACTTAAGTTAAAATTACATAACATGATTAGCAATCATCTGCTTTATATTATAAGAAATGGGTATAAAAATATTGTGTACAAAATATATATTAATATCTATTTCCCGTATTTCAGATGGACGTAGTGATGGTTGACATAAAATTGGGGAAATGCTGAGGTCTATTCAAATCCATTTTTGTTACAATCTCTCGATGCCTGATTTTAGTTTTAAAGATTTTGTGAAGTAAGTAAACCCTGTAAATTTGTTGTCTATTAGTAAACCATTATATCCAGATGTTATCAGTAAATGTATGTACGTATCTAACTTATAGGATAAAATGTATAGTTACCTTATACATATATATGTTATAGTTACCTTTCATAGTATGTGGCTGCACATACAGATGTATTATTATATATACATTAAAGTCATGACTTGATAACCCACGCAATACTGTAAGTTAAATGCAGTTATATATAGAATGAACATATAAAGTCAAATGATTAAATTATAAAAAATCTAGAAAGCATATATGTTTATCGTATTATGGATGAATCTTGAGATTATTCTACAAATTAAGAGGGTAACTTGGGTTTTTTGTTTTATATATCTAGCATTTAAAAATCAATAATTTAAAAAAAAATGTAAAAACCTGTATATTTTGTCTACTATTTGGCTAATTTCTTACTCTGTTACACCATCCAAACCATAAAGAATTTTTAAAGCTACTAAAACATAAGCCATGGTTCGGCCTTCATAATTAGGAATTTATAAAAACTTTAATTCTACGTGTCATAATGCATAGGTAATACTATGCTACATAAATTACTTACCACTATAAAAAGCAGGTTTGAACAAATCCACAAGTATCAGGAATATCGTTCTGCGTAAAATCCTTTCGGGACCTTCGGAAATACTGAAAATAATTTTTAATATTTAAAACAAAGCAACTGCTCAATATTTTTGACAATCAATAAATCTAAAGTAATCTGCATTTTTCAAATGTATAAATTTCTTGACAATAACAAAAAGTCAATCACATTAAATAAATTCTCTCATAAAAAAATGAAGATTACCATATAAATAAATAAGCAATTAAAAAATAACTTATCTGATAAACAGCAGCAGATTTTTATTTACTTTGAATTTTGATCAACTGAACCTTATTTCATTCTGGACAAAATGGCGATCGCCTGGCGAGTAAGGAAAATTTCAAAAGAAATTCGGAACAAACCCATGGCCAACCTCGGAGCATGAGCATCCGTCGCACGCACAAGCGATTCCCGCGCGCCCTAGTGGATCTCTCGAGTTCCCCTAGGGTATACTATTATACTGGCGTTCTCCGCGCGGACTAGCGGACCGCTAGCGTTCCCTCGTACCCGAGCGAAATACGAGCACCCAAGGGGACCCGAGGCAGAACGTGGTTACCCTCGGGCTAGAGGCCTACGCGCAAGAGTTGCGCGAGGGCGGCCGTGATATATGTCGGTAAAACAGTCTGCCTTGGCTACTTTCGGGAACTGCGCGTGCAACACGAGGAGACAAGTAAACTTGCGTTAATTTCTCGTGTCCTCAGCAGCAAACTACTCGCATCTACTTCAGCCCACTGGTATCGCGAGTCTCTGCATATATCTGGAATTTTGCGTACGTTCACGAATGGCCCCTCGGATGCAAGCTAATTTTCGATATACTCGTCCAATGCTAGTGCCAATGCTAGTGCGCGGATGCAACTTCCGAGTTACACTTGCAATACCCTTGGGTCCGAGATTCAGCCAAAAATTTGCCTCGTGCGCTCGCTACTGTGAATGCACTGTCAGGCTTAAGATCTCTTCAACCTTCATTATTTCGACTCTAGAATAACGAAAATGTATGCTTTTTTTAAATTTAAACAAACATTATTGGACCGTCGAAAAATGTTGTTTTTCATTTTTTATTTATATTTTTGCTTCTATATCAATAATTATGGTATACTATATAATGGCTCGAAATATTATAATTTTTATTAAACGTTATTATCTAGATATGTGATGCAATTCAACCCTTAATATTGCAAATAGATGTCACAATAATTTTTCAAGAAAATAAAAATTTTTCGGTTCACAGCTATCTAACTAAAAAGAATTTAATTTCACAATTACTACAAAAATACTACATTTTGAAATATCCAAACGCAAATTGAATTACATTTTTATTACAAAATTTGTTGCACTTTTTTACACCAACATTTTTTGGACTCCATTTATAAAGAGATTAAAGATGAAAAATCAATAATTTTCAAGTTGTATATAATAGTAGAACTCTTTAAGAGAAATAGACCTTAAACGTCGCTTTTCACCGACGAAACTATGTAGAAATTCAATTATACGGAAGCGTTTTTTAGTTACAAAATGGATTTTCTCTTTAACAATAAAATATTTTTGTCTAAAAATTGGTATACATTATTTTTACAGTTATACGCATTTAAAATAATAAACATAATGAAACCTATATTATATCAAGATTTTAGACCCTTAACTTCTAATCTGCACGAGTAATTAACAATTGAAACAGAAAGCGTTTTCTGAAAGTTTTTTATTTTTTGATAATTAACAAATTCACCATTTTTAACATTACAGCATTCATTTTGTACGTATTTTAAATACGTATAACTGTAATTTGTACTTTTTATGATTCTATTATTCGAACCTTGTTAGGAGTCAAAAACCAGTTATTCCAACCTTTTTTGTTTTTTCACAGGCTCCAGTGAACAAATGAGTGGTTTAACATAAATATTATCTTTAGATGCATGTTTTGCATAAAGAACGATGCCCAAGATACATAACCGATAGGCACCCTAAATACAACCTATAGAACCAACGCCATCGTTTGGAGCATCAAAAAATAAAAATTTTAAAAAAATCAGCACCCTAGACTCAAGGAAACTTGAGATATTAAGGATCAAAGTTTTCAACCCCTAAAAGACAAATTTTTTGCACATTTTTCAACAGTCGAATGAGGGCTCAAATAAAAAATGTCATCGAAATCTACACTTATAAAATAACTCTAAATGGGGGCTCCTGCATTTTTACATTTTTACAGGGGGTTAAAGGTTTATTAAAACTTCCCTTAAGGATGTTGTTGAAATAGGGTGCGTTGGCACCATGTTTTTCACGAGCGAGACGGCAAATTAAAGCTGACGTAAAAAGCTATAAATTCAAGTCATCACTCTTTGAGAGACGGGCTCCCTTACTAGTATTTCAAGACTATTCTTAAAATACCAGAATCAACCCTTAAATCGTCCTTATCGAATTCCCTCACTTGGACACTTTTCGACGGTCGAATGAGTTCTTAAATGAAAGATTTCATCGAAATATATAATTATAAAATAACACAAAATGGGACTGATGCATTTTCACGCTTTACAGGGGGTTAATGGTTTAGAAAAAAAAGTACCCCTAAGGATTTTGGTCAAATATAATGCGTTATAATAATTTTCTTTTTTCGAACGAGGTGGGGAAATATTAGGTGGTAAATGGGAGACTGCAACTACGAGACGAACTTTCTTCAATATTTTACAATCTGCCATTCCCACCTAATTTTCTTTATAAATTTCAATTCAGCATGACTCAAATTAAAGGTCTTCATATCACCTGTCACACAAAATTACATCCAAGTACCTATGACGTATATTACCTGAAGTAAATTACATCAAACTATAAGAGATCCCATTTAAAATGTTAGTAATGCGATGCATTACAAAGACTGCTATAACTTCCATATTTTGATATCCTATGGTTTCATAATTCTTATGTTTATATTATTTGGAACAAAGATTCAAAATAATTTTGGTTTTTGAATAATCATCAAAAATTGAGATTATTAGAAATGTCCAAAAATAGCCTGTATTAAGTCAAAATTTTGACTTATACGATTGTTAAGTCAAAGAAAATTTTTTTTTGCTGTTTAGGACGCAACTGATTTTTAATTCGAGTAGTATAATCAATTTCCAAAACTTTTTTAGTATGAATAATTAAGTTTTAGTTACTTAATTTGCGATTTTACGGAAAAATTGCATAAGTGCTCTTCAAAAGACCTTAAATTCGAGACAGCCATCTTTAAATGTTAACTTTAAGCACCCAACTTTTATGAAATTTATCTTTTTGACAAATACCAACTTTATAGAGGTTTCCTTTTGATATTTGAAAAGTTATGGGAATTTTCAACCACCATAATGACCATGCATTATGCTCCATGCACGGTAATGCTTGATAACACCTGAACCATTTTTACTCGGATATAGAGGTTAATGGAGATCCACCTAGAATCAATTTCTTCAGAGTACTGGTCCCGGTACTAAATACTTTTGGAGGTCCGATTTAGTATTCTTAATAATATACATAAATACTCCAACTAAACACCCACGAGTGTTAACGGCAAGCATTTAATGAGTACATGACCCATAAATATCTACCTAGAAATTACATAGAAACAATTTTTTTAAATTTTATGAAAAATTATGAAAAATTAATGAAAAATACTAATAAATATATTAAATTTCTATTTCTAAAATCCTACCTAAATCAACATTTAAGAAATTATTTGTATATTATTTAAGAAACTATTTAGGTATTATAATTCATAAGCTAGACGTGGAGTAATTATGCGCTATTTACAGAAAAGCGCCTAACAATATTAAACTTGTATATTATTTATAAGAACTTTCAGATTTCTTTAACGTGGCCAGAGTACCAACTAAAACTAGAATTTATGTAATGATAACCTCTTTTCAAATAAGGCAATTTTTTTATTTATTTATTACGATAAATTTTAATTATAGTTCAAAATATGTGATTAATTTTCAAAAAATTGTTGCCATACTACATTAGAAAATTCTGTTAAATTTTCAGACTCATTTTGAATACATACTTTTTCTGGGTCTTTACTTCTGGATAAAAGAACGTATAATTGTCCATGAGAAAACAAAGGTCTTTTTATAAATATTCCTATTTCATCAAAAGTTTGACCCTAGGATTTATTTATAGTCATAGCAAATTATAATACAATAGGAGACTGTTTTCTGTAAAGAATAAACCGTAATTATGATGAGTCTCCAGTATTTAAAGTTATTCATGGAATAAAGACTCTATCTCCAATTTTTCCCCTGTTATTATTTCTGCTTCAATATTGTATTTAAATAATTTTATTATTGTTAATCTTGTGCCGGTACATAAACCATCAGTAACACTTAAATTTCTATTCAACATAACTATTAAATTTACTTTTAAATGCAATTTATGAGGTAGAAAACCTTCTCGGATATTATTTAATGTTTCGATAGGATAATTCAAATGAATGATATCATCGGATTGATCAACATCTTTATGTGTAGCATAATCAATACTGTAATATGTTACTCCTTCACTTGGAATCATATTGAATATTCTGTTAATTAACATATTTACATCTTAATTATGTGAAGCTAGTATAACACTATTAATAGAAGAATTATGATTTACGGTTTTAAATGGATTAATTTCTCCGTCCCCAATATCTAATAAAAATTATGAAAAACTCTCATTTATAGAACGTATATTTTCTTTTAAATTCATAATTTTAAATAATGGCCAAAGTGAGAATTTTATAGTTTCTTCAATTATAGTGTTTTTAAAAGTATTCTTTATTACAGGAATGCTATGTTGAAAATCATCTCCTAAAACTATTAATTTATTACTAAAATGTAAATCATTATTACATTCATCCTTCAATGTTATATTAACAATATCTAAAGCTTTCTTGGTAATCATTGATGCTTCCCGTGTAAAAATATTAGTATGGTAGTAGAATGGCTGATGTATAGCAAAATTCAGTCCAGCAGAAGTATAGCGCACGTCTGGCGAAAGTATGGCTACGGCCACTATCCCATACTAACTTTATAAATAGTCTGACATAAAATGCCAGACTAAATGCCAGACTTTTAACTAGACTTTTTTTTTATTATAATAGTCTGGCAAAAAGTGCCAGACCAAGTGCCAGACTTTTAACTAGACTTTTTATTTTTATTATATTAGTCTGACAAAAAGTGCCAGACTAAATGCCAGACTTTTAACTAGACTTTTAATTTTTATTATAATAGTCTGGCAAAAAGTGCCAGACCAAATGCTAGATTTCTAGCTATACTTTTTATTTTTATTATAATAGTCTGGCAAAAAGTGCCAGACTAAATGCTAGATTTCCAGCTATACTTTTTATTTTCATTATAATAGTCTGGCAAAACTGCCAGACCAAATGCTAGATTTCTAGCTGGACGATTTATTTTTATTATAGTCTGGAGAAAAGTACCTGACTAAATACTAAATATTTGTCTATACTTTTATGATTTATGGAATAGTCTAGCATAATCTACTAGACTTCTAACTAGGCAATTCTTTTTATTCTTTTTAAACAGTCAAAAATATATATGAATTACGTTCATATTACTTTGAAAATGAACAACATTTTTGCTATATGTAGTATTTTTATTCGTGTTCTATGTGATTTGCGGGTTCGATCACGTAAGTACTTTGGTCGATATTTATTTCAAATAAAACAGTTTTTATGTTTTGAACAGGAACTAAAATTTTGACATGTAAATCTGTATTACAAAAATAAATAAAAGGGATGGATATGTTGATCAAATCGCAATCTAAAGCATATCGATAATCGTATCTATCAATAATTGCGTAGCATTTATATGTATTCTCTTCGCATTCGTTACTTTAACAAAAAATTTTATTTTTACTATAATAGTCTGCCAAAAAGAGCCAGACCAAATGCTAGATTTCCAGCTATACTTTTCATTATCAATATATTTGTCTGGCTTATATATCCATACAAAATTCGAGATTTCTAGCTGGATGATTTATTTTTATTATAGTTAAGGGAAAAGTACCTGACTAAATACTAGATATTTGTCTATACTTTTTTGATTTATTAAATAGTCTAGCATAATCTACTAAACTTGTAACTAGACAATTTTTTTCTTAAACAGTCAAGGTACAAGTTTGCTATGAAGTATAACGGCCATGATAAAATACTTATTTGTAAATATATGACTCAATAACTTACTCAAATAATAAGTGGTTAATAGCTTAATTCCATGTCGACTTTATTAAATTATCATTCGCACCGATACTTAATTTAATAGATGAACTTTTTTATATATTCATCTAATAATCTATCATTTTATATTATAAATAAATAACTTAATAAGTTGGCTTTTTCTTTATATCTGCTTTGCGCTTCGGATTTCTGAGGGTATTACATAATAAAGTTACTTGTATACTCTTTAAGCGATAGTTTCTTCTCAACATCAGGAACTTTTTTATTTACATACACTAAAATGAAAATATATAAAATTAAATGTTCTGTTATTTTCAATATTTAAAATTTATCAACAAAAAATGTTAATAATTTACTGAAAACAGCCTTAAAAATGTCCGAGGAAATCCTTAACGTTCCTGCTCTTCCTGTGGGCGTCAGTTTCTTCAATACTTTGCGTCCGATTATAAGTCTCATCAATCGCCTTACAAATTCTCTTGGCTTAGACCGCCAGGTCGTCTTCAAATATGTAAACTCTGAGACGCATATGTAAATTTTAAAGCCTTTTAAAAATTTTACCTGTAAATAATGAGTTATTATAATACGTAAAGTTTAATCTTTTAAAAGTTAATTGTGTAGATGTCAAATTCTTTTACTTTTCCTATTTCAGAATGATCTGAAACTAAGTTCTTTCTAACAAATTCATAATCGTTGTACTGATCTTCTTCCTCCTCCCCATCTGCTTCTGATTCTCCTCCTGCTCCTCCTTCCCCTTGCTCCACACCCTGTTCTTCTGATTCTTCTTCTTCTCCAACTTCTTCTACTTCGTCTTGCCTCACTTCCTCTTCTTGTTCAATTAGAGAAACTAAAATAGTACTTTTTGTCACAAAGGCGAAAATTCTAAGTACGATCAAGTGGCGAACATTATTTTTTGATGATACAGTGGGTATACAAAATCGAATTTTAACGCTCGCAAAACAAGGAATAAAATAGCAATTTTACGCCAAATGCATTAAAACAGTACATTGTGTACCCAGGGTGAGAAGTGGGCCTTCTATGATCGAGTGTGAGTTTGCAGTATGAGACGTAGAGAGTACTGTAAACACACGAGGTCAAAATAGCCCTCTTGCCCATGGTGCACACTATATTTTTTGAAAAGCATGTATTGATTTTCGCCAACCAAACTTAGGCCAGTTTTATTTTCATTCTTATTGATTTCTGAAAAGTAGGCGTAAAGTAAAAAATTACACCCGCCGGGCGAAATGTAAAAATGTACGTTCGCCGGGCGCAAAGTACCAATTAACAGCGGGCGAAAAGTAAAAATTTACGCCCGCCGGGCAAGAAGTGATAATTTACGTCCATCGGTCAGAAGATAGGTCAGTTTAGGCCCCATTTTTAGGTCAAAAAAATGCAAAAATCGTTCATGGGTTACAAAAAATAATTTTTAATCGAGTGTAAATAAATGTTTCTAAATTATGACATGGGTGTGTTCATAATATGGTAACAGTTCTAGGTGCTCTCAATATGCAATACTCATAGTAATATATACTCATACATACTCATTTTTAGCAAACTACTTAGGAGAGCGATTTACTTACTACGCGATGCGCGACCGTACTAAATTTTATAGAATATATTTAGTAATTTTTTGAAGTATAAATTTGCAATAACCTCACCTTCTTCCTGTGCAATATTAGCATCCTCATTTTGATTAAACTTCACTAATTCTCCCTCTTTTTCACTCATGTCCCTCGATTCAATCTCATTTTGCGATCTCGCCACCTCTGCCATTTTATTTCTATTTCTTTTCCTTTCCTCTTCCTTATTGACATTTTTATCCTTGTGCGTTTCTTCCTTTTTGTCTCCCTTCAAAAGTTATTTCTGTTTTCCACCTTTTTTCATCATTTCTTCTTCCATTTCATCACTAACTTTCGGTTTCTTGGTTGTAGAACTATAAAACACTTATATATACATATAAATTTATTATAGTTCTACAACCAAGAAACCGAAATGTATATATATATATATATATATATATATATATATATATATATATATATATAAATATATATATATATAACATATTCTATGAATTTAAAATAAATTTGGGTTTTTGAATGTATATAACATATTCTATGAATTTATAAAAATTTGGGTTTTTGAATAATATACTTTTCTTTAATTAGAAAGTAAACAATTCCTCGACGATATGGAAATCGATACAGAGGGCAAGCCCATAACGCAAGCAAGAAGAGAGTCATTTCCAGATGCGATTATTTTGCAGAAACGTACAATGGCAAAAGAAAAGCGATAAATTGTTGCCGCCAAAAAATAGGCAAGTAAAAAAATGGAAAAAACTCTGTTAAATAAGCGGTCGATATTCAATGATGCATCATCAGAAGAAGATAACGCAAGATTTAAATATACTATATATATATATATATATATATATATATATATATATATATATATATATATATATATATATATATATATATATAACATATTCTATGAATTTAAAAAAATTTGGGTTTTTGAATAATATACTTTTCTTTAATATATACATACACACACATATATATATATATATATATATATATATATATATATATATATATATATATATATATATATATATATTATATATGATATATGATATGATATTTATGTAGAACAGCTATAAATATATGATAATTACGTTTCTTACTGTTTGTCAAATATTACGTATTTCTTAATATTTTATAAATTATAAACTGGCCTTGTTAGGTAATGAATAATATGCATATTTATACACTTACTACTGCTCTTGAGAAGTTTAACATTGAATCATTCAGATCCCCATTTAGCTGTTACTTTCTTCTTACCGATTTTCACATCTTTTTCACACAAAACGCTCGTTGTTCGAGGATCCGCTGTAGTCCATAAAACTAAATGGTTCATTTCAGAACACAATTTTATACTCCGAGTGTCAATAAAACCTTGACTAATTACGAATATTACGAATGATCTCGATGTTAACCTATCTCGTTCTGAAAAAAATTGTGTACGAAATTATTGATAAGAACCAAGTTTATGCACTAAACAAGAAAATTTCAATAACGAATATCTCACGCTGTAAACCTATCTCTTTCTGGAAAAAAATTGGGAACGAAAGTATTGATAAGAACCAGCTACATGCACTAAACAAAAAAATCCTAATAGTGAGCGTCAATGTTTATTTATCGAATGCAAACGTTACCTACGAATAGATTTACGTGTGCAAATTGTCATTATGTCGAAGAGACCGAAAAATTTTTCTAAATATAGTAAAACTAGTTAATACAAACAGCGAAAAAGATATTTTGAATCTAGACGTCACGCAAACGATGAAAGTTCTAATTCGTCAAATACAGAGAGCGAAGACTTTAGCTCATCGGAAAATGAGGATTTACAGTCTGCAAGTGCAAGTGAAAATGCAACATCTACTCCAGAGCGTCAACATCAGTCCTCTGATTTTGAAAACGAAGCACCGGACCGAGCGTCAAACAGTGAATCAGTGAATTTCGCGGATGACAATTTTGGCGATTGTTTAAGTTACGAGGCTAGCACAGATGACCGTAAGTTTTCAATCCTTATCGACGCTGAAAATATTACTGTATATAACATTTTTAAGAGTTTTTACATACAACTTAATCATAATATCTGTGAATTTATCATAACTGTCGTGTATGTCGGTGCTCGTTGAAAATAACGGTGCGCAAATTTCTTTATGCTGCTGTATATAGCGTAACTTTTAGAGCGTACATAGGCGAAAAAAATGTTTTTTTATTTGTGTGTAGAAAAAAGGTGCCGTGTGTTGAATCTTCTGCGTAAAGATATACTATTTTGCGTAATCTAAGAGATTCAGTGCACGATATCTTAAAAAATTTGTTTTTGAAATGTTTCGTAAAACGCGCGGCATAATGTATTATTTTGCACGTACAAAATTTATTAATTAATATTAATATTAATATTAATTAATAAATATTAATATATTAATATTAATTTATTCGGCGTACGATATAACTGGTTGTAATTTTATTTCAATTTTATGACTCAAATTCTAAAAATATTTCACTGCACGATTGACATTTATTTTATGAAAAACTAAAATTAATAAAGTAATGCAAATAATAATGAATATTATGATGCACATGAAAAACAGAATGTCGAGGAAATCCGAATGAAGGTAGTTAAGATTCTGTAAGAAGTAACGATTTTAACCCCCCTGCGCAGAGAGCCGAGTATACTCGTCCAAACCGCACGTCATTTTTGTATACATTTTGTATCACAAATTTAAATCTTTACTTTGTTGGGACATCTACAACCTCTCAAATTGAAGCTAAATAGTATAGCTATTATTTAGAAAATGTTACGAATTTGCAGAAAATATTGTCGCAGACTTACATTCGATCTAGTCCATATACACGAAAATAAACTTCTGCGCAGGAGGGTTAATCGTCAAATCCATATGAACGAAGAAGTACAAGATAGTGATGATGAACGCGAGGCTGAATGGATGGATTCGGACGACAGCAATAGCGAATTGGATGAGAGTGAAGAAGACGGCGAAGATGATGATGCATTTTTTATAGATAACGCTCAAAAACCTTGTATGCTGGTTCGCCTATAACTGTTGCGGAGCATGTCCTGTCAGTATTATCTCTGATAATTTGTTTTAAATTAACCGGAGTCCTAATCGCTAAAATTCTCACCTTAATTTCATTACATTGCATACAACCTAGTTTTTGTATCAAAACCCTTTATAAATTCAAAAAAAATTTTAGAGATATAAAAACACCATTAACTCGACATTATTATTGCACAGTTTGTTTTACGTTACGAGAAAATGCAGAAGATCAAGAATGTTTAGAATGTAGAAAGAGTACAGCTACTAGTTATTTTATGGAAATTCCTATTTTGCTTCAATTAGAAAAATTATACAATCGTTCAGGTTTTCAAGAAGTACTTACAAATAGATTCACGCGTAATAAACAAAATGACAATAATTCCGAAGATATTTACGATGGTTCAATTTACAAAGAATTAATAGATCAAGGGTTTTTTCGGATAAAAATAACATATTATTAACATGGAATACTGATGGTGTTCCCCTTTTCAAATTGTCGAAATTGAGTATATGGCCCTATTATTTCGTTATAAACGAACTCCCTTACATCTACAGATTTAAGCGCGAAAATATGATTCTGGCAGGAGTATGGTTTGGTCCCACTAAACCTGAGGCAAATTTATTTATGAGTGTTTTTCGCGATAGCTTCAAAAAATTATATAAAGAAGTTTTATTTACTCTTAAAAGTTATAGTGATATGATTTGCGTGAGAGGTATAGTTATGTGTGTCACGTACGACTTATGTGCAAAAGCTCAGTTTTTAAATATGAAGCAGTTCAATGGCGATTACGGTTGCCAATTTTGCAAAGAAAAAGGCAAACGAATCGGAAATGTTCACGTTTACCCGTATAATAATAAATTAGAGTTGCGCACATATGAAGAAAGTATTAAATACGGTGAAACAGCTTCAGAAATATCAGACTCAATTTTCGGCGTAAAAGAGCTTACTGAATTATCAAAATTTGTGTATAAGTATATTGAAACTACAGCGGTTGAAGTAATGCATTGCGTATACGTAGGTCTTACTTAGAAACTAGGTTGGTTTTCGTTTGATTCTGAAAATCACGAGCACGCGTGTTCTTTATCTAAATTTTTATCTACTATTAATAAACGACTTTTAACGATTTGTCCTCCGTACTTTCCTACTGGAAAGCTTCTGAATTAAAGCTGTTCCTTTTAATTTATAGTCTCCCAATACTGAGCGATATTATGGATCCGAGATACTTGAATCACCATAAGTTACTTGTTTTAGGTATTTACTTATTAAATTAATCTAGTATATCAAACGAAAACATAGAAGAATTTAGCAGCCTATACGGGGAACAATATATGAGCTGCAATCTGCATCTTCTACTTCATTTACCAGAAGTAGTCAAATGATTTGGCCCTTTATGGGTGACTTCTTGTTTTCCTTTTGAGAATTTGAACGGCATTTTGAAAAGTTTTGTTCACGGCACGAAGTACGCCGAATTGCAAATTTGTTCCTTAGTCTCACAATTCTTGAATTATTATGATTTTCAAAAAAAGTATTTAAATTAACAAAGTACAGTTAACTATTTTTGTAATAAATTAGAATCTAAATCTAGGCTTAAAACGCAAAGGATAACCAGACAAATGTCTATTGTGGGACGATGTTAATAAACATCTAACTTACTTCCACTTATTATATACTGTTTCAGAAATATTGATATAAATGAAAATAAAGTTCACATTTTCTATAGGCTACTTAAGAACGGAATGTTATTAGACTCTAGATTATACAATCGTAAAAGAAAAACAAAATCTTCTATTGTAAATTATGCAGTAGACGATGTTACTTATATAGGTTCCGTGGAAATTTTTGTTAAAGTAACGAATGCGAAGAGAATACATATAAATGCTACGCAATTATTGATAGATACGATTATCGATATGCTTTAGATTGCGATTTGATCAACATATCCATCCCTTTTATTTATTTTTGTAATACAGATTTACATGTCAAAATTTTAGTTCCTGTTCAAAACATAAAAACTGTTTTATTTGAAATAAATATCGACCAAAGTACTTACGTGATCGAACCCGCAAATCACATAGAACACGAATAAAAATACTACATATAGCAAAAATGTTGTTCATTTTCAAAGTAATATGAACGTAATTCATATATATTTTTGACTGTTTAAAAAGAATAAAAAGAATTGCCTAGTTAGAAGTCTAGTAGATTATGCTAGACTATTCCATAAATCATAAAAGTATAGACAAATATTTAGTATTTAGTCAGGTACTTTTCTCCAGACTATAATAAAAATAAATCGTCCAGCTAGAAATCTAGCATTTGGTCTGGCAGTTTTGCCAGACTATTATAATGAAAATAAAAAGTATAGCTGGAAATCTAGCATTTAGTCTGGCACTTTTTGCCAGACTATTATAATAAAAATTAAAAGTCTACTTAAAAGTCTGGAATTTAGTATGCCACTTTTTGCCAGACTAATATAATAAAATCCAAACAAGGAAGGAAGGAAGGAAGGAAGGAAGGAAGGAAGGAAGGAAGGAAGGAAGGAAGGAAGGAAGGAAGGAAGGAAGATAAAATAAATAAATAAATAAATAAATAAATAAATAAATAAATAAATAAATAGATAGATAGATAGATAGATAGATAGATAGATAGATAGATAGATAGATAGATAGATAGATAGATAGATAGATAGATAGATAGATAGATAGATAGATAGATAGATAGATAGATAGATAGATAGATAGATAGATAGATAGATAGATAGATAGATAGATAGATAGATAGATAGATAGATAGATAGATAGATAGATAGATAGATAGATAGATAGATAGATAGATAGATAGATAGATAGATAGATAGATAGATAGATAGATAGATAGATAGATAGATAGATAGATAGATAGATAGATAGATAGATAGATAGATAGATAGATAGATAGATAGATAGATAGATAGATAGATAGATAGATAGATAGATAGATAGATAGATAGATAGATAGATAGATAGATAGATAGATAGATAGATAGATAGATAGATAGATAGATAGATAGATAGATAGATAGATAGATAGATAGATAGATAGATAGATAGATAGATAGATAGATAGATAGATAGATAGATAGATAGATAGATAGATAGATAGATAGATAGATAGATAGATAGATAGATAGATAGATAGATAGATAGATAGATAGATAGATAGATAGATAGATAGATAGATAGATAGATAGATAGATAGATAGATAGATAGATAGATAGATAGATAGATAGATAGATAGATAGATAGATAGATAGATAGATAGATAGATAGATAGATAGATAGATAGATAGATAGATAGATAGATAGATAGATAGATAGATAGATAGATAGATAGATAGATAAATAGATAAATAAATAAATAAATAAATAAATAAATAAATAAATAAATAATAAATACAAAAAAATAAATAAATAAAAATAAATAAGAATAAATAAATGAATAAGGCAACACATACACTCAACACTTAATTTTAATTCGGTTGGTCACCGTTCTGCCGTCTGAGATATCTGATCAGCGCTGTTTTGTACTTACATAGGGAGGAAGATATCTCACATCGCAGGGGAGGTTGTTCCAGAAACGCGAACCCTGAGCTCTAAACGAGTATAGGCCAGTGTCAGTGCGCGATCCCGGAACCGTGAGCTCTTTTACTCCATTTCTACTGGAAGTCCTGGCCGTGTTTTTTAAAAAGAGAGCCGCAAGGTACGGAGGTTGTCTCATGTTTATTGCTTTATACAATAACAACCCCGCAAAATACGCTCGTCTTTCCTTTATAGTAAACCAGCCAAGATATTTCCCGTGAGAACTGATGTGCTCATCCCGCCTAACACCACATATGTATCTCACACATGAATTTTGCAACCTTTGTAACTTTGTCTCGAGCTCCTCTGACACATCAAGATATGTCACGGAACAGTAATCTAAATGCGGGACTACCAGCGCACAAGCAAGCTGCTTTCTCAGAGCCTCGGTGGTGCATGGACAGAAAAATCTTAAGCTATAGAGGGCACGGTTAACTTTCTTTCCTATTGCTTCTATCTGCATTTTTCAAGTAAGTTTGGAGTCCATGACAACACCGAGGTTTGTGACATTGTCAGAAAGGGAACACGCACGCCATCCTGAAACTCAATGCCGGGCAAATCAAGATCATGCAGCTGATTTATATTGTACTCAGAACCAAAAACTATCACTTTAGTTTTGCCCACATTCAGTCTCAGTCCGGACACACTGGCCCACCCCGACACTGCCCGCGCCGCATCCGACATGCGGCTGATACCCCGATGCAGATCCCGCCAGGCAACTTGAGTGTAGATTTGCAAGTCGTCTGCGTATAGCAAGTGTTCAACATCGCCACCAGTCAGTACGTCTTATAGGTCATTAATGTACAAGCTGAAAAGCAGAGGCCCCAGGACTGAGCCCTGTGGCACGCCCAGATTGGTGGTCAGCCAATCTGAATCCCCATTGCTATTTATGACCTTTTGTTTACGACCAATAATATAAGATTTAATCCACAGAGGCACACCCCTAGAGAACCCCATGCCAATCAGCTTACGGAGAAGTTTAGATGGCGATATAGTGTCGAACGCCTTGCTAAAGTCAAATAGTAACAGAATCGTTAGTAGTTTTTTCTTATCGTTAATACCCGTTCGAATGTCCTCTGTTAGCTTTATTAATGCAGTTTCTGTACTGTGATACTGTCGGAAACCTGTCTGTAGTGGGTCAAGGATCTTCTTTCTATAAATGAACTCTTTGATCTGGTCATCGGCTATCTTCTCCAGCACCTTGGAGAGGAAGCTCAACAATGCTATTGGACGGAAGTCGGAGGCCGATGACGGCACAGAGATCTTCTTAAGCGGCACTAGATGAGCCCTCAAGCGCAGATTTTGTAGAAAATACTCGTTTCGCAGACGAAGAGTCATTGAAAGAACATAGGGAAACTTTATATTCGTGTTATGCAACTTACTTAAAAAGATGCATGCATGAAAGTGTAACATCCAGTCAACAAAATAGTTCGCAAATCTAAGAAGCAGCCCACATTAATTAGAGCGAATATTCAGTACCACTATCTAATCGCTCGACGCGAATTACAGAAAATGTGCAACTGTACACTAAGTGTAGCACAGCAACAGTCACTATGTATACAACAACTCCATAATCAAGTTATTCGCTCATGGGACCTGGGCAAAAGGCAAGCACGTATGTATCAAATACTCTTGCCGCATTCTCTAATGTTATCTAAGAGATCAAACTCGCAAATGCTGGATCAAGTACTGTGCATTTTTTCTGATAGCGTCATCTACCAAATGCCAAGAGTTATAGCCATAGAGGTACAAAGGCGACATGTAGCTGCAGCAGAGTGTCAAAATCCAACAATATCTATCGGCACAGTCACGGACCTCACCATTCAGCAGAAGGTTAGAACACAATAAGGTTGATGTTTCAGTGCAAACGGAAATAAGCGAAAGCTTCTTCATAGAGCATGCAGCTCAAAGCACACAAAAAGTTACTTTCAAAGACACTTTCTCAGAGCCCCGATTATGCGACAAGGCGACATATGACGTACATAATAATGCTTCACAAAATCATCCTGTACAAACCCAGACACTTGTTGCAACAGATGTCTATCCTCGATATATTGAGCCTTCCTGGCCATGGGAGGAGGGGAGCTCTACGACGGAAAACCTCCAGTCGGCGGCCTCAGTCAGTAGAACTTCGTCAAGGACGTCAAAAATTGAAGATGTGGGCAAGATAGTTCTGGAATGGAAACTTAGCTTTTCTGGCGAGAAAGACCTAAGCACCGAGGAATCTCTGTAATGCGTAGAAAAACGCCGTATTCTGGCTGGTCACTCGGATGCAGATTTATTAAATTCCATGACAGAATTGCTGTCAGGTGTAGTATTACAATGGTGTCGCCAATCTCAACATAAATGGCACGTAGACAGACTTTCGACAAGCTGCCCGTCGTTGTTTTGGAGCTGAACATCGCTTTCAACGACAATTACTTCGTGAAGCATTACCTCGCACGCAAGGCCC
Source organism: Gastracanthus pulcherrimus (assembly GCA_949152435.1). Classification (NCBI taxonomy): domain Eukaryota; kingdom Metazoa; phylum Arthropoda; class Insecta; order Hymenoptera; family Pteromalidae; genus Gastracanthus; species Gastracanthus pulcherrimus. Next base: position 71,738,137 of record OX424576.1, read on the forward strand.
ATATGAGCCTGTACGAGACTATACTATCAGTATACTCGAAATTTTTGCTAAATTCGACGAACCTTGAACTGAATCCGAACAGTTCAACCTGTTGTACGACAACATGCTGTTTGAATTACAAGAAAAGTTCGTTCAAGAGTCAATAAAAGATGCCGATATTTTCATGAAAAAAGATAGGGAAGCAGAGAGTAAAAGCAATGCTACTAAGGTATATAAAACACACCCAACGCCGGAGCAGTCACTGCTGCCAGAGCTGAAATGCAAGACGAGCAAGGTTAACAAAACAGTAGCACAACGAAATAAAAATATTGTGGCATTTGTCTCAATGATACCGCAAGTAGGATATAGTCGAGACGATTAAAAAGATTTTCGACCAAAAATTCAAGCAGTGGGCAGCTTTAATCAAGCCCGGTACACCGAAAGACAGAGTGACTGAAGCGCCACTTAAAGCTACGGTAATGTCTAAAAATAAAAGAAAAAACTTCAAACGGATGCCGTTCAGACCTAAAAGCCTGTTTCAGTGTGCAAATAAGGATAAGCAGACTGGACCCGGGACAAATGTTTCATATTTCGGCTGTGCATGGCCCGGATACGTGAAACAGGATTGTACAGAATGCACAGGAAACATACAAGGGAGCAGATAGACGAGGTTACTGCCACATCCATCAATAACTCAAGGAGCTCTGTCCTCTCAGGAAACCCAACGCAGGCGATCCAATCGACAATTAAGCCCGTAGGACCAGAAGAGGCAACTGTCGAGCCAGAATTGTCGACTTAGATGACTGTCGAACCCGTATTCCCGACACAAGTGATAGTTGAACCTGCAATATCAACAGCGGAAGCCGGAGAGCCTCTAGAGAATACAGAGTCCAACCAAGATCATCAGGAAGCCGTCAAATAGCATGCGAGGTAGTGGTTACAACTTGTCGTCGGTAGATCTCGAGTGCGAGGATTGATTGATTCAGGAGCACCTCGCACGGCCCTTCGACCATTAGAAATGCAAATCCCGATGACATGCGAAAAACGCATAAGTCCGTAGCGAGGACAACAAGTTAAAATGACGAACAGTCAATTGGTCGAAGTCAGTAACAGACCAGTCAAGTTACCTTTTAAGGTCGCCGGTATTAGGAAATACTAACCGTGCTGATTGTACCGGATCTCGAATATGATTACGCTTTTGCTACAGAGATCGAAGGCTTTTGGACTAATTTTAATCGGCTGTACGATAAAATATGCATGAGAAATGAGTATTTGGATTGCCCACAAGTATTAGTATCATGAGCTCCAGGTCGTAATTGCATAAGAAATTCATAATTTAGGTGGAAAAGCCTGAGTTGAGTGCTTTCAGGACTATTTTTAATCGAACCTACGATAAATAATAAATAAAGAATTAGTATTTTGATAGCCCAGAAGTATTAGTTGCATGAGCTCCAGGAAATGATTGCTTAAGAAATGTATGATTTAGGTTGGAATAATACAGTTCAGAGCATGAAATCGATCACATCAATAAAAAACCATGAGTCGAGGACTTTCAAAATTACTTTTAATTGGATTGTACAATAAAAATACATAAGAAATAAGTATTTTGATACTACACTAGTATTAGTTTCATGAGCTCCATTTAGTAATTGCATAAGAAATGCACGACTAAGTTTGGAATAGTACAGTTCAGAACATAAATCAATTATTGTTAAGGCCGCATTCAAATATGCGTGCCACTCTTGCAGCGATTCCTTCCAGGAATTATGTAGGGGGTCGCTGCGAGAGTACCAAGAAGGATTTTTCCCTTTCTCCGAAATTGCACAGCGTTGCAGCTGAAATAAAACTGCAAGCACCGGGCAATTTCGGCCTCTTTCCACTCTGACCGCGGCCTCAATAGTACAGCACAGGTACCAGACGTGCGCCTTTGCAATTATCTATCACCACGTGCAAGGCGGCACACACCCGGTCGATTTTTATCTCAATTCACACACACACACACACACACACACACGCACACAAGCAAGTTTACATGTAAATAGTTTTTTTGTTTATTAATTAAGAGTGAATAAATACTCAACTATCGTTTTACGTAATCCTAGTAAAACCCAATTACTCTCCTTCACGCCTATTACCTATCCCACGAGCACGTGCACCCGGATATTACAGTGCCCCGCTGCACTCGCTTAACGTTACAACCGTGTCATAGATTTACGGATTGTTAATATCTCAGATTATCAATTAAAATTTTGACCGGCTAGTGCGCGAACAATTATAGCAATTAAAAGAATCAGTCGAGGCCTTTCAGGGCTACTCTTAATCGAATCTACGATAAAAAATACACGAGAGATGAGTATTTGGATCACATACGTATTAGTATCGCGAGCTCCAGGACGTCATTGCATAAGCAATGCATAATTTCGTTTGGAATATCACAGTTCACAGCATAAAATCGATTATACCAATAAATACCTTAGTCTTGGGCATTCAGGGCTACTTATAATAGAATCTATGATAAAGAATACATAAAGAATTCGTATTTTGAAAGCCCAGAAGTATTAGTTTCATGAGATCCAGATAGTAAGTGCATAAGAAATGCATGATTAAGGTTGGAATATTACAGTTCAGAGCATAACATCGATCATATCAATAAAAAACATGACTCGAGGGCTTTCTAAATTACTTTTAATTGGATTCTACAATAAAAAATACATAAGAAAAGAGTATTTTGATAGCCCAGAAGTATTAGTTCCATGAACTCCATTTAGTAAATGCATGAGAAATACATGATTTAGGTTAGAATGTTACAGTTCAGTGCATAACATCGATTATATAAATAAAAAAACAAGTCTCGAGAGATTACGGGACTAATTTATCGATATAACGATAAAAAATACACGAGAGATGAGTATTTGGATCACATATAAGTATTAGTATCACGAGCTCCAGGACGTCATCGCATAAGCAATGCATAATTTCGTTTGGGATATTACAGTTCAGAGCATAAAATCGATTATATCAATAAATACCTTAGTGTTGGGCTTTCAGGACTACTTATAATAGAATCTATGATAAAGAATACATAGAGAATTCGTATTTTCAAAGCGCAGCAGTATTAGTTCCATGAGATCCAGATGGTAAGTGCATAAGAAATGCATGAATAAGTTTGGAATATTCCAGTTCAGAGCATAACATCGATCATATCAATAAAAAACATGACTCGAGGGCTTTCGAAATTACTTTTAATTGGATTGTGCAATAAAAAATACATAAGAAAAGAGTATTTTCAAAGCGCAGAAGTATCAAAGCGCAGAAGTATTAGTTCCATGAGATCCAGATGGTAAGTGCATAAGAAATGCATGAATAAGTTTGGAATATTCCAGTTCAGAGCATAACATCGATCATATCAATAAAAAACATGACTCGAGGGCTTTCCAAATTACTTTTAATTGGATTGTGCAATAAAATATAAATAAGAAAAGAGTATTTCGATAGCCCAGAAGTATTAGTTTCACGAGCTTCAGCTCGTAGTTTCATAAAAAATGCATAATTTAGGTTTAAATATTACAGTGCGGAGCATATCATCGACCATATCAATAAAAAACATAACTCGAGGGCTTACGGAACTAATTTCAATCGATTTTACGCTAAAAAATATATTAAGAATGAATATTTTATGGACCAGAAGTGATATTTTAACGAGCTCCAAGAGTAGCGACACAGAACTGCCGTTTCCCGCGACTCCTGCTAATTTATCACGGGCGGTGGTGATCAGGTTTACGTGTCTTTCTTCCGTCATTTTTGCGACGCACGCGTCTCCCCCCTCTCTCTCTCTCACTCTCTCTCTCTCTCTCTCGCGCCAGAGTCGACTAAGGTCCCAAAACGGCTGCTGGTAATTCAGCGCTCGTCTCAAGTTCTCATGGCTCAAGCCGTCTTCCAAGGGTCGCTCTTCCTCGATTTGCAGGACGACAAGAAGTCTGGGAATCGTTCCGAGACATGTTCCGCTTTCTCGTCCACTTTAACTTCAGTCTGATAGAGGTATACAAACTCTACTACATCAAGACGCACGTCGACGGAGTGGCGACCGATGTGTTGAGCAGTCTCCAACTCACTAGAAACAATTACGCAATCGCTTGGTCCGTACTTGAGTCAAGGTACGATAATCGGCGATTCTTTATGCAAGACCACTTACAGGCTCCTGGCATCTATACCAGCTCACATAGAAGTCGGCTACTGGGCTCCAAGCACTGGTAGAAGCCTAATAACGACATCGCAGTCAGCTGGAGACTGGGCCGCCCAGTACAGACCTGGGGCGATTGGTTTTTGTCGTTCGCCTCAGACGCCATGGACTCAGTAACTCGTCGAAGCTGGGATGAAGAAATCGAGGACCTCGACCATGCAGCTGGATAATACAATGCCATCCAATCGACTTTTGGCGAGCTGTCTTCATTCCTCAAGAAGCGCTGCAGGATGCTGAAGTCCCTCGCTCACAGGCCACCAAGTCGACAAGCAGATCATCCCAGAGGTTCAGAGTCCGCGTCCGACACCTGCCGCTACAGAGTCGTCGCAATTACCAGCACTCAACAGACGATCTATGGTACCCTCAGTGGAGCTGACTACATAGGCCGCTGCGACCGTTTCAAAGGAATGACCTCGAGTGAGTGTCGGGATTTCGTCATACGCACGAGGCTCTGCTTCAACTGCCTGCAGAGAAACCACTCGGCGAGGAACTGTCTCTCGCAGACGACGTGCCACCCATTGACTCCGGTAGACCAACTAAGAGCAGACGAGAGGGTACTGCATACAGCATCCCAGCCCACGGCCCCCTCTCCAGAATACCACCGGCATCATGCACCGACTATACCTGCTGCTCACCGCTCAGATATGGCTGGGCAATCGCCGAGGACGGCGGGCGGAGGTATGAGCCCTGTTGGACCCTGTTGGTGGAGGTTACTCTGGTCCCGCTCTGCCTGGCGCGGTAGTTCGGTGATATACTGGAGCGAGTAGGGGTCGGAGTCGTATCCGTATGCACATCTACGTCTATAGCCAAACACTCATCAAGCCTCTTCGCATCGAAGTTCACGGACTCCAAGACCTCCAGCTGACCACCCTGTCTGGTCGTTCAGACCACGACCTCAAGCAGGCCTTTGCGGGGCTCAAGCTGGTCGACCCAGCTTTTTGCACCCCGAGAAAGGTCGATGCAGTACTGAGGACCAACACATACGGTCGTTTGGTACTGCCCAATGTCACTCATCGAGGCAATGTTCTAGCCCAGCAAACAATTTTTGAATGCACTACGATCTTTCGCCGGTCTCCAACACGGTGTATGCAGCAACACAAGAATTCATGGACGAACCCTGGCACGAGCAGTTGATCGGCCTGTTACAGAGATTCTGGGTACTGGAGGAGATGAAATTCCTTGAAGAGTGAAGCTATCCCAACAGGACGAAAAAGGTGAGGAGATTTTCATAAACGGCTACGCACGAGTCGTGTCCGGGAGATACATTGTCCCGCTTCCAATTAAGGCTGACGTCCGATCGTTGCTTGGGAACAGTTTGGGTAATGCCCATCAAGCCCTTACATTCGCTCACAAGAGAATGCGGCGTAATGCCCGTCTCCAACGGGAATACGCCGGCTTTATGGATATCTACTTACTGATCGGTCACATGGGACAACTCTCGTAGTGACGATGGAGAGATAATTTGAGTCGCCTTCAACGCCTCCTGGCCGACCACCGTAGGAGCCTGCATCCCGGCCCAAAGCTGCAGAATTACCTCGCGGCCGTGATCACCCGCAAACAGCGACGCCGCATTGCCTTTTTTGTCGACATAATGTTGATGTTTCAGCAGATTCTCGTTCATCTTAATGGCACGCACCTGCAACGGATTCTTTGAAGTCCCTCAGAGCAAACGCCGGTCACACATTACGTTTTACGTACAGCCACGTATGGTGAAGCCTGCGCACCTTATCTTGTTTTGCGGACCTTGCCGTGGAAGCCGTTGAAAAGGAGCTGTACGTCGACACTTTTCGCAGCCACCGTGATCAACTCATCGAGTTTATGCACGCGGGTGAGTTCGAATTAAAAAAGTGGGTGGCAAATGTCCCTAGCTTCCTCGACGATATCACAGCGGAAGACCGACTCCGCTCCGATTGGCTACAACTTGCCACAGATCGACTCGTCAATGAATTGGGCCTCGCCTGAGATCCGGTCAACGACGGCTTTCCGTTCGCTTCCCTTGCCTTCGATCACATCACACTGGTCACCAAGCGGCGGGTCTCGGAGGACATCGTCAAACTCTTCGACCAGGTGGGATGACTGAGTCCAATCGTCGTGACAGCCGACATGTTTCTCCAAGTTATTTAGCGCTCTAAACTGGACTGGGACGATGACATCCCTGAGTCAATGTCTCGTCGCTGGACCACCTTCTGAGCTAACATGACGGATTTGACGGTTAACACTTTCCAACAGCATCCAGCTGTACGCATTCGCAGATGCCAGTCGACGCGCCATCGTGGCCGTGATCTACGTCAGGGTGGACCATGGGACCGGCCCAGCGACTTCCTCTCAGCCAAGACGAAGCTGACTCCCATGAAGAGCCTAGTGCCCCCCAATTGACCGACTCCAAGGATGACGATTCCGCGCCTTGAGCTCCGCGTGACGTTGCTCGCCGCTCATCTGCTTCAGTCGATTGGACATTAAGCTTGGACATTAACCAGCTGCCAGATATGGAGTCACTCATAAGTGTCCCTCTATTGGCTTCGCTCGGGCCAACCAACAGTTAACTGCCTGGTGGATGGATCCGTAAATTACGTCCACGAGATTATACCAGGGGATATATGGCGATATGTTCCTACTGATCCCTTGATCCCTTTCTCGAAGACGCTGGAGTCCTCAGAGTTGGAGGACGCCTCTAAAAAAAAGACTCCCTACTCCCTTACGATAAGCGACATCCAGTGATCCTGAGCGGTCGCTGCCACTTCGCAGATCTTATGGTCAACTGGGCTCACCACAAAGCCCTTCACGCCGGATTCCAGCTTACTTACGCTCACATGATCCAGTGCGCTTGGGTAGTCAGAAGAAAGAGTCGAGTCAAGACTCGCATCCGCTCGCTCAATGACACAGGCCACGGCTACTCTTCCTGACGCTCGGGTTACCCCTTAGATGCCATTCAGCAGGTGCGGGGTCGACTACGCTGAGCCCTTCCAAATCCTCCGATGAAAGGGCACGGCTTGAATACGTTGAAGGGCTACGTGGCAGTATTCGTCAGCCTCGCTACGAAAGCCAACCACCTAGAATTGGCTGGCGACTTGACCACGAACATATTCTTTGGCGCTTTGTTGGCCGACGAGCCCGACCTCAATAGATCTGGAGTGAGAACGCGACGAACTTCCATGGAGCCGACGCGGAACTTCGTCTACTCCTGGCAGCCGAGCTAGATTAGCAGTTGGTTGCAGGGACCCTCGCTACCGATGGCATCACTTGACGAGTCATCCCTCCATCCACCCCGCATTTTGGAGGACTCTGAGAGACCGGGGTGACATCCATCAAGACCCTCATTCGACACATAACTGGGCCCAGGAAGCTGACCTACGAGGAGATTGCTACCCTCTTGGTCATCGAAACGGTGTTGAACTGCCGACCGATCTCCCGCTTTTCAGGGTGCGTCGACGACCTCGATGTGCTGACGCCGGCTCACTTCTTGGTCGGCAACCGACTCAACTCGCAGGTTCGCAGGCTCCGAGACAGTTTCTCGAAACGCTGAAGCCGCTAGTACATTAAGACGTTGCAGCAGCGGGGAAGTGGACCCGACCTCACGAGAACCTCTGTCGGGGACCTTGTCATAATGACTGATCCTTCTCCGCTGAAACCCAATAGAAAGTGCCCTCTCGCTCGACTCATCGAGGATCATACAGGCCAGGATGGACTCGTTCAAGTCGCGACAGTCAAGACCATTGACGGCCGTTACACTAGACCGATTACCAGGCTGGTCTGCCTCCCGATCGTTCCGCCAACAGAAGTCAGCGCCAAGGGTCCTCCAGATGCAGCGATCCCGAGCACTGAGTGACGGCGGGCGGCGAGCTTCAGTTCCCAGGACTGGTACTCATCGTTCACGGAACGAAGCGGGCGGGATATTCGGGTTTTTCGTGTCGTCCGAGTAGATCGGCGCATCACTCGCGCTCTCTCGCGGATTCTTCCCTCTACCACGGAGCAAGCAGCCGCTTGGCGCGCGGTGACTTTATCAATCGAACAGTAGCAGCAGCAGCAGTAGTACACGCGCACACAAGCCATCTTGCGCTACCTACGTCTTTATATTCTTGTAATCCTATATACAAATAAAGCCGTGCATTTAACAAGACGTGTGCTGTGTTAGTTTTATTGAATCTGAGGCGCCTGTGAAACTCCCTAGCCGGCGAACCTCCTTAACAATATTATAACGTGCGGCTAGAGCTGTCGCGGGTAGGCAGTCCAGAGCCATGGTATATTATTATCAAACAGATGATTAGAAAAATTAGAATTAATTCTAAATCGGCATAGGCCATTAGACAGTTAATTATTCACCACCAAAAGGTCCTGAATTTAATTGAGCACCAGACACTAAATTGCAACAAATTATACTTTAATCTAGTCGGCGAGCAGTATCCCTCGCAATAAAATTTAATTCAATTCACAAGATTAAATTTCCATTTTCTCCAAAAATTAAGGCACAGCCAGCTTTAATTTTTCAATGAGAGAGTCATGGGGTCAAGACGACCTATGCTATTTCTCCTTAAAATTGAACGAGAAATTTATTTAGACGCACACATAGGACATGGGGATAAATTTCATCATGCAGTACAAAATCAAAATAAATAAGAGAATCTGAGATCCGTAGGTATGTTTAAAATAAAATAGGTGCCTTTTATTTTGTCGGGGAAATACACAACTGTAAAGGTGTATTTCTTACAATCGAGGCAATAATCGAAACGTAATTTGAAGCAAAAAACAAAAGGATTTTTATTAGCTGGGTACGAAGTTTTCGATTGATAATATCGTTAATGAATTTAATGCATAAAAAATTGGAAAGGAAGTTAATGAATTATTAGACTATGTTTAAGTGTAAAAATGGGAAATATTCTTAAAAAATTAAAAAAAGGATGTTTCGATGTTAGGCACAATGAGGCTTATAACTATATTATAAACTACTTAACACTAACTTCATCTTGGTTTCAACTAATATTACTTTTAACTTTTAATAAATAATAAATCAAAATTAGATACTAGGCAAAAGAGAAGAAAAATATAAAGTTAAATACGCACGGGGCACGAAAGTCAACCCATTGCATCTCTAGTGGCCAACAAGCGGCACAAAAAGTGGTAACTTAGCTTGAATTTTCGTTGATGGCGTGGCGGCTGAAGCGAGTAGCACAGGCACACATATACGTTCGTCGAAAATTTATATAAATCAAAAGTAATTCACACACCAAAAAAATATTTATCAAAATAAATAATTAAATGATTTGAAATACTATTTAACAAAAAATTAAATAAATAAAAATTCAGAAGGAACTTTGCGGCGCGATAGGTGACGGTATCCCTGCAGTCCCGGAGATCGTGGTCCATCAGCAGCTAGAAGTATCCTCGGAAGATACCGGCATTCTACACGCCTTCTACGTCGCTGCCTCTAGTTGGTTCGTTGCCATCGCCGCCAGGCTGTCTAATTCAAGAGTTGAGTCTCACGTGATGTTGGAATTTCTGGCTCTCGTCCTTCTCTGATGCTCTTCTCCTCAAAGTCGCATGTTGCTGTAAAAGGTGAATTGCGTAAGGTACAGGAAATGTCCATGCTCGTGGGGGAGAGGCTAAGGGACACTGTACATAGTAATGTCTATAGTACACTCCCCGACAATAGTCAAGTTGGCTATTATGTAATTGTCGTAAGCCATGAGAAAGAATAATTTTCTTCTAAATTATGGAACGTTTTGCCTTACTATTATTTAATTACTATAATTCACTTACATGTAGGCAGTATTGGCGGCTCACGGTGATGCTCATGGCGACGGCGTTATATGGCGAGCTGAGAGGTTTTTAGTGGATGTTTCAGGCATGCCTGGGCTCGTTGCCTTCAAGAGGCAGCGAGACACATTTCTTTTTGGGCCTTTCTTGATGTTGAATGGCCCGATTTCCGCTGTAAAAAGAGATGATTTTCCCTATAAAACAAATTCGATCCTACGCAGTATTTATTCTGAACGTGTGTAACTCCTCTCCTAGTCGTGGCAGGATTTCATCTTGAAATCGACCTTTGATGTTATATTCGTGCGTGAGAAACGCAGAGAAGGTTAAAAACCTTCTTACCATTATCAATAAGAAACATGGGTCGAGGGCTTTCAAGACTACTTTTAATCGAATCTACGATAAAAAATACATTAGAAATTATTATTTTGATAGCCCAGAAGTATTAGTTTCACGAGCTCCCGGTTGCAATTGCATAAGAAATGCATAATTTAGGTTGAAATATTACAGTTCTGAGCATATAATCGATCGTATAAATAAAAAACATGGCTAGAGCGCTTTCTGGACTATTTTTAATCGATTCTACGATAAAAAATTCATAATAAATGACTATAATATTGTTCATATGTTTGTTAATATTGTTCATTTCATTATTTATGGCTTATTAGAGCATGTCCTGGTGTCTCCTCTCCTTACTCCAGTCCTTTCGAACCAACCTAAGGAAACACGCAAGAGATTAGAAATCAAGAATATAAGCAAAAGGGTATTAGAATGATACCCACCTGATTTTATGCCTTGAGAGGCATGGATAGATCCACCTTGGGCGGAGCG